>OY751314.1:39460784-39796966 GCA_963564615.1 Rhorus exstirpatorius | reverse complement strand
TTGTTGAAAAAACGTTTTTATCCAAAATGGCAATAAATCGTTATCATCTCACGACAAAAAAAAAAAAATTAATTCGATATACTCGAAAAATATATACTTATGTCAATTTCTCGAGGCACGGAAAACATTTTCGGTTAAATTATCGATGATGATAAAACTCAAAAGCGATAATACTCAACTTATGGTCGATCTGATCCACGCAATGTTCGAGGAAATTTGATCGTACAAGCGTGGTCTCTCCGTGCCAGTTTTCGAGCATGCTATTCTCCAGCTCGCGACACCCGTGAGAGCCCATTTTCTCCCGTCACCGAGAAGACAGAGCATTGGACTTCCCGCCAATTCCTCCTCCTTCGCGAATTAAAGGAGGAAGAAAAAAAAAAAAGTAACAACGATTGTAATGATAAAAGAAGGGCTTGGTGTATTGGCAGGAGGAGATAGTTTCGTTGATCCAAGCATTGGGGAGTGCGAGCAAAGTCACGAAAAGGATTTTTTTTTTTTAATTTATTTTTAATTATTAGCCAGTTGGAACGAGAAGATTCACCAGGTTGAGTATGAATTTATGGAAATCTTTGAAATTTTTATGCCATGTTCCATAATTAGACGCGGAACGGCCTAAATTATTTCCGAATTTTCATCTACACCGCTCCGGAAGAGTAAATATGCTAAATTTTCATTTTAACATAGGTCTTTATTGCACTTCGTGTTCCTACCGTCACGAATAAAGGTAAAAGCGTGCAAATTAGAAGTTTTCGCATTGCTTCCTCATTACTTTATCTCTCTGGCAAATCTCCCTCTATATGAGCAAGTGGATCTTTCAACTTTTGCTTACTCACAGAGGAAGCTTTGCGTGGGAGATAAAATAATGAGGAAGCAATATTCAAGCATCGAATTTTCACGCTTTTATTTCATTGTCACCTAAATTATTGGGATAAAACGATGTGGCTCAACAGGCTCAGATTTGGGAAAGCTAATGCGCACACATATATTTTTCGAAAATTTCAAAATTTTATAAAATCCGAAACCCTTGAGGCGTTCTTGCCAAATTCAATACCGATCATCCTTGTCTCACGGACGATTTATGTAAAAAGTTGGAGCTCGATAGCGTCAAATTTGCAAAAGTTATAGCGCACACATATATTTTTCGAAAATTTCAAAATTTTTGTAATATCTGAACCCCTAAAAGTATTCTTGCCAAATTTAATATCGATCATTATTGTCCCACGGACGATGCATGCAAAAAGTTTGAGCTCCATAGCATCAAATTTGCAAAAGTTAGAACGCACACTTACATTTTTCCGAAATTTTAAAATTTTATAACATCCGAACCCCTTAAGGAATTCTTGAAAAATTCAATACCGATCATCCATGTCCCACAGACTATTTATGCAAAAAGTTTGGGAACGATAGCTTTATATTTACGAAAGTTGGAGCGCGGGCACCGATTTTATCACACATACACACACACACATACACACATACAAACGGACATTTTTTTCTAAATGCGTTTTCTCGATGTTTTGGAAAATTTTAAACGTATTGGCATGAAAGTATTGAGAAAAAAAAACTTACGAAAACAAACCTTCCTCTACGAGGAAGCAAAATGTAGGGGGGAAAAAAAATGAAATTATAACAATATAGAATGCAGTAAAAGAAAATCTCATCACAAAAATCAGATTGCTTCTGTGCCTCGTTACGCTCATTACAATTTTTACGGTTAAAGCAAAAGTTTAAACACATGCAATCTGCCCCACGCGTTTCCCACGTTCCGCCAAACTTTCCCCTTTACCGTGCCCCGACATAATATCTATAGTGAACATCTTTAAGATCTCTGGAATTTCGAATCATGTAATTCGGAGACTGAATTAGTAATTTACGATGTGAAAAAAGTCCGCTGAGGTATATTTCTTCGTTTCTCAAATTAAGGAATTTAATGTCCGCTCAATGAAATTTCTTTATCTCTGTGACTTTGAATTACAATTCAGTGACGGTTATTTTCAATTTCATACAAAGTTTCCGGATTACGTAAATCGTATTCAAAGAGTTGCAAAATAGAAAAAATTATTCGATTCCACTTACGCTGCAGTCATCCGTGGAATAAGCAGCCTCGGTGCATATCCCGTTGACGGTGGCGATGCTAATGTTTTCACATTTTTCCATAGCACTGTGCCTCAGCTCTACCCTTTGCAGCAGATCACCTGCGTTTAATATCGAGAATTTAATCGTAAATATACATATATATATATATATATATATATATATCGATGATCGAATTCCATTAAAAAATAGCTTATACGCCTCTATGGAATTTAACCATCGATATTATATTATATATGTATCCTACGAACGTAAAATCTAGCCATAGCTGCATGAGCTGCTTCGAATTGCAGCGAAGGCAAATAGTGTGTATATCCATCTACGGCAATTTTACCGCAAAACTTATATAAGAGGACGAGTTTGTTGGCAAACCGACCCTTCACTTCATTCACCGATAAGTTGGCTATCGAGAATCGTAAATTCTGCATAACCTAGCACACTTTATAACATTGACTTTATCCCATGAAATTTATGCAATGATCGTTACGTAGTTTGAAAAAAAATACTCAATACTCAAACTATCCGGCACGTAAAAAAAAATTACAGTTTCGTACATCGCTTCCTTGTGTTATCTCGATCACAAAGCTCCCCTCTATGAGCGAGTTTTTCAAAATTTGCTCCCTCATAAAGAGGAAGCTTTGAGAGCAAAAGATGAAAATATAATGAGAAAGCAACCTGCAAATTTTTAATTATCACGCTTTTTTTCTAAATTGGATTTCGATAAAAATACAAAACGGGGAACGCAAATGCTTCGATAATATTTGAAAAAAAATCAAAATTCAGTAAAATCTGAAATTTTTGAACTTATTTTTGCAAAATTTGAAATTTGAAGCCAATCACCCTTTAATAATATTCTTTGCCGAAAATATAAGCCCGATATGTTCAAATTCTTGCAAATTAGAGCGATAACAAATTTTTTTTTTCTTATTCAATTTTATTAAAAAATTCAAACCTCGAACGATTATTGTCAAATTCAATGTTATGCACTCTTGTTTTATGACCTATCAATGCACAAACTTTTGTACATTGATGGAAGATGGAGCCATTGGAAAGTTTTTTTGAACAATTAGAAAATTTTTTTAATCTGAATGCCTCAAGCAATTCTTCTTGAATTCAAAATCAAACATCCGATTCCCCTAAACTATTTGTGTAAAAAATTTCGAGCCAATAAATGAAAATTAACGAAAATCGGAAGAGATCGCAGACAATTTTGGAAAAATTCAAAATCATGTCAAACGGAACATCCGTTATAGATTGTGGCAAAAAAATTAACAAACAAAGGCTTTCTCATGCTCAAGATATATGAAAAAAAACAAATTTTTTCAGAGGGTTCTTCATGGCAAAATGAGATAATAATTGCTTCCTTATGATGAATTATATGGTCATCTGTCATACTGCTGGCCCGATTCTCAAATGGTTTCAATGCTGCCATGTCTCTTATATTATAATACGGAATTTCCACGTTGCCATTATACGATCGTCAATCATTACCCTCAAAACTTTCCCATTGTTCATTGTCCCGTAGGCATTCACAGAATTATTCAGCAGTGAAACGAGGCACGCAACTCGTGCCAGATTTAGTCCGGGTACATACCAGATTCCATAAGGAATCTCATTTATCAAAAATTTTCAAGAAACCAAATCTCCCTGGACAACATTTTGTCCAGGGAGATTTATTCCGGGACAAACATCCGAAATGTTCAAGCAGTTATATCCACGAGAACTTAATTTGTAATACTAATTGCAAGATTTTCTCTTCTTTATTCCTATTGCGAATGTCTTAATCTTGAAAATTTTTGATGAATGAGATACTGTACGGAATCTCATTTCATTGTTACGGAACGAAATTTTGTCCAGGGAGATTTAGTCCGGGAACCTACCAGGTACTATGCGGAGTCTTATTCGTCAAAAATTTTCAAAACGAAATTTTGTCCAGGGAGACTTAGTCCGGGAACCTATCAGATACTATACGGAATCTCAATCATCAAAAATTTTCAAGATAAAGACATTCGCAATAGGAATAGAGGAGAGAAAAGCTTGCAATTAGTATTCCAAATTAAATTCTCTTGGCTGTAACTCTCTGAACATTTCGGTTGTTTGTCCCGGACTAAATCTCCCTGGACAAGATTTTGTTCAGGGAGATTTAGTCGGGGAACCTACCATATACTATACGGAATCTCATTCATCAAAAATTTTCATGATAAAGACATTCGCAATAAGAAAAAAGGAGAGAAAAGCTTGCCATTAATATTCCAAATTAAGTTCTCTTGGATTAACTGCTTGAACATTTCGGATGTTTCTCCAGGGAGATTTAGTCCGGGAACTTACGAGACACTATAAGGAATCTCAGTCATCAAAAATTTTCAAGATAAAAACATTCGCAATAGGAACAGAGGAGAGAAAAGCTTGCAATTAGTATTCCAAATTGAATTCTCTTGGCTATAACTCTTTGAACATTTCGGATGTTTGTCCCGGACTGAATCTCCCTGGACAAAATTTTGTTCAGGGAGATTTAGTCGGAGAACCTACCATATACTATACGGAATCTCATTCATCAAAAATTTTCATGATAAAGACATTCGCAATAGGAAAAAAGGAGAGAAAAGCTTGCCATTAATATTCCAAATTAAGTTCTCTTGGATTAACTGCTTGAACATTTCGGATGTTTCTCCAGAGAGATTTAGTCCGGGAACTTACCAGACACTATAAGGAATCTCATTCATCAAAAATTTTCAAAATAAAGACATTCGCAATAGGAACAGAGGAGAGTAAAGCTTGCAATTAGTATTCCAAATTAAGTTCTCTTGGATATAACTGGTTGAACATTTTGGATGTTTGTCATTAGGTGCTTCACTACTCGATGAGCCAAACTTGGATTATGAAAAATAAGAAGCCTCTGCATAGTCCTTTAACGCGACAAAGCGACTAAATTTACTCACGATTTCTGGCCCAACCAAGGGTTGTGCAGTAGCTGGCGTTGGCGAGTATCGGCTCGTCACTCGACGGTAGGCAAACCGGCCTGACGAAATCCGAATACGAAGCCACAGGTCGATCCACCTTGAGAAGTACCGTCGTGCTTCCTTCCACCGGCGACTTCAGCATACCAACGATCCTTCGTTCCTGTTGCCATGGTGATGTGCTTGTCAGTCTCACTGTCCCCAATCGCGCTGACCATTCAGCCTTGTCCTGTCTGCAAAGGTAATAAATGTTTGTCAAAGTACATTTAAAAAAAAAATCAAAGAATCGCTAATTTAACTGTTGGACCGTTTATCCGTAACTCCTTGGCTCACCCTTGGAAACAAGAAGCTGTCGTTAGAAGCCAATTTGACGCAACGAGAGTAGCGTCGCAAACGTGAACTTCCTCCTTGAAGAGGGCCGCGTGCCAAGGCCAATCACCGGGCTCGGACATCTTGCTGAGACCCCGAGTACCTCCTTTTGTCCTGAGGGCCTGGAGACCGCAATCTGAATTAACAGAAACACGCCCGCGCACCGTTATTTATCGAAGCTACCGACGAAAGTTTCAATTTTTACAAAACTAATTCCTGAAATTGAAAGCTCTCTACCGACTCTGAAGATAAAACAGAGTGCATCTTAATTCTTAGATCAACGCTATTCGCGATGCTCACGAAGCGATACGCTAACTGGTGGTAAGTTTTAGAACCTTTTATAGTAGGGCGTCGGTGAATAAAATGTTTGATAGTGTGAATAAAATGTTTAATAGTGTGACAGAAAAACCCTCTTTTCAGACCACGTGACAGGCTGCGATCAGCGCCGCCAACGGTCCTGAGCATCGCGAATCCCTGAACTATGAAATCAAATTATTTGAAATTCGAACAGATGATTCTGGAGACCTCTATGCAGAGTCCATACGCCAGAAAATGTAAAAATTCAATTTAGCAATGTAGATTTTCAGCGAAAATTCGAGAGAGATCCAAAACAGAAATAGATTTAATAATGATTACATGGCTGCATTTCAAAAAAATTTGTCTGTTGGTCTCTGGACGGATAAAAACCCTACCGAATGAGCAGTTTTTCAATCCTGTACGTTGAAAATTAGAGAAATGGCATTTTTTTTCGAAAATTTAGATGTCATCGTGGATAATTTACCTGGATAATTTAATTCGAGAGAGATCCAAAACAGAAATAGATTTAATAATGATTACATGGCTGCATTTCAAAAAAATTTGTCTGTTGGTCTCTGGACGGATAAAAACCCTACCGAATGAGCAGTTTTTCAATCCTGTGCGTGGAAAATTAGAGAAATGGCATTTTTTTCGAAAATTTAGATGTCATCGTGGATAATTTACCGTGCAGATAGTTCGCGAATATTCCACAGGTGCCACTTTCGGGCCTAAGCGCACTGACTTTTCTTGCCCACTTCCAGTTTTCAGGCTGTCAAATTAGAAGCCCAACAAACCAGATCTATTCAGATTAACAAACATTTATAAAATCGCTTCCGGATCGGGTAATTCGCGAGTTTGATGCACTTGCACCGAATGTCCTACGAAATTCAATATTTTCTACCATACCGATGCCATCGAGTGAAATGCTCATCGCATTTCACACGAAGCATCTCATTTTAAACGTTTATATTGCAGTAATTTGAGGCACCGATAGTCGGTAAGTTTTTATCCAACTTTCAAAAATACTGCGAGTCTTCGGGTTATAATTTTTCGGCCAAACGCCTATCGGCACAACAATATATGGCTCCTGAATTAAATCAAAGATCATTCAGCGTCCCTATACGCCAGGATCATTGAAGTTGGACTTGGTTCGGGAATTCATTCAATTTTTTTGAAGTATGGATAAGAGTTCACGGTTCTTATAAATAACTCCTAGTCATTCTTAAGTATAATAATCCCCAACCCAACCTAAACGAACTTCCTGACTAATCCCTAAATAATTTCTAATTCCAAGTAGTTCCGGAGTAACTCATTACTAATGAGTTTATAATGACCAGTTATCCGGTAGAATCATAAGGTTATCAGCAAAAGATAACTTGGAGCTTAATCAACTATGAGAAATGATCATATTCACGTACCAAGATCTCCGCATCGAACGTACATGACTTCCTTACTCGGACACGGAGCCCTGACAAAAGTGATTTCAGATGCCGAAGGATCCTCCATGTGAACGTACTGAATGTCCTTCTCCTCGTCCACCCTGATCTCAACCGAGTCGACACTCCTACAATACAATTGTTATATATTATGGCGGAACAGGTGAAAATTTTCGTTATTCCAGATCCGACATGTTTGAACTTGAAGGTGACATTAAAATCATTAAATTCCTTGATTGGAATGCTTTTTGTTATCGTCATGTTTGTCAAAAACTCACGTATAGGTCAGCAAACCGCACAGGGAACCAGCAGTAGTTTGAAGAACGTTGTCCATCTCCGTTTCCGGTAAGGTAGCGTTCAGATTTTCCGTGCATAATTTACCGACAGTGCCCTTCTCGTTGAAGATAACGTAGCCCTCGCTCGTATATTTCGACGAGTGCGGAGTATCGGTTGGCTGAGATCTCATGGAACTGACGCTCTTCGCGAGAGCCACTGCGAATGACAAAACGGGCTTGATTCGTTTTGTTTCTTTTTGTGTCGGCCCAACCCCAGCCTGAACTTTTATTCCGGTGTTAAAGAATCAAAGACAAAGATTATACTCACAACAATCTTTTTCATCGCTGCCATTGGGACAGTCGATTTTGCCATCGCAACGCTTTGCTCGGGGTATGCATGCTCTGCCCACGCCGCAGTGCATAAAGCCCTCCTGGCAATATGCACAATTCTTCTCGTCCGAAAGGTCAGGGCAGTCGATGATTCCATCGCAGATACGCGGTGACAGTGCCTTGCTCTGCAGATCTCGCACGCAACCTGACGAATCACATGCAAGCCGATCAAACTTTAGATTTCTGATCAGTCATATATTGTCCCTATTTACCAAATGTCCGCCTTCAATTCAAAGTGCTCCAGGCTTAATAATCACTAGGTACTAGTTTTAATCGCAGAGACATCATTTTTTTCTTTGATTTTTTATTGACTTGGCTGTTACTAATCGACATCCAATGCAACTTTCGTTACTGCAGATCTTCGAGTAAAAATGGAAGGATGCAAGTTTTTGTGAAAGTGGTTCCAGGCACTTGCGGCCATGATTCAGATTCAAACAGACGGGTTGACAAACGAATGAAAAATGACAAGCGGTCGCGAAACGAGTCTTAATTTGCTAGTTTTTTATTGCACGACTGTCCTACTGTCATCAGTGCAAATCCTCACCTGGTTTTGGTCTGCAGCTTCCGTGATCAGCGTACTCTGGGAAATTCGTGCAATCCAGAGCCGATCTTATTCTCTCGGACAGGCGGCTGCCGCATCCCGACCAAAATTCACGACAAAAATTTCGACATGGCAGATGAAGCGAGGCTTCCGGCTGTCCTGGCAAGCAGGCTGGTTGAAGTACCTGGCAGATAAAGTCGTAAGCGAGCCTGTAGCATTCGGCATCGACCAATTCACTGCGGAAGAAAGGAAAAACATCCAGACATCATGCCCAGCTCGTATGATTCGCGTCATTGACATTGAGAGCTATAATTCATGCACCGGGGGAAAAGGAATCTTTGTCCTAACTAGAAATTCATTTGACGAGCTCGTGAACACCCAATTTAGCTGAATCCTGTCAAGAATCCTGTCAGATCCCACTGGCAACTCAGTTCGTACGTTTAAGGGTAGATTTTTTAGCACAAACCAACTGCACACGACTGTGGATGTGTGAAGTAGTGACCCAAATAATTCACCAGGAAATCGGGCCTTGCGACCCAAAAATCACTCAATATACATTTACCAGGAAATTGGGACATAACTTTGAATCCTTAAAAATTCAAGCTTCTAGGTTTACCCCGCTGGTTTTTTCCCATTTCCCCACGTCAGTACAAAGTTTATAGAAGTCAATTTGATTTTAAACCAGAGAAAGGTATGCGTTGAAGCTTACCGAAAGGCTATAAGATCCTCCTCGACTTCGGCCTGTGATTGATGACCCAGGACATTCGGATACGAAGTAATGTTGTACGGCAAGTGTCTGCAATAAGAGAGGCCAATTTTGCTGCAGTGTCTAGGAGTTGGTGCGATGGTTGTCGTAGGTGGTGTTGACACGGTTGTCTGCAACGCCACTTGGGCATTGAGAGCGGCAATGCTTTCTTGGACCTCGAGACTCTTAGGATCTATCGTCAGATTTCCCAGATACTTGGCTTTGCCCGGTGTTATTTCACGAAAAAGTGTCTCAATTACGTCGGCTACCGTGACCGTCTGGTAGCGGGGATCAAAGCGTAGATCAAAGTGGACCACCAGGTCACCACCTTCGACTCTGCAATTTACGAAAAATACGATTTTTCAATGATGAATCACATAATGAAAGTTTCATAACCAAAGTAGCATCTTACTTTTTAAACAAATTAGTAGGACTTTTAGGTAATTAAACTTCTCCTCAAATTCGAGATTCTCGATTACTTCAACTGGGTTTTGATTGGGTTGGATTTTCAGATAATATTCATGCCATATTTTTGTAAGTATAACATTTTTTTTTACACACACAAGTGGAAAGGAATGAGTGGAAACTTCATCACTCAAGTTTTTATTAAATTCTTAACTACTTCGAGACGAACAACCCTGGGGCCCCAATTCATCATGTCATCGATCAATCTTTAATGAATCGTCAATCGATCTTTTGGAAAACTGATTTTTTCCATTCAGACGAATCTAAAATTCAGATTCTTTGCCAAAATAGTAAGTAACGTGATCCGAAAATTTGCATTCTTGAAAACAAGTATTCAAGGATATGACCGTTTAGGACTGGAAAAATCGTCTGTACCAGAGTTTATATTAAAACTGTGCGAGTGCCTATGATTATCAGTGAGTGCCGTTGCGGCAATCCAATGATCCAGTCCTTTGCTCGATGTTCAATTTTTCATATACATACAACATTATATTGCATCCGTTTAAAGTGGGCTTCTAGGTCGATTGCTTCTCTTCCATCAACCACGACCGCAGTCTCTAGGATCCTCTGCGTACACTTTCGCGCATAAATATTCCAAACTCTCAGTATTTCATTCCTATACATCCAGGTTATTAGAGAACGCTACATGAGCTGACGTTTCTCTTGCACTCTCGTTTACCCATCGTAAAACTTCTTTTCCTCGTCGATCCGTGCTAATCTACGGGTTTACGGCCCAACCAGACGCGAATCATGCTTTTCCCATGTATACATGAGCACCTAAGCTCGGGAACTCACGGATCGCTCCCTTGCAAATTACAAGAGAACACACACGTGGCTGGCAGAGGGCAATGAGAAAGCCGTGTACGATCGTTAAGAGATTTCTCATCCAGACGCTAGTCTAGTGCGATTTCCCGATCGTGTAACACATGAACGTTGAGGGGAAGATCCGGTTAATGGGGGATTTGTGGAAAATCGGAGTCAGTATCTTTCACTGAGATGTCATATAAAGACGTCTAAATGACTTCTTACAGACTGAGGATACGTTGTTCTTCGACTACTATTATTTGAGGGTTTCTCCAGTCGTCATTGAGACGTCATAGTCCTGGAATTCCCTTTCAGAAGTTTATTCAGACATCAAATTTTTCGTCATTGCTTTTGAGATAAAATGAACATATTTTCGTTATCTTCTGTTACAAACAATCGAGGAATAGGCTTACGATTGAAAAAAGCTGATGGAATCGAGGGACCCCAAGATATGAGGACTTGGAGAAAGAAAAGTCGAGAACCACGAAACAATCCTACAGGATTTCTTTTGTTGATCGACCGATTCGTAGAAACTTTTCAGATTCTTATAGGACAAATTTGAAACCGTAAAAACAAAAAGTCGTTGACCTCAAGCTGCCAATTTTTCCGACAAAACTGCAAGGGGTCCGAATGGTCACGAACGACTTCGAAGGCTCATCGTTCGGTGATTGAACAATGATGAGCCTTCGAGGCATCTACCTACTGCGGGGATTCCAAACTTTTTCTTACATTAAAAATCAAAAACTCTTCTCTTGCAATTTTTGTAATGCCGGCCTGAGTACTTTGCCTTTGGAGTCTTGGAGACCCCAGTGTGTGTGTGGTAAGCTAGTGATCCCCATTCACCTTTTTCAACGCGAACATTGGTAACCTCGAAGGGAGATCAAAACCGACTTCCCCGGTGTTCCGAAGGTTCCCACGAGACGTTCTCCTTTACTTCGCTGCTCTATAAAGCGCGATGGAGAATACTACATGGGCATCGTATTCTTACGAAAAATCGCGGGCATACGAGTTATTACATCAGAAAAACATTTACACGATCATAAAAGGTTCCTTGCAGTTGCGTAAGATCACATTTTTTCCCGAAGCTATCATTCACTTTTTTCGTTTTTACTAATTTCATTAATCCACCATTTTCCTTTCAAAAAGCTTTCTTTTCACGAATGAAAAAAAATTGGTTTTTTAGATAGCATATTTAGGAAGAAACAATTTGCTTAAAAATATTTGAAAAATCTTTTTCTCTCGTTGAAGAGTGCTTGCTTTTATTACAAGCATTCGGACTCGAGCAAAACATACCACGAACCTGAAGAGAATAGCAGAAGAACTTTAAATTCTGATAAAGAGATTTTTCAAAGAATTCAAAGTTGCCTAGCGATATTGCTTAACAACATTCATAGTTATATACAACGATATCGATTAAATTCAATTCAATTTGAATCAATTTAATAAATGATCTTACGAAATGAGGAGTCGGAATTTATTTAAAAAATAAAAAAATGTTGATGAAGACGTTTATGCGGTTGACGCAACACTTCGAACGATTGCGTATAAACTTCCTGTAATAAATTCGCTCGCAAATCGCCGCACACTCGTTTTGCAATTTTTCAATTGCCCACACACACACACACACACACACACGCGTGTTGTCATCATCTGCGATGCTCTTTGGATAAATTTATCTTGATGGAACTTACCCATCGAGAGCGAGCACTTCCGAGCCCATGAAGGACAGCTTGAAGGGACTTCGACGAAAGGCAAGATTGAGACGATCGCGATATTCCCTCGAGCGTATTCTGAATGCTTCGGTTGATGGATCTGCGAGTTCGACGGCGAACGAATCTCCGCCGGTTACGCGAAAAGCCGCAAGGAATACCTGATCGTCGGGTGGATCGGAAATCAAAAACGTATCTGCAATGAAAAGTCACACGTTATTAATTTTACTTCCTCACAGAAGAAACTTTGTGATATAGTGAAAAAATTTTTTTGCAATTCGAGATTTCGATACCAATGTTTCTAAAATTTTCTAAAACGTCGAAAAATAATATTTTTTGAAATGTCCCGGTGTGTCTGTTCGCGCATGCGTGTGCGTAACTTCGTAAATTTAAAGTTTATACGAATGGGCCAGGGGAGCGAAGGGAAAGGATGATTGATATTGCACTTTGCTAGAATCACTCGAGGGATTTAGATTTTAGAAATTTTCTAAAAAAAAAATTGTACGCGCTCTAACTTTCGTAAATTTGAGGCTTTCTAGCCGAAACTTTTTACATTAATAGGCCAGAGAAAAAAGATGATTGGTATTGTTTTTTGTTGGAATCGTTTGAGGAGTTCAGATTTGGAAAATTTTTTAAATTTTCTAAAAATGTTTGCACGAGTCCTCTATAAATTTCGTAAATTTGAGGCTATCGAGGCAACTATTCTACGCAAATAGTCTAAGGGACAAGGATTATTGGCATTGCATTTGTCTAGAATCGCTTGAGTGATTTAGATTTTAGAATTTTTTTGAATTTTCTAAAAAAAATTTTATGCGCTCTAACATTCGAAAACTTGAGGCTGACGCGCCAAAACTTTTTACGCTTACAGGACTTGGGGACAATAATTGTGGTCAGTATTGAATTTGGCTAGAATCCCTTGAGGGGTTCAGATTTTAGAAAATTACGAAACTTTCTAAAAATGTAAATGCGTCCTCTAACTTCCTTAAATTTGAGGCCGTCGAGGAGACTATTCTACAGGAATCGTCTAGGGAACAAGGATTATTGTCATTGCATTTGTCTATAATCGCTTGAGTGATTTAGATTTTATAATTTCTTTGAATTTTCTAAAAAAAATTTGTATACGTTCTAACATTCGAAAACTTGAGGCTGACGCGTCAAAATTTTTTACACGTACAGGACTTGGGGACAATTGTGGTCAGTATTGAATTTGGCTAGAATCCCTTGAGGGATTCAGATTTTATAAAATTATGAAATTTTCTAAAAATGCGAATGCGCACTCTAACTTTCGAAAATTTGAGGATATCATTCAAAAAAATTTTACACCAATAGTCTAGGGGACGAACATGTTCGTGGTATTAAATATGGCAAAAAAAACTCTTGAGGGATTCAGATTTTACAAAATTTCACAATTTTTTTTAGCGTGTGCACTTCAATTTCCACAAATTTGAGGCTATCGAGCCTCGAATCGTGCGAATTAGATAAATTTGAAAAAAAAGCATGCAAATTATAAATTCGAGCCATGCTCCTCATTCCTTTATCTCGCTCACTTGCTCGTAATACTCACTTGCTCATATAGAGGGAGCTTTGCGATCGAAATAAAATAATGTGGAAGCAATATGAAAATTTCTAATTTCACGCTTTTTTAACTTCCCGGTGATGCACAGAGCTTCGTTTTCGTGAAAAATTAAATGAATTTTTTTGAATTTTGAAAAAAAAAAAAAATGTCTGATCGGACTCGTGCTCGGCAAAAATTTCGACGAATTGACAGTTTGGCTTGCAGCATGATGAGGTGAGACAGGTGATTAATATATTTCCGTGTATCGGCCAGTCACAGGGTATTCAATGAGGCAAAGTATCCACAGACGAGAAATCATCAAGCTGTGTATTGCAAAATACGTAATGACACAGGTGCGGCATGTGTTCTTTCACGGTTTACCTTTCACCGCACCTTTAAATGACTTTTGTTTCTCTCTTTTCTCTTCAATTCATCGGTGAAACTTTTGAGCGCCATTTTAGGATTGATCTTGTAGAACGGGAGATAGAAATAGAGAGAGCAAGACTCTCTGTCTCTCTCTCTTTATTTCTATTCTCAGAGTTAAAGTCGAGATCTACAATGAACTATACACTCAAGAGATTTTTTTCTTCTCGATATCGACACTTTTCGCTGTACCTTTGTACGCTCGCTTTTACAATCTCGCACAATATTTTTGTTTCATTTTTTTTTCCACGATATCCACCGAGTCTGCAACCACCAACATCGAGCCAAGAGATCGTGGTTTTGTATCGAAACCGATCGACATGCTTGTTGTTCACAGCGTGCAACTGAATTTCACAAGTTGTAAAAAATGAATGTAGAACGTTGACGTAAAAAAAAAAAGCTAACGATTCGCCGCTCCGTGGCAATATACGTACAGAATGTATGGGGAAAAATGGTCGGACAATAGTGTCGAATTTCTGTAGTGCTTAAGCGAAAATAGGCAATCATATTTTTGATTAACATTAATCACCATCTTTTCATGCTGTTGGATTCTGTACAGTCGGATATGACTGAATAAATCTTTAATTATTATTGAGAAATAATTTAGGCGCTAATTGGCACTTTATTGATTTTGAGCTGTTAATGAATTTTGTCTACATTCGATCAATTGTCGATCAATGAAGATCAAACGATAAGCAATCGTCAAGATAGACAGAAACATGAGAGCGGAACTGCCTCACGTAATTTTAACTTCTACGTAGCGAGAGAGACTGCAAGGGGTCGATGACATCATAAATCTCACTGTGATACCGGTTTACCGGTCCGGAATTCCATCACCGGTAGATACCAATATGAAATATCGCAAGGACATGACCAACCAGTCTCAAAGGTCGAGAGCGACGAACAAATGACTGACCAAGAACGGGAGCCACCGCGCATACACATGGACTCAACGATTGGGAGATCTTGAACTACTGCTGTTTGTGATCCAGAGACCCACGATGACTCAGCTGGATCGTTAGTTCTCCAACCGAGTTTCCGGAGATTCAGCGATGGTCGTTGCCTCTCATGATCCGAGTGACATATGTCTTTCCAACGTTAGAAACGCTTCTACCGGTTCATCGAACATGCATGACCAATCATTAATCATACCGAGTTTCCTATCAGTCGAAAGATCATCATTTTACAAGATGTGCTGTAATCCTCGCGTATGTGTGTCTGTGTGTTTTTTTTAAGATCACGAGTAGAAAATATGGTTGCGTCATGGCCCTGACTCAGCCCTAGTAGCACCGAATTTAACGCTCGAAATTTGTCACTCAGGATTAATCGTTTTTTAAGGTCCGTAGGACTGGAATACTGTTAGTAGATCCGTTTAATATATATTGTGCCCAATTCGGGATTAGGGCTGGGCAGGGGCCATCATTAGCTATTCGGGATTAGATCTGGGCAGTCCTGTTGGTAGAACCGTTCAACATTGTGCCCACACTGGATGTCAGTAGCAGCTAATATAAAGAACAACGAGAAAGGAATGGGGTTCGGTGGACAGAGGTGGAAGAATTTTATGTCATCCGTAAACTTCACCTCCCCAACGGGAAATTTTAGGAGGCGATCTTTGATTCTTAGACCTAGCCTAGGATCACCATTATCTATTCGGGATTAGGGCTGCAGGCAAGGATTATTATGCGCTGTTCGGGATTGGGGCTGGACAGGGATCACCATGCTCTATTTCGTTTTGTCAGGGTATCATCGCAGCCTGGTCAGTGGAAGAAGTAGCAGGCAAAATTTAGCGATTCGGACGTATCTTGTTCTAAATTATCATAAGCGAATGCTCCGTTTATTTCAGCTCTGTTTGTTCCAGTTGGGTTGCATGGGGTTTAATATGGACTTGAATAGAATGAAGCAGACAGTATGCAATGAAGAGCAGAGCTTCCTTCCGTGGAAGATCCTGATTCGGCGTCATCGTGAGTACAATCTATCACAGGATCATCGAATGATCCCAATGTGTGATGCAAATTAAGCTACCCACGTTACACGACGTTTTCCGCCAACGGTATGGTCATGCATTTGATAAATTCTTCAAGTTTTGGGACGTTTGATCGGACCAACACCCTCCAGCAGTCCGAATAGCTTCGCTCTGTAGCGAGACAACATTTTACAAAAATTCATGCAACATACTAAACAGTAAACTTCGCAAGATTACCTGATTAAACATTCCCATAAGTTTTGTTAAACGACGAGACAACGAATGCAAAAATTGGTAAAATCTCCTAAATCTCCTCAATGCAAGTTAATCCCATGTATTATACGCGTCACATTCACGTTTTATCGCACCGGAACATCAGCAAGAGAGAACCTAAGCTAGTACACTCGAAGATATCGGACTGACGAACATACAGTGGGGGGGGGGGGGGAGCAACAACAACGACCGAAGTAGCCCGCCAGACAGAGGGAAAGAGGGGGCAAGGAAGCCTGTCCTCCAGTAACTCGGTCAGACCGTTACCCACACACGTTTCAAGACCCCAATGGGCTCCGGCTTCATCAACAAGATGTCTCATTCCTCTTCGTCTTTTCTACGTGTCTCTCAGTCATCTCCTCTTTTGAGGAACCCGCAGTCCAGTGTTTTCTTTTTCTTCGCGCTCTTTTCACTTCCTACGTGCCCGCTTGGTGAGAATAATTGTATATCGTGATATCATACGTTTGCGTGCCCACGCGATGAGCAACAATACTGTAAGGTATACTGCAAGGTAGCATGCGTATATGATGGCATGTTGCGCATCCAAATAAAGCTTCCAAGTCAGAGACTGTAACAAAAGCCTTGTGGGTGCTCGTAAACAAGATTCACTCGACATTGAAATTTTACTATCACTGAGGAAGAAAATCTTGGCTTTGTATTTGATTTCGTAATGCTCACGAAGTCCCGGATAAGTTCACCAACTGGAACAGATGTCCTAAGATTACGTATAGTAAGTCGCTTCTACCCTTTTACTGGATTCTAATGCACGATATAACGCTTAAAACAGTTTTCACGACGATCAAAAGTGTTTGAGGCTACTCATCTGGAACGAACTTGTCCGGTGGCTCTTCTGCATTATAGGCTTATGTCTAGGATAAGTTCCAATTGCATTCGGACTACGTCGAAGAGAGGCAAGTCATGAAAAGTAGTACAACAATTGAAGTGCAATGAGCTGGTGTCGAAAAAGAAATAGGCCAACAATGTGAACCCAGTAAACTTCAGATGAGTGCATAAGCAATCCCAGAAGGGAGCTGAAGCAGAATTGAAAAGTTCACCATTGATTGGACCGGGAAACGCTAGGAGAAGATTAGCTGTTGATCAGCAGTTTGATGGTGGACATTTGATTCAAGGAAGTAGGACTTTTGAAATCTCTCTTTCCGGAGGTCTGATGAAGGAAATGAAAGTTCACGGCTGTCAAGGCTAGGGCAATTCGTGATTTTGAGAATCAACTGCCCCTTTAATCCCATATTCAACAACTCACGTGAAATGTTCTTTACGCACATAGCATCGAAACTAGGATTATTTTTTGCTGGTTTTTTTTTTTTTTATTGCTATCCCAAGGCTGTCACCACTTCATGGCCCAGCTACATGAGTGAAGCTTGTTGCACTTCTAATCATTCTTCCATCGACACAAAGCTGAAGACTTTTGGTCTTTTTGCGGAGTTTGCTAAGAGAGTGAAAAGGCCGTTGAACTTCCATTGCTTCAGCTAACGAATCTATAAGTATTAATTCTGTAAAATTGTGGGTTTCTCTAACTAGAGCGCTAACTATGAAACAACTTTCGTCCAATTACCCTAAACGCTTCGAAAACTCCAAAGCTAACTGTAGTTGCGTGTTTATTGGTTCATCACCACGTGACCACTATTAAAACTCGATAAATTAGTTCGGACCCAGATGCATTCGAGCAAACATCGGAGTTTTATTACCTAGCTGCGATATTGCTCGCTGTCCGTAAAAATTCCGCAGCAGCAATAAAACCCATTCAGTTTTGCGCATCATTATAGCGTGCACCGAGCCAGTTTTGAAGCTTCGGGGCGCTCCAGCGCGCAATTACCGTCTAACCGTAGAAATTTTATCGCCTTGTGGAATCGATCGAAGAGTCGAGATCGAGTCTCGGGAGGAACGCGCGGGCGTGTGTTTTCCGCTTGTCATGGCTCGATGAACGCTCAAACGAGAAAATTGTGCTATCCTGTGACTGAGCTGCTGAGAAAACTATCTGGTATCGTCTCATCGCGACGAGAAATCATTATTGCATCTAGACATTCTCTCTCTCTGGAATCGTCAAACTGGACGTTTCTATATTTTTACTTGGAAGTTATTCAGCCTATTAGTCTTTATCCTACATACGTGTATGCAAATATTCAATGATATTAGAAGCTGCGTTGTCGAGACATTGAGTATTTTGAAAATCATCATTTAACATGAGTTCATATGGCCACAAACGAAAATACAGGCTCTAATCCCACCCTGCTCATCCGTTGTTGATTTTTCATAAATACTGCCGTGGACTTTTTTATGGAAAATTTAATTCTGTACCAAAAATTTTATACGCAATTTGCCCTATCTTGCATAGTTCGGAAATCGTTTCGAGTTGAAGCTCGGAAAACGTGAACTAATTTTTTTTTTTGCAACGCAAACTTTAATATTTCAAATAGTGAAGGTCATGCAGTCAAAATCAAAAATGAAACTTTCGTGTTTTAAACCTTTTTTTGCACGATCAATACTTCTGTTCTGTTCTGATCGATGGAAATTCGAAGATTCTAGTTTTTTTTTTTCGTATCAGATGATTTTTTATTCAGGAAAATTCCATTCCAAATATGCTTCCCTATGTGTACTAGTGATTTGATGGAATAATTGCTAGAGATGTTTTATTTGTAAAAAGAGGCAAAAACAAAACGGTATCTGTCGGTCATTTCTAAGAAGAGAAATAACAGATGGAGACCGCTACGAGCCATTTTTATTCATCATAGAAGATGCACTGTTGGTCTTGATAGTAAAAATGATATTATTCGTGGAAGAGAAAATGAACTGGGCTACCGGTCTGTTTATCGATACGACTATTTTATGATGTTCCAATTCATTTTTTCTTTTTTTTTTTTGTGAAAAGTCCTTCATCCGAATGACGAAAGATCATAGCAATAGATGCCACATAAAAGCTATTTGCCTGCATGCATCGAAGCTCTGTGACTCATGAGACAAACGTAAGAGTCAAATCGATGGGGTTTTGGAATAATCATTGACTCGTGTTCGACACTTTTGAAATATATACTCACAGCCGAGATATATGGCAACTCCGGAGAAGAGGAGAAAGAGCAGAAATGCAGCTAGAACGCAACAGCCACATCGGTACTGTCCGCCGAGTTTCCTGGTGAAACGGATGTCGCTGTCGGACGAAAGAATCGAGCTCGGCGTGCCCGCACGACTGAACCTCCTCGTGCTAACAGTGCTCACGGAAATCTAACGAAAAGAAAAAATAAAAATAAAAATAATCAAAACGAAAAATTGAATTTAAAAAAAACGGCACAGTAGCAAATAAAAAAATCAATTAAATTCAAATAATTTCGGTAAATCGTTCTTATCATTGACAGAGGGTTTAGGATTTAGGAAAGGGGTAGCTTCGAATTTTGTTTCACCAAATAGATTCAATTTAATAAATCATAAACTTCAATGAAATTAGTTGAGCTTTGTACGCTTTATTGGAAATAAATAAATATTGGTTCAATGAACATCTGCGTGTGATGTCTACACGAATTTAATTCAACCAAGAGAGATGGGTACCGAGTAATGCAGCAATGTTTGCATCCACTACTGGGATGGATGACCGCTTAACCGTGCGTTGGTCAGCGTATCAGGTCGCTGAGGGAGAATATAATTTTTACTCTCAATGAGTGTTCCTAATACTGGTAGGGCTCTCGGAATTTTTGGAAGAGCTGCCTGTATCGTCAAGGGTTTTTAGCAGTTACCCCAGGCCCTCCTGAAAACCCGATATAGTGCTCAATCCAGAAAAAAAGGGGGCTTCGACAAAGATACACTTAAAATGACCCGAACACATGAAATAAATTGATTTATCTCGTTTAACGGTAAGCTTGTTGCATCGCATTTACAATTCGTAATCTTAACTGCGTGGGTAGAGAGTTTTTCATTCATGGATTGTTGCCGGATCAGCCTCAGATTCGCACAACCATTTCCCACATAAATTTTCCACGGCAAAGCCAATGTGAGAGAGAGAAAACAAAAATGCATCATGCAAAGATTGGAGAGACAAAGACACGCCTTGGGAAAGGAAAGATTAGTGAATCGCTCGCAGACGGCGAAGGCGTGAAAATATACATATCTATATAGCTTCACTTCGTCCGCGCTTATAATGGTTAATGGAACTCCTTCCCATCTCTTTCTTTCTCTATTTCACGATTGTGATAATTTTCTATTTTATTTATCCATTCGTTCATCGTCTCGGCGAGAACGGAGCCGCCCCGGGGCTTTTCACTCACGATCCGTATTAACAAAACGTCGCTTGGTGGTCTATCATCTCTCGCTTCACTGCTGCACCAGCATAGTAATAATAATAATGGAACATCCACAATAATTTCCGCATTGCAGATAATGGGATCTGCGCCACGATTCTATTGTACGATTATCTTATGAGAATCGACCCATATATTGATTTGTCTCGAGGTAGTCCTCGCACATTGGCACCTATTGGAGAATTTTGTTAATTGGAAATATTTCATTCCTGAAACATTGTTCTTTTGAACACTGCAAAGTTTCAGATCGTGTTGCCGATTTTTTCCGCAAGGAATATCGATTTTTAAATCGCTGTTTGAGCATGGAATATACGAAAATATTAGCTCGCCATAAGTTCAATTGAAAAATGAACCTTCTTAAATACTGGAAAAGTGATTAATCGTGTAATAAATTTGTTCACCAAAATTTCGAGCTTTCAATACATGACTCGAAAAATTGGGATCGCGAGATGTTTGGCAATGAAATTTGAAATTAATATGATCAGCACAATCCAGTCAGTTTACGATGTAACCAATTAGCTGGCAGCCCTCTGGTGCGGGCAAATTATGCCCGCTCCTATTATTTTCGTAAGTGATGAATTGATATTAATTATCAAAATCAATTGAGAGTTATGTAATCATACAATATATTTATTACAAGACTTTCAACAGTTTTATGGTTATCCGAGGTGAAATGAATCAACGGGCTAGTCAAGTAAATGACGAAAAACCGTAATTACTCTGAAAAAAAAAAAAAAAAATAATTCAATGCTAAAAGACATCTCCACAGTTGTTATAGATTTTGGCAATTACTTTTACGTGTGTTATCAAATTTTATAGCACTCTCCAACGAATTTATTGCTAACATATATGGTCGATTGGTCTGCCATAAGAATTACCTTAACTGACATTTGTTCAGTAATATTACACCTCACTCCGTCCGACCATTTTAAATCCGAAATTTTCACATTTCCCAAACCCCAAAACTCCTGGATATCGATTTTCGTTGAAGTTGAATGATTTTGTCACCCCCAGAAGTTGAGAGATGTTTTATTTTTTTTTTTTTATACTTTGTCAAAAGTGCCATAATGTCTCGTGTTATCGGATAAAATTTCAAGCGACTAGATGAAATTTATTCGCCAATAGAATAAACTTTCCAAGCATCTTTTAGCTGCATTTTCCCATGTGTCTTGTTCGTCATAACCACGAAAGTCTGAATAAAAAATTTTAAAAAATTTTCACTCCCCAAAATACAAAAAATTAACTTTCAAAATTTTGCAGTAATTATTCGTACCTAGAAAGGTAAAAAATGAAGAAGCAAATGAAACATTCACGTGAATATGCTTGAATGATTTGAGCCATTCGAAATGTAAAAATTCATCACTCATCAGTGTTCAAGCTTTGACCTGATCGAAATGGTGTTAATTCACATTTCGACAATATGTTTGTACGAGTTATATTTCACGGGTAATTAATATAACCTTTCGAGAGCTACACCTGTAAGTCGGAGGAGGATAAATAAAAAAATGTTTCCAATAAAATTTATGTCAGAAAGGGAAAATTTAGGGTGTCGTAACGGTCCCGAATACTCGATTCCTCGTCAAATTTCTTTCTCCGTGTATTAAGATCGTGTGAAAGGCGACGAGGAACTCTGATGGCGCCGTTACAGTAAGAAATATTCAAAATTTGTAGAAAATTCGGGGCAAGTTCATCAAACTCGCAAATTACCCAATTCGGAAGCGATTTTATAAATGTTTTTTTTTTTTGTATTGGGCTCACAATTTAACAGTTAGCATCACGAAAACTCGTAAAAATCATCTTTAAAGGAGCGCTCAGACCTGAAAGTGGCGCCAGTGGGATATTTGGGAACTATCCGCAGAGCAAATTATCCATGATGACATGTAAATTTACGAACAAATGCCATTCCTCTAATTTTCTGCGCACAGGAACAAAAAAAAGCTCGTTGAATAGAGTATTTATTCGTCCAGAGCCTAATGGTAAGATTTTTCGGAATTAGTCTGTTCAATAATTATTACATCCATTTATATTTCAGACCTCTCAAATTTTAGCCAAAAATGTACGCTGTGTTTCATCGTCAGTCGGTAAAACGGAGCTTAACGATAATTATAATGATTTACGATCACGCGGTTAATTGTAACATAAGTTTGTGTATATGTTTAAGCCCATAAAAACCATGGAATACGAAGCTAATCGAGCGCATAAATAACGCGCAGTTCTTACGGCGTACTGGCAAACAAGCATGGCAATTATATTTCAATGGCTACGGCTCGAACAGCTCTGTACTAAAATACGGTGGCCTATTGCTGGTACATGCGAACATATATTCCAACGATTCATGGACTTAAGCATCCGTATAATGTCGGTTACACGCGATCGCCCTTACTGTATAGTTCTGCGGTTAATGCACCTGTGCAACTTCACGCGTCAGACCGCTCGCGCGTGTATGTATATGACACACGTATAATTTTATGCCATAATACAAAAGCCTACGCCCTGGTTACGTATACACACGTATAACGCAAGTTTTGTACGTTAATCGAAATGTTACGATGGGCTCACGCTCCGAGGAGCCCACGGAAGGATTACAGAGCTCGATGTATAGCCAATGTATATACGCCAAACATATAGCGCGCAGAGTTAACCATTAAAACGTGAATAAGTCTACCGGGATTCTTTCAAAGGTTACGTGAAAAAGTGGTTGTTAGTTTACTCGCGCTGTATCTCGACTCTCGAAGCCTTCAAAGTATAAAGATTAAAACGAATGTTTATCTCGACAACTTTTCATTCGAATTCGCATGATCAGACCTGCTCGATCCTTTGTGGCACAATTTTTTTTTTCACGAGCCAATATTTTTAATGATCGAGATTTTAAAAAAGTCTGAGTTAAGTAATAAAAATAATTATACCTTAATTAATGATTATTTGTTCTGTCAGGAAAATCAGCTGATGCGCCACAAATTCATCATTCAGAAAATCAACTTTGTCGCGATGTAACGTTAAATCTACGCGGTAGAGTACAGTTTTAAAGTTTCTTACATGATCCGTCATCTTCAATTTATCTTCTGTTAGTTTTTCAAAGACCTCAGTTAATTGGATAATCCCAAGAAACAGTGTTCATTGAAGCCTGCACCGTCAACCTCCATAAAGGACTGTGCTTTATCTACTTCGATATGGCCAACTTCTAAATTCTCATCTGGAAAAACTATACGGTTGAGGTTTTGCTCAAATTTTGGTACTAGTTGCATAAAGTATTTGTGCACAGCCTTTTATTAAAATTCAAGACTTAAAATTGAATTTTTTCTCATAGCCGTATATCCTTTAAAGATCGCGTTTGCTTCGTGTAATTCGATCGAAGAGCGGATTGTGGCATCGAACAATGGTCGCGTTGGTTCTTAATTGTGAGATACGTTATACCGGCTGAAAGTACAGATTTTTCTATCCAAATTAGGTTGGGATAGTTTTAAGGAGATTCTCTCTCAGTCAGTGCATAAAACTGAATAGTGGGAGTGAGTTATGTACTCGTGAGAATCAGCTGTCTTTTTTCACACGCAAAAGCATCGTGTCTGGAATCTTCCAGTGCCTCAATTATCTCTGTAAGTGTACTCTACTTGTTACATGCAGGGACTTGAAGTATTGGTTTCGAGTCCTGAACACGAGTGTTGCCCACGTATTAAATCTAAATCTTAAACTCTTACCTTGCACATCTACGTGTGTATCTATCTGTGTGTGCGCTCGAGTGTTTGTGTCTGCGAGTGATTGTGTGCATATATATATGCCTATAATTTATATGCTGTTACACGGAAAATTCTGTGCAACACAAATGAAAGGGTGGCGATCGAGATCGAAGCTGTACTCTCGTCATGATATCGCTTCCGTGATACCAGACATATCCGTGGGTAACCACGAATTAACATATATAAGAACCACACAGGCAATGGCCACATCACGTAGCCAGGCAGTTTTTTTTTTTTTAACAACAGACACAATGCAATATTGTCTGCGGACTGACAAGGTGTAAAATGTTATCTTATCGAAGCTGTTTTCCATCAGCTGCACTATTTAGAAAAAAAATATACTATAATAAAATGCCAGATTTACTTACAGCGATTCACTTTTGAGTCCACTGAGAAAATCGAGTCTTATTAAAGTAAATGTCGATTGATTTGCTTTAAAAAAATCCCAAAAACTCTTGAAACAAAATAATTTTAAAAAAGCAATGCTCTGCAAACAAAATTAAAGATTTTGCTTGATAAATTTTTACGTCTTTGCATTTGCCTAGCATGAAAATTGTGGGACGAATTAAAAAGAAAAACGTTGAAGATGAGTATTTTTGTTTATATAAAAAATTCATTTATTTCATTAAATATCACGATAAAATAATCGGTTACATTATCATGAGTATGATACGTTTACTTCACGTCGAAGACTCAGCGAGAAATCGAACGTAATATGGTATCCTGGATTGGTTCGTGAATTACGTAAATTCCTAGTGAGCCAGAACGCGGTAGATCTTTCTCCCAAGCGCGGCTATCGGTAACAAAAGAGACTCGGAGATATTGTTACGAAAGATATCTCGGGCCAATTGCGAGTTTCGCTTCACAAACTTCATAGGTCAGTTCAACAACCTTTTTCCTCAGTCCACATCCCCGCAATAGTACGAGCAATAAAAAAAATTAAGCACATTTTTTAATGTATCACTAATGAAAGAGCATTGAACATTTTTTTTTTTCCACGGCCACAGACACTGTTCCGAGACACTCGGAATAAACAAAATTTTGGTATCATAATTATGAACAGTTCAAGAAATGTGTTACGAATGTCGAAGAACATACAAAATGTTCTCCTTCAGCTTCGATTTAATAAATTATTCTAAATATTATTAAAATTCAACATGATATTCTGCTTGTAGGAAAGAGCACATTTTTTTCAATTAAAAACCCGATTTTCCTTTTTTTCGCCTAAGCGAAAGGTGCATCATAATTTTATGCAAATGCTCATAGTCGTATAAAATGGCAAAATGCGAATCTTCGCAGAGGAACCGCGCGATTAGAAAGTACGCGCGCGCATAGTGCGTTAGAATTCAATGTCAGTGAGGGAAGACTAGCGGGATATAATCGCGATTGGATGCTGAGATTGGTCTCGTTAGAGGTTTATTCTGCGAACGTTAGTTCATCCTTGAGCTTTTGTGCATATATATGCATCAGCAATACCGCACGCGCTCGTGTTATCCGGTCGTAAGTTGGCTCGTCTAATTATTTTAAACGGTCAACGACTCGAGCCCGCGGGATGTATAGCAAGGCCGAGAAAATTGTATACGCGAGGCCAATTGGAAATGTGCTTTCCATCACGAGAGACGGTATATAAGTCTCGCGTGAAAGTAGCAGGAATGACCGCTCGATTCCATTAAACACGATTATATATACTTCTCTGATGGATGCTTATACACCATGTAAATATACGTGTATTTGTAGAACGTACGACTTTACCATACTCGAACGATTTCGAATGATTACCCGACCACTAATCGAATGATGATGATAATGTATTATAATTAGAGAAAAGTGAGACTCGATCGATGAACAAGTAGGTCTTCGATCGTCTTTCATTGACTATACTTCAATGAGACTGCGGTCACACATAGCAGACATTATAGTAAACAAGTGATTTATAATTGCTATGCTGGACATATCTCAACATCGAGTGCTCGTAGATTAGTCAATATTTATTAACGAATGATTGATAATTTGCATAATGAAGTTCGTGAACTCCTAGATGGACGATAAACCATTTTATGGACATTCGAAGCCACCGTTTAAACACTTTAGCCGCCATGTACACACTTTTTTTATAAATGCTTCCATCGTATACATTTTCAGGTTTTCCACATCCCTTTCTCCTTGTTATCATTTCCATTCCAATCCTGGAAAGTCCCCATAGCGTTAGAACAGTCTTTCCTTATCGACTAGTGTACCACATTTGCACAAGGGCACAGGAAAAGTGCGTAAAACCTGCTTGATAGGGGTAGCTACATTTTACGGAGTTTCGGGTTAAGCAGTCATGGCTGAGCGGTCATCCATCCCAGTATAGCTACAGCGAATCCTGCAATTGGGAGATGGCAGAAGACGCATCACTCATTCACTGTTGTCAGTTCATACAGACACTTAGTATAGGCTATATCGCAGGTTCTGAAAGTTTCTTTCTCAGACGACTTTTCATAATATGGGATTGGGGCCATGAATAACCCGAGTGAAAACAGTCTACTGATAATATCTTTGAGTGACGATGTTCGGATTTATATTTACCGCTTAATAATATCTTTCTTGTAATAGGTTGAATCAACCAATAAATGTACTACTCCGTAAAAACTTTATTTGTAAATGGAAACCCGTTTTAAGATCGCTGAATAAAGATATAGTTTAGGTGGAAGTGTCCATCTAATGCAGCCTTGTCCATTCACATATGAAGTCACCAAACTGTTTTTTTTTTTTCATAATTTTGTGGCACTGAGATATTACTACATGTCTTTAATATGCCTCTTACAAAGTAGACCTGTTATATGTTTCTAGAAACGACTCTCTCACGTGATTGAGAACGTACGGTACATCATTCGTTCTGTATGATATTTCCCATTGACATGCGTATCCTGTTTCTTGTGTGATCCGTTGATTCATATCGAATTTTGTGCCAAGAAATTCAATCAGATATACCGTTCGGTTAATATAGTTGTTGAGAAGTAACTAAACTCTAGAGATATTTTCGAATAACCCTACTACTGTCTCAGTTACTCATAAATTCACCACGCAGTCCTAGACATAAATTCTCATGGTCATAATGTAGACAGTGTCCTATCAGTGAAAAATACAGACCTTATGGACCCTCTGAGGAAACCGTATAGTTGATGGCAGCCTCCTAGAGCTTGGCATGTCTGTCTATTGCGAGAAGTCGCAATAGACGGTCCCCGTTTATCGACTTCGATGGAATGCCAATTTTGTCTCTTACCTAGATCCTTCCAATCTACAGTATGCTTCCGCACTAGCTACCAATCATAGCTAAAAAAGCGATGAAGTGGAGTCCTTAGCCTTCTGGGTCCTACCAATCGGTAGTGATGAGCCAAGGACATGCGGTAAAGCGATGTAACACATAGCCATGAAAACGATGGAACAGTCGCGATAGGTTGCTGAGCATGACCAGAGAGAATGCGATCTGGTACGGGACTTAGATGGGCCAGAGGCACCATCCCTTTTCTGCAATCAGGTGGGCCAGTCACTGGGATTCTTCAGACCTGCTATTCACTCTCTTGCTTCCTTTCTTCCAACCTACTTGTCCTTTCTTCAGATGAACCAACCACATTGCTGTAGCCCCTCGTATATTAAAGCTGCTGGTTCTATTGCAATGTCTGACTCACTATAACACTCAATAGTTGAATGGTTTACTTTGTCAACTGAGTTCCATCCTCAGATGACCAATAGCTAACCTGCTCCTGCCATTAGATGAAACAACGCCTTTCCTTTTCTTGTCTTTCATTTTTCAAAAAGGAGACCAAGCACTATCCTTCTATTTTCCTCAAGCTGGCCAATCGCTGTTACCATTCATGCTAGTCGGACCAGAGCAACATTCAAGGAGTTTGCTTTTACTGTATATACCGTTATACGAAACCCTCAGTGCCCCGCCTTTCCAAAAGAGCAGAATCTAGGAACGAGTTTCAGCGTGAACTATATAGCCCGCTGCTGCTGTTAACCCGTATTCTCGAATTACAGACCGCGAAAGCAGAGCGGCGTTTGTGGCGTCGAACGTGTCGTGAGTAAAATACGGCAAGAGAACGGTGAACGCGGTCATCGACGAGTTCTCGTCTATAACACGAGCAAGGAATAACAAGAGAGAAATAGAGAAAACTTGGAATTATAATAAGGACTGGTTCCTCGCTTATTCGGTCGTAGAGAACAAGTTTGTTTTTTCGATTTGCTTTCTTTCAAATTCTAATACGTCCATATACTGATGTATGGACATAAATATGGACATCGGTATGTGGTATGATTCAATGAAGGATTTCGCCATAAAATTGGCGATTCCAGGTCTTGAAAATACTTATCCTCGAATTTCTTTCGAACAACTAGCAATGTGCACCTAAATTTATAACCGTCTTCTTTTCAAGATAAATATACTTGCCAATGAAAACTGCGTGCGAGTACGAGTCGTAGCGACCGTTTCTCGGTCAATCGGTAAACAACTCGGCTGGTGTAATATAATGTACCGTTTTTTTTTCTCAGCGCTCCGAAGAGGTCATGAACGACGACGAATAACAACCGCGTGTGCAAACACCGGAATTGTACGCGTTTACGACGAGAGGCAATGGCCACGAACGTTTTGGAAACGAAAATGAGATTTCCAAAATGATACGAACATACATGACTTTTTTTTACCTTGTTCCCCAAAAAATTAGGTCTACTTTAGGAATTTATTTTCTGGAAAATCAAGGGAATTGATGGAGAGTATTTGAAGGAAAAAAGGAACCCTTAACGATATGTTGGAGTGCCACAAACTTGATACATCCGATTGAACCACCAAAGTTCTATGGTTGATTAGAGTCTTTAATTTCACGCTAATTAAATTTTATTCACTAGATGTCATCGTCTTTCATTTCCTCAATCATATCTCATGGTAACATAGACGCAAAAAGCAAGTAAGATTGAAATACAATCGTCCAAGTTTTCATTGACCTTTTTTGAAAAAAAAAAAAGAAAAATTCTACGAGGATGTAATTGCAGCTTCCGGTGAAACTTGAGGCCTCTTCAGCATTCAACTATCAGTAGTACTGCGGCACTAAGCAACACGGACATCGTATAGAATCAAGGTGTTCGTTACGACCTAGGCGTGACGGAAGCGGAACGGTTGGCCTTGAAGTGTTAAAATTTCTTGTAATACGATGCCGGCAAACCGATAACTGTGTATCTGACTTGGTGTTAGCGCACTACCGCATTGATTCACATATTCGATGATACAGTCAAGCTCCTCGTAAGTTCGTCTCTCATCTTTAGAATTTCAGGGCAGAACCTTCGAATATGTGGTTTTTTTTTTCATTGTATCGAACGCCTCTACGAAGGTTTACAGCCATTTGAGAGTCTCTGGGTTTGCTTGTAATTTTTGCAGTCGTTCATTACCAATATTAGGGGAGAACTCTGAAAATTTGAAAATTCCCTTACCGAATTTTCAAATCAGACAATTATCTGGCCTTTCGTCGGGTACCCAAGAAAAATCAATCCCTAAAATGGATCTACTTGATGAGAGAACGTTCTTTGGATCACCCTGATTGTTTATCCCAGTAAAAAAAAGCAATAACCCAAAATGGTGACATGACATCCGAAAAATGTATAGATTTTTTATACGAACAGCTTTGGTGCCTATTGCGAAATCGGTAGCCCTGGAGCTGTAGACGAAGATGAGGAATTTCAAGTATAAAAGAGATCACAAGACAATCTGTGTTCAGAGAGTTTATGATTTTTCAATCAGAACTCATTTTCATTCTAATTTCGACTTATTGAACAGACCTTTTAAGAGATGAAGTTGAACAGATTCCACTTAGTACCAAGCGCCCAGTACCCTCGAATAAAATAAGTAAAGTTAGTTTAGTTTCAAAAAGGTGCTAAACGGCACCTTACGTGAATGAAGGTCCTGACTCAGGAGAATGTGGCATCTCAATTTTTTTTTTTTTTTTTTGCTAATGTGATGTAGATTATGATTCTCGTAAAAACGAAAAAAAAATCAGGTAGCATCTTTACCAATTCGTTCGTGCATTCTGGGCATCAGAGGGTATTTGTGACCCAGTTAGAAATTCGCGAAAGTATAGGATAGTGGAATCCATAGGAACCATATGGAAGTTGCCTAGCTGATAATCGCGATGAGGAAACTGTTTCTTACTTGAACGCCCAAGTGGACGTCCAAATCCAGATAAAAAATTGGCACAAACATGAACACATAGGAACATGACGAAGTACAGAAAACAGCCACGAGCCGGTACAGTGGTCTGATTGAGAGCATCTGAACTTATAATATCCGCTATAAGTGTAGATAAATGTTCTTATCTAAATCTATATTTATATTCATAAACCATATCTGGTAAACGTACCCAGTCATTTTACAGAGTTTAGCATTTATAAATATCAATCGTACGATCATCGAGAGCTCGTGAGCATGGATGAGTAACGGTATCGGCGAATGTGTGGCAGATGTCGACCCAACCCAACGACCCAACCCATGTAATACGTATCCAGCAAGCATATTTGAGATTTATACGTACAGTCTATATCTATACGGAAAACAATATATATTCCGGTCAGGCTAGTTATTTTTTTTCTGGATTTACAGTGATACTCTCTCATGTGTTATGTTATGTATATTAAATCTGGATTGAACGCTTATAGACTACATGTGAGCTCCGCATCGGACCCATGGAAGAGAGAGACTGAAAACAGACCGTGCCAGTCAAGTTGTATCCGTGGACGAGACAATCCTCTCGTGATATACGCGTTGGTATAGTGCGAGGGTACGTGTGCGGCGGGTGGGAGCTGGCCGGGGTCAACGTAAAACAAGGTCACCTTGGCCCAAACTTGAAAACAGTTACAGGCCACGAGTCTCTTTCTCTTTCTCCCTTGTGCTCCTTTATTTTCTTTGTCCTTTGTGTCGTAAAAATTCGGCAACTCTCGTCTGTATCTTTCCGCTTCGTGGCATCAACATTCCTTTCAACTTCCTTTGTTTTGATACTTTTCAAGCCAGCTATACGGAGAAAATATCGTTCGATATTCTGGTACTAAAAACTTGCTAATGACGTCCTGGAAATTTCTTAATGAGGTCAAATCGGCTGAACAAAGTGATCGTCCGTGGGACCTCCTTTGGTCTTTTGGATTATTCAGATTTGCGTATGGGTTCGTTCTACTGAGCCTTCTCTCGAGATAGGGGAGGATAAACGCAGTACCTGAAGGTTTAATCAAACAATAGACATAATGGCCGTATGATGCGCAGTAAAAATTCATCATGTTTATTTCTACGGTATCTTTTTGTCACGCTATTGCCCCAAAGGATTTACTTGATCCACTTCTCAAAATAATGGAGCCCAAGTCTTTTCGTGTGAAGCTCAGATTCAATGCTATTATAAAACGTGCATCTTCGAATCTAACAGCTGTCAATCGTGATTAATTGATGAAGTTCATTATTTCGGAAATTTCCAAATCCTTAATTCAGTCGATTTTTATTATTCTCTGAGGCATAGCAGCAACATTTCTTAGAATAATTTTTCATCCAAATTTGAGAGTAACCTTTGTATGCTATGAAATGTAAGTCGCTGCCAAAAAGTAATCAAAGAGGCGATCATGATTTGTTAGTTCCGAAAGAGGATTCCAATGCAACAACACTGCAGTTTACGACTGGTTCACCACAATTTAGCAAGTATATCCGGTAGCTGATATGTATTTGACTCGGAGAATAATTTTATAGTGTGCGGTACACGGCCTGAGCTACGAAACGGAACGAAAGTGCGTGAAGCACTCTCACGAAGTATTTACCGTGGCCGTGAAACCACAAACGCTTTGTTTTAAGCATGACTGTTTTTAGTTTTCAATAATCTTCCTATCGCGACCTAATTTGTAGCACGCATCAACTGACGGGATCTCGATAATCCTGAAAAAAATTAATTTCAAGTAAAAATTCGATGATTAAAGTAAGCCACAATATCAGATATGATATGATTGTCGGATAACTCTAAATTTTCTTTTAGTCAATTACTATTTGTGTGGGGTATTCTTCGATAAATCGTCTAGATCCTGTCAGACTCTTGAGGAGCTCTTGAGGACTCTTCAGGAGCATTCTTATATTATATTGCCAGCCAATAACGTTCCTTAAATTTGGCATTCCAGGATCTTATTTGCTTTTTTGATAGTCAATGATTTTAACACTTTATCGTAGAAGATCGTGGTCAGACTTGGATAATATAATAGACCAGCCAGAACTTGTAGTTAAAATTAGCTAGAAGTACAGCAAATGTCACTCATTGTCATGTCACGACCCATTATTTTTACGTCAGGTTCGAGAGGGGGCATTTAAATCGCAAAAATTAATTGTACTCATTACTGGATCCTTGGCGTTTGTGAGAGAAAATATATTAGAGTTCCCATCGTATATCTTAAATCACCAAAACTCCATGGCGAGACACTTTGAGTGTTTTAACTTATATTTTTCATTTATCAAAGCGTCCAGCTTAATCAAGACCAGGCTTGTAGAGACCCAATCGCAACAATATACCGCTTTGTCGATCCTGATTCTCTTTTTATGTCCAAAGTGCCATAGACCTGGGGGTCACTCGTGAGGCCGGTTTGACCAGTAGAGGTTAGGTACCTCAAGATCAGTTCACACGTGGAACAAATCCAAAAATGCACAAACACATACCACTACCGATGAATTCATCGTGACTGATATGGCTTTAGATCATTTCAGAATTTCCATTATCTTATGAAAACTTTCTTTGCGCAATTTCAACGTTCTCCCGAACGGTGTCCACGGTTCGCCCACAAGCCACACCATTACATGCCTTGATTCAGACGAATAATCAAACCATTCTGGTGACCACAAGTCTCCAAGTGCCACAACAATCCAATCAACTTCAGCAAAGTCTCCGTGGTTTCACTTAAGGCCGCGATATTCGTTCGAGTGAATTATAGGCTAAAGAAATTGTTGCTTCGAGAGTCAGACCTGAGCCAGTAATTTATTCGTGCGAGAGTCATTTTACTCGATAATTCCAAACTGCAAATTGTTTTTTTACGCACTAATGTTCATTTAGCCTGTCAGAATAATAGATATCGAATAATCTTAAGATTGCAGAAAATTTTTGCGGTTCATGACGTTGTGCAGTCCGTGATTGAAGTCCCAACGTAAGGCTCGAGCTTGGGTAAAAATCCAAATGATAGATTTTGGAATTGAGAACTTGTGTTGATACCAAAATATGGCGTCTCAGAGGGATAGTTGTGATATCCATCTCGTGTGACTGACTGCGAAAATTCGTCCGCAGATGTCATAGCACAGTCCTTGAATCTCCAATCAAGATCTGGTGGCAAATTATGTGTGGCGATGAAATTGGAGATTCGGGGTGATTTCATTGAGGGTTGGGAGCAGTCACTGTGACATATGCTTTTTCCAAAGTTCTTGAGACTCAATTCAGTGGGGTCTGGAAGGATCATTGACTATCTGAGGACATCACACTACAAATTGTTCCAACACGCCACCATTTTAACCTTTACGGTTTGTATCTGTTAACTGTGGCCCAATCTGTGACAGGGATAGGTCGTTGGTACTCTGACTAACTGGTCTGCTTGTTCCTCCTTGTCTGTCACTATGATAATACATGATTAGAGTGACAGTTTGCTTCATACTGTCACATAACTGGACACTTCGCCTTATCTGGATATTCCACTCTGTAATTCATTAAGTTGCCCAATCCTTTTATATTTTCTGTCAATAATGGATTTTGTTGGAGTTGATGACGACGAGGTGTTATGTTCGAATTACGAAACAATGATACTTGCGATCAGAAAAAAATTTGAAACACAGCTTCTATCGTGGAAGACAAAAGTCAACGCGCTGTTTCGCTTCTATTACGTAATCGATTGGAAGGAACAATTTTAAAATACGTTTGCCAGTCATCAAGACGATGTCGAAGACTTTTTTTTTCATCCTCATTTGTTCCACGCCTCTTTTTACCTTTCTCCTCAGACTTTTTTGCTACTGTCTATTCTCCCAGATTTTCATCGACCTTTCGAGTCCATGGGGAATCAATCAGTCGATCCACAGCGAGAGAATGTTGGATGCATTCACCAACCAGAGGGTGGGGATCCGTGATTGAGCCTGAGCTCCGAGGTCGGTGTACACAACGTTTACGTTCGTGCAGCTCCTGGTTCTTATGAAATATATGTATATAATGTATATGTACATATTTAAGTGTGTGTGTGTGTGTGTGCAGGCCACTTTCACCAGACATAAGAGTGCTTATTCAGGACACTGACGTTATCTTACGAATCTTTATGCACGATCGACTTCTAAATAACCCAAGTTAATTCAGTTATCTGTAGTTTCATGCAGAGCTTCATTTCCGTATTGATGCTGTTACGATTCATATCGAATGACTAACTTACGAAATTATAAAAAAGATGCAAATTCGAGTCAAAACATTTCCTCCTTGTCGTTGCTTCGACTATCCTAAACCATGTCTCGAAAAATTGGAAGCAATCTGTATGCACTTCTTTCCTGTTTTATTTCATCGATGAAGATTCGAATTAATTGGAACTTTTTTAATACTGAAAAAAAAATCTAGTTCCGCATAATCATGATCGTTTTGTAATTTCGCGTTCTGGCTCAATATTATTAATGCATTCCTACGCAAAGTTTTACGTCGACCAGCTCAGTACTTGAGCCGAAAAGTTAACATAATTTTTTGTTTCGAAAAATAAACAAAATAAAATTGCCATGCGGTCGTATCGGTTTTTACGAAATCACGTCAAGCAAAGAAGCCTCAGTCTCTCACGAATTACAAAAATTTTAATTTTGTCATATCAGTCACGGAGACACGATGATTCTGACATTTTTTTCGAGATATTATTTTATCTTGACTCCTCGAAATCTTCGAGTAAAATTAAACTCCAATTTTTATCGTTTATCCTGAAAATAGTCACTTGATACGATAAAAATTGGTTCTTGAAAATAAAAAAAAAAATAATTGCTTCTTTCTTATTGGAGGCAGGTAATAGGATCGAAAAAGCAGGAAATTAGGTCATACAGCCTTTTTTATAACTGTATAATTTGTATGATTCTTGAACGAGCAATGAAGGAAATTGACTCCGTAAAGTCTTGTCTATCCCGATTGAATGTAAAATCCTGGAAAAAGAAATCAGACATTCCTTACCGAACAAAGACTTTTCCTGTCCACGACAAACCTGTTTTTTTTAAACTCTTTTCTTTGAAATGAAAGTCTGCAAATTCATTATCAAAGAAATGGTATGGGCTCGCAAAGAAAACAAGATATCTCGGAATCCATGACTATGCTATCGATATCCATTAAAAATCTTTTATAGCAAGTCGTGGAACGTAATCTTCTTCTAATGAAAATTACTTTGCTTTCCGTGCGTGGCTGAATGGTCACCTAACCCAGTATTGATCGCGGCCAATACTGTTCAACCACTTCCACTTGAGTACGACAAACAGCATCCGAGACATGAATTTTGGAAATTCTATAACTCGTGTACTTGAAAATTCATTACTCCCAATCGAGTGAGCGTAGGCGCTAATGTTAAATGACATTATTTACGTAAAATTTGCTCAAGTTTTCGGAAAAAAAATACTCGCACCCCATAAAATCAACGAATCCCAGACTGTCGTTGATAGAGAGTTTGCACGAAGATAAAATAAGTTGTGTTTAAAATTCTCAGGGTCGTTCTCACTGCTTTGATTCTGATACACGGACACATTGTCATTGTTTTGAGTTCGATGAGCACGTTCGTTTTTATTTTTTTTTCGATTTGATACAATTGTTCTCGCTATCTTGAGTGAATCCTCGGGCCTGCCATTTCTCTGTTTTTTATGCACAGACTCGTTCTTACTTCGAGCTCTATACACACGATCGAGAGTTTTCTGTATGCATGAAATTTAAAGGCTATATATATTTTTTTTTAAGTCTGCGTTTTTAGCTCTTTGAACAATTTTTTTTACTCCCTCACAGAGAATGCTTTGTTTTTATGAAAAAAAAATCTCTATTTTCATGCCAGAATTCTTAAAATGTGACAAAATGTCTGAGAAAACATTTATAAAAAAATTTCTGGACGTATGTGTGTGTGTGTGTGTGTGTTGGTCTTGCAAAATTCAAACCTCTATAACTTGAGAACGGTTTGAGCTACACCGCTGCCTTTTCGCGGACAAGTAAAGCAGTAAAGCTCCTTCTTTTACTGCAATTTTCGTCAAAATTCCTCGAAAATTACCAATTTTATGTCATTTTGAAATTTTCAAAAAAACGTCCGTGGTCGCTTAACTTCTGTACATTTTGAGATATCAGGCTAAATTTTTTTTTCATACAAATAGGCTAGGGTATTGAATTTCGTGAGAACGGCTCGAGGAGATTAAATTGTAAAAAAATTTTAAATTTTGCTAAAATTTCTGTTAACTCCCAAACTTTCGTAAATCTGGAGATATCGAGCTAAATTTTTTTTTACAGAAATTAGGCTAAGGGATAAAGATGTTTCATACTAAATTTTGCAAGAAACGCTTAAACTACCTTTCAAGTATATCATAAAAGTGTACCTCTTCAGTCACATAAAATTTTAGACCCGGTCAGCGACTAAATAAGAGAGATAAAAATGGTTGAAATTAAGATTTTTAACACAGGGTTCATAGGAGAATCACCCTCGAATGACTTAGTTAGACCAAGCAATCTACGATACAGGGGTTGACAAAAAAATTAGAGGAATTTTGATTGTACCACGAGGATTATAAATGCAACGATAAAGTGTGGGATGAACGACTCACTTTATCGGATATCATGAGTCAAAATTATCCGCTAACCATGGCTAGCCCGTGAATGATCAGAGTCTCTTTTGTTTCATGAAACACGATGCTACGAAATTTTTAAATTTCGAGGTTATAAACTCTTTATACCCCACCGTATCCTTCGAACAATCATGATACTTTCTTGCTTGTGGTACCTTTGCATTGTTGAAATCGCATTTCGAAACTTCACTTTTTAAAATTCATATCTCGAAAACTATACAGTGACCTCAGGTGCCATTGCCTCAGGACCATTTTTACGTGATATCGAATAAGGTTTGGGGGGAAAAGAGAATTCTGATTTTTGAAAAATAGGCAAAAAATACAACAGTCGATGCCAATAAAAGCGCGCAATCTAAAATTTTAAATATTTACGTGTTGAAATTTTGATTGGACACTCATTATTTAACTGTCTAAAAATAAAATAGTATCGATTTATCGCTATATATAGTTTTGAAAAAGTTACATGCGCTCGAAAATTTTTTGGATACGAGAATTTTTGTTTCTATTGTTAACTTTCTTGACGGATGTGTCCCGTAGAGTTTGAGGAAAAAAATCCAAAAGTGGATCATGTTAATAAATACACGATCCGGACATCCAGAAGGGATGTCATTGAAAACTTGCCCCTTAAAACGAATCTTCAACTTCGAGGAGGTAATTATCGTTAAACGTTGATTGTCAATCATTTAAACGAAGCAACGAATGATTATACTCTTTCGAATGGCAGAAGCAAAAAAAAAAGGGGGGACCTATTTAACGAGAAAGTGGAGTAACGAGAAATGTATTCATTACCTTCGAGTCCCACGAACTCTTTCGTTTGTGCTCCATCGTGACGGTCATCGTTGCAATTTCTCGGAGTATTAAAATTTTTCCTTCCAGCCACTTTTCGATAATGTACTTTGGAGGTTGATTTTTTTATTTCACACGCTCGAGCACAATAGCACTTTTTTCTGCTTGAATCCCTGGCCAACGTATTCACGTCGAAGTTTTAACAAAATGCTCAACGCATAATTGCTGTTTCATGATAATTTACGCCGGAGAAAAGTACGATTCACGAAAAACACATCACAAAATTTTTGGGGTCCGGGGCATCCTTCTTCGTCGACATCACTCGTGACTCTAAGCCGGTATCCTTTACATATGCAAAAACTTTTTTTTTTCGATTTCACGAGGACCCCGTTGTTCCTTCGCTCGTAGAGCCCCACTGGCCGACTTCCTCTTCCACTTTTTTCGCGTCTCTATGTAATCAGGCGACCGGGTCATTCAACTTTTGTTTTGAAAAAAAAAACTTTTTTACGACAGTGCCAAAACTAATATCAGACTAATTAATACCGAACTGTACAGCTAGTCTCAATGTTTTCATTGTTAATTATCAAAGACGATGAAAGCATCCGAAAAGATGAAAGTATATAAAATGGAAATAACGGTTGCTTTTGATTTTTGAAAACTTTTACAAAATCAATTGTACCGAAAATCTGATAAATTAATTTTCGGGTAAAAATATTTTGTCATACTAATCGCACTTGATATGATAAAAAATTTTGGAAGTTGCCATGTAAATTATAAGCAAAATAATACAATAATAATAATACATTTACAAAATTTCGTAAGAAATAATCGCAAAAATGTGCTACTAATTTTTATAACGATTGTAGGGACATTTTTTTTTTTAATTAAACGCAATTTAAATTCGAATTTATACCCTGTACCACCTGTCGTTGAAGGGGTCACTGCTAAGGTCCTTACAGTTAAGTCAGGATCTCTCGATAAGCTGGACAATTTTTGGCAGGTGCACACCTTCGGCCATCTGCCCGAGTACGTTTTTTGTTTTTTGTTTTGTTTTGTTTTGTTTTGTTTTTTTTTTACTTCACTCGAAGATCATTGCGCTCAAGAACAAATTATCATACGAATAAAAAAAGACACTATAAAGAAAAATAAAAAATTGACGTTAAAATACAAATTTGCTGGGAACTTTTGGAAAAATTGCCAAAAGACAACTGGCTCTGAGAGAAAGAAAAAAAAAGGCGTTGGAGCGCGTAAAGCGTTTCTTGCAGGAACGACCGTTCGTCACCTCGGTCAGATGAGTACTCTGATTGCCCGCCGCGACTTTACGAATCGAGAGACGGGTAATTTCTCCCGCGCTCGCGACTCGGAGCACGCGAGAGAGGAAGAGGCACTCACCGGTGCTCCGATCTCTTCTCGCGCTAACACTATACATATATATATACACATGTGTTGTATGCCACCAGGTAAAACGGGGATTGTCGTGGCCCCCACGAGAGACAGGAGTACGTGTATGATAGGTATAGTATTACTACGACGTTGCGGTAAGATCTGAATGTATACAGTTGAGTCACGAAGAATTTGTCCCTACAGGCACCGCCAAACTTTTTACTCATAAATGAGAATCCTAACTGCCTTTTGCTCCCGCACGAGGGAGCCACTGCGCCTGGTTGTAAATTGCACTCTGAGTTCAAATAATATCTACAATTAATCGATGCGGATCTGCGAAACATCGCATGAGTGTCGAAAAATATGAAAAATGGTCCGCGTTGATCAATCAAAAAAAGAGCCTCGAAAGAGCTCTATAGATAGAGGTTTCCTGAATTTTTAGTCATTGAATTTTTACATTTTTACATCAGGCTCTGGCTAGTGGTCTCCTGAATTGCCTGTTCGAATTTCCAATTATTCGGTTTCGTGCATTTTCCAAAAAATTACAATGCACTCTGGCTTACAGTTTTGGAGCAAGTCGCTAGTCCTCGATAAGTTCTAATTGAGGAAGAGGAAGTATATGAAGAACAAGCCATCTTTATATGTTATTAACTTAACCGGTATTCTACCGTACACCTCTGTATATGTGAATGCACTTTCACGTATTACCGGTTTCATGACGTACCACTGAAGTGCGAGTATAAGCTCGAGGCCTCCAGAGCTCGATCGCGCCAGTCCCCCTTTGGCCTGCGCTCGATTCAGTCAGGGGCCCCGTGTTATCGGCGAACGCACACACACACACACACACACACACACACACACACACTGCCAGTCCTATACATACGCAACTTGACCTGTTCATATTGGCGCCTTTCTATGGCAGATGAAAACAAAAAGAATTCTTTTCGTTATTAAGGTTTTTTCTTTTTCAAGATACAATGGCCACCAGAAATAAAGATTGCACAAGATTGACCATTGTCTTCTCGGCTTCGACTTGGGTTTCCGAATAAAGGATCCTTGGGGGACCAAGTTTTGTATCAAATAAACGACGAAATTTCCATAAAATCCGAACAATCGTAATTTCAATTTTACCGAACTGAAACTCCATTGCTTCTTTTTTTTTTTTCTTATTATATTCTGACATGACATTTCTATTGCATATACACACACACTCGGAGCGGCAGCAAAAGTCGAGCCACTCCAATGGTATCAGATTATAGGTATCGTTAATTTTACGAGGTACGAAAAATGAACACGATTTTTACTCCGAGGCAGAGGTAAGTATACGAGGTGGTTTGAAAAAACAACTACCCGAGTGATTCACTGCGTCATGATATCGCTCGTTTCGTTGACTCGTGGAGCGAAATATAACGAGGTCATATATGCGAATTGTGTATTTTTAGTCGAATAACGTCTGGAATTGCACACCCAAGCAAAAATGTATATCGACGCTGTCTCGATTTCGAAACGTATACGAACGGAGGTATATCGTTATACCGCATACCGTATAATACAGTTGTCGATCTGCGAGAGTCGATTACCAAAGTAACGTGAACTCGAGGAGTCGCTCTGACCAACAACCGTGAGCGCACACACGGTGTCAAATATATGTCCGAGTGCGCGTGCCTTTTCACGGATCCTATAAGACCGTGCGGCTTTGCGTGAATTCTAATGCAAAACTTTGTTCGAACTGTGTAGACGGGACACAAATGGTGACCTCATTGCGTAGTTGAACGGAGAAGAGATCGTGTATAGCGTTCAGCCATTCACCTGTTTGCGATTCAACAGGAAGTGGAAACCTGAGCTAAATAAACATATTGGTAATCGTGAGCTACCGATGCTCGTGCAGAATTTTTGAGTTCCTCGATTGAGCAAAAGCTGAGATTTGACTGAAAGACCGAGTATGATTTTTGCTTGAAAGGACGTCAGAATTTCCTCAACAAAATTTCCGTGATTAAATATTCCGATCAAAATATCCTGTCACAAAATATACCGGCAACGAGTAAAAGGAAGTTGCCACTGATCTTGGAACCTCGGATATTTCGTTGGAATATTGTTCATGAATACTGCTACTGTCATTTTATTGCTAACTGTACTGTTAACGTACTGTTACCGTCCTGTTAACCTGCTATTACTACACTGCTTCTGGATGGGTACTGCACTGTTGTGCTGTTACTGAAATATTACTGTACTGGTGTACACTGTAGAGTTACTGCAGTATTGCAGTACTATTACTATAATGATACTATACACTGTTACGATATTGTTACTGTTATTGTACAGTTACTGTTCCGGTGCTGTTGCTGCAATATGACTGCACTGCGACAGCAATAGTGTTTCTGCACCGATACTCTTCTGTTACTGCGCTTGTTTTACTGTATATTTCCTGCATCGTTACTGTACTGTTACTGTAAAGCTATTATTGTACTATGCTATACAGTTATTTTACCGTTACTGCATGTACAGTTGTGGTACAGTGACTGTACTTGTTACTGTCCTGATACCGTACTATTACTTCACTATTTCAGTACATATTACTGTACGGTTACTGTATTGTTTCCGTACTGCTGCTTCTCTGCAACTTCACTGTTACAGCAGTGTTTCTCTATGCACTTTTACTTTACTATTACTGTACTTTTACCGTACTGTTAATATGCTGATATCGTATTGTTACTGCACTATTGCAGTATTATTTCGGTACTATTACTATACTGTTACTGTATTATTTCCGTATTGTCGCTGCTCTGTGACTTCATTGTCACAGTAGTGTTTCTGTGCAATTTTACTTTACTGTTATTGTACGTTACTGTATAGTTGTTGTACTGTGACTGTACTTGTTACATACTGTTACTGTACTGTTACTGCTCCATTGCAGTACTATTACTACATTGTTTCTGTACTTTTGCTACTCTGTCACTGCACTGTTACAATAGTGCTCCTGCTATGCAATTTTACTTTACTGTTACTGTAAATTTACTGTAGATACTGTTAAGTCAGTGTAGTTCTATAGATACTGTAGATACTGTTCAGTCAGTATAGATACGTACAGTCATTGCACTTTTGCTTTACAGTTATTGTACTGTTACTGCACAATTATTGTACTGTGACTGTACTTGTTACTTTACTGTTACTGCACTGTTACCGCGTGCTGATACCATACTGTTGCAGCACTATTCCAGTACTGATGCTAAACTGTTACTATAATGTGACGGTATTTTGTTTCTGTACGCAGTTGCTGCTCTGTGACTCCACTGTTTCTATGCCCTTTTACTTTTACTGTTACTGTACTTGTTACATACTGTTACTGTACTGTTACTGCGTCATTGCAGTACTATTACTACATTGTTTCTGTACTTTTGCTAATCTGTCACTGAACTGTTACAATAGTGCTCCTGCTATGCAATTTTACTTGACTCTTACTGTAAAGTTACTATAGATACTGTAGACACTGTTCAGTCAGTATAGATACGTACAGTCATTGCACTTTTGCTTTACAGTTATTGTACTGTTACTGCACAATTATTGTACTGTGACTGTACTTGTTACTTTACTGCTACTGCACTGTTACCGCATGCTGATACCGTACTGTTGCAGCACTATTCCAGTACTGATGCTAAACTGTTACTATAATGTGACGGTATTTTTTTTCTGTATGTAGTTGCTGCTCTGTGACTCCACTGTTTCTATGCCCTTTTACTCTTTTACTTTTACTGTTACTGTACTTGTTACGATATTGTTACTGCTCTATTACTGTGCTGTTACTATATAGCGTAAGAATTGTTTATTGATTTATCAAATTTTCCGTTATTCTCACTTTCCTTGCGGGAAAAAAATATATGCGAAAATACACAGCTCATTGCCGTACAAATATGTTTAATATTTATTAAATATAAATGGAATTTGCATAAAAAATATTTTCTTTTTCATTTGTGTATTTCAACGTATACCTTTGCGGGTTTTTACTTTTTACCCTTCCCATTTGATCCCTCCTATCACTCCCTATCCGCACTTCGCTAAGCTAACCGAACTTCCAATTCAGCTATTCAGCTATTCAAGCTAACCGAACTGCCGATTCAGAAGGCCTTATTTTTACTGAGTTTCCGATATGTTACCATCAGAAATTCAGTAAAATTACCTCCCGCTAGGTAGTCAGCACACACCAAGCCAGAGAGTGCACACGGCTAAGCGGTCACCCATCCAAGTAGCGGCCTTGGCCGTTGCTGCTTAACTTGGGAGATCACCAGAGCAGCACACCGACCTCGCGTCCACTAACGCCGGTGCATAAAAAATATTTTCATCAAGGACGCGCACCATCGACTTTCGAGTCGGTCGCGCGGTCTTGGAGAACAGCTGGAAGGGAACAATTTATTAAAATAAATTGCAGATACTCCTGGTGACCGTTATTCCTTTTGCTCTCTCGGTGTATGAATGGAAAATCGTGATTTATATTCTCAATTACAATTCCTCTACAATGAGCTAAACCGTCTGAACTTTACATCACTGAATTCAGCAAACAAAGAGACTTCGTCTCACACGCGCGAGAACGTCCACGCGGATGCGAAGAACTCTTCGAATCTGAACGTTCTCGAACGCCGTTTATACATTACAAAATAAAACTGTTCGTCGCCACCAGTCCCTTCACTTTGAATGCACACGGCGACTCCGTGGCGTCATCGTATACAGATATCTAGAATCCAAACCGTGCCATCAGAGAGGCTCAAGCTGAATTCGGAGAAATCAAAAATGTTGTCCGTATAATCCTTGATACATTACCGAAGTAAAAAACTCTTCGAATCTGAACGTTCTCAAACGCCGTTTATAAATTACAAAATAACACTGTTCGTCGCCACAGTCCCTTCACTTTTAATGCACACAACGACTCCGTGGCGTGTCATCGTATACAGACATCTAGAATCCAGACCGCGTGCCAGAGGCACAAGCTGAATTCGGACAAATCAAAAATTTTATAGTCCTTGAATATTATACTGTGTCACTCAAAATAAACCTTCGGAAATTTGTAATTTCAACCTTCGTGGCGATTCTTTATCTCTTTCCCTCATTTATAGTCTTACTGGTTGTTTACTAATTTTTATCGCACAGGCTCCAGCTCGTGGGCTATTTTTTTTTTGCAATAAAAAATCATGATGCTGGCACGTGAATAAGATGTCGCTGAACCAGAGTCATTTTCGATCAGCTTCCTTATTCATAGTCTTGTTAAAATTGCCTTCGACTTAAGATATCCGAACTACTTTTTGGACAATATAGCTACAAAACAAATTTAGCTGTAACCGAGTACCGAGGGAAGGGAGTATAAAAAAAATCGATTCGAGTATCTATAACGGTTAACTGCATGCCTCAGATAACACGGTCGTCCTATCAACGGTTTTATTATCGCATAAAATAAATTGAGTCCATTATACGTTCACAGTGGCACGCTTCTTTATTTATAAAATGTACATGCGGTAGTTTTTTAACATATGTAATAAAATAAAATAATAAATTAATGAGTGCAAGCCAGTGAATCGAATGCAATGAAAGCAATATGCTTAATGTGTTAAACTTTGTCCTTGATTAGGCGGTCTGATCATAATTTTCGAAAAGTTTTGTTCTCTCTGCGTTTAACAAGGTCGAGACTGTCAAAGTTATTGAAAGCCCGGCACTATAACTTTCTTTGTCCGCGAGTGCTCATTGGATAGCATATTGAAAGTGGCAAAATATAAAAGTTTCAATTTACCGTCATAACATGAAACCAAACCTTTCATGTATTTCAATTTTGATGTTTATTTATTTCCCATGATGATACTAAAGTTAGTTGAGCGGAAAAAAGTGTTTATAGCGCCCGGAAATCAGTCTCTCGTTCGTGAAAACATTTTATTCATTTTCCATTTCATATCGAAATTCGAATTATGCCTGAAGCGCAACAAAACGTTGCTGCATCATGAATTCATTCGATATCGATCGAAAAATTAACCAAAAACTCGATAAAAAATTAAAACCGGTTTGAATTTTTTGTCAGGAAATCATCAAACCCATATTTCCTTGCTTTTTATATACCAGGTAAGTACAGAGATGATGTCAACTGTCAGATAGTTTTAAAAAAAAGTAGGTGATCTCAAGTGGTCGTCGTCTCTTCGTCGACAGTGGCTCAAAACGGTGTATCGTGTTTACTGTGTACCGGTATTAACCGCACGGTCGTAAGTTCAAGTCGTCCCATGAAAGGCCTTCAGTAAATATATGTGTTAACAGTTGTCGCGAGTTTACACGACGGGGCATTCTGCTGCCACTCGATCCACACGTCTGACACCATTGTTACCCTCTGAGATCTCGTTCATCGTATATTTTATAAAACTATATGCACCAGCCCGAAACGACTGTTATAGTTTAAGAAGAAAACGAGGGGACTGAGATAAGTTTCAAAATATTCTTAATTGCGTCAACTTTTTGTTCAACTTACAAACCCGAAAAAAAATCGTTTGGATCGCTACGTAGATCTAATTTAGAGCTACATAGATCTAATTTAGATCAATGTAATTATTTTCCGGATCACCATTGATCTACGCGTGGATCTAAACTATTGTTTTCCCGGGAAATTGAATAAATGTGGGGAAACAAAGGTTATTAAGGTGTCCGACTATCAGGCAATATTTATAGACTTGATTTTTTTTGTGTTTCATACTTTTAGATCTGTATTAATAATGTTAAAAAAATATCGTGAACCAAATTAGGGGCAAGAAACGAATTGGCGTTAATGCCTCACGTATGGATGTGAGAAAGGCCAACCAGTGTCAAATTAGTGTGCAACTAACGAGAAAACTGCAATTAGATAGAAAAAAAAACACAGCTTGCGTAGAAGAATGAGCTACAAAGCGGTTATTTTTTTTCTTCTTCTTTTCTTTCGCACTTAGTCAAAGTGCATAATAACGGGAAGGCGATATTCGCGCAAAGCCGTAACCCTATACACTTGTGTAATTATTTTTTCCAGCCATCTGTGAGCCGAGAAGAACAATGTGAGCGAAGAATATACATTTTATTGGACGGAGAGATATGTTAGCTGGCACTCAAGCCTAATCGTGGTAGAGTTTTAATTTTGTTAGGCTTGTTGATGGAGGAAAAATTTCGATGCATTCGCACGGACTAAAGACAACCTGGTAATTAGTCCTTGATTTAGTGTGGCAATCGACGAGTATATAGCCACATGGCTATACTTGAAATGGTACAGAGATTGTTCCTATATACATTTTAACGCTGTATACCGAAACCTGCAAATTTTTCAGCAGCGTTTAATATTTTTTTAAGGGAGGTTTCTACTTTTTTGGACCAAAAGATGTTCGATTTTTCACCAATTTTCTATGCAAAAAATATTAAATATGGAATGTTGATATTTGGTATGTTTACTAAGCGGTCTTTATTGAACATGATATAATATATTTTAAAGTTTGACAAAACATGGTATTGGGAGCGAGGAGCCACGTATTATGTCGGTGCGTCAGCGATGATATTCTCTTCGCTTGCGGAAGTCCAAAGTCCTGGACAGGTAATTTGAAGCAAAAAAAAAATCAAACATGTTTTCTACTTTGTACAACGCTGTTTATAAGTCGAACTAGAATTATCCAAAAATATTCAAACATTTTTATATTACGAACAAAAAACTGCAAAAATTATTCCCTTCGATCGCTCATTATTTTCTTATTTTTCAATATTTCTTCTTCATTCTAGTTCAACTTATACGCAATATTGTACAAAGTAAAAAGATGGTGTTTGATTTTTTTTGCTTCGGATCATCTGTCCGGGACTTAGGACTTCCGCAAGTGAAGAACATCATCACCGGCTGACTGGAAAAAGTCAGACATCGGGCCGCGTTGAAGTGCCAAATACTTTTCGACATTCGCGACTTTTTCGTACTTATATATGTACTTGCTGCCCTTTTTTTCCTTAATTATATTCCCCTGTATTAATTACCTTGCAGCCGTGTGTAAAAGATCCCCAGAGGACTCTGGACGAGCATATATGGAGCAACGAACTGCAATGTTAATTAAGACGGAAGTTTTCGAGGAATATAGTAATCGGGGACAAAACGGTAGCGCGGTGTGTTTACAAAACTATCGTGTACTGTACAAACTATATGAACACGATTAAATACTGTTTCGTTCACCGGGGGGCAGGGCGATACCAACGTCGGGCTTTTAACAGTTAATGTCGCGACACAGCGGATTGCCAATCGCGAGACAGAGATCCCCAATTAAAGGCGCGTCCGAGCGTTTTATCCGTATGGCTTTAATCTCGATAGGGAGAGAGGATCGAGAGCTGAATAACAAAGCGAGCGTGAAGCACGAGCGAGAATGCTGCGTCACAGGATCCACAGGTAAAATTGTTTTTTTTTTTTCAACAGCTTCTACTCGCGCGCCAAGTCACAGCAGGGATATATGTCTGACCGAGAGTTATCAGAGCCGAACCGATCCCTTGAGATTGCATCGGAATGGCTGATTAATTAATTTTATACAACACTACCATGTTTTACGAGCTTTTATATAGGGGCCTGTAAACGAGGAGAAAAGTAGAGTACTTTTAAGTCCTAGGACTTGAAACTTTTAAAGTCCTAAAACTAGGACTTTTAAGTCCTAGGACTTAAAAGTACTCTTTAATCCTCGTCTACAAGCCTTAAAGGCTCGGAAAATATCGTAGTGCTGAATAAAGTCCCTCGCCGGAATGGTAACCGTTGTTTTTGTGCCAAATAACCATAAAAAAATCAACTAATAACCGGTTACTTTCTGCGAAAAAGTAACCACTAAATAACCCCAAAAGCAACGGTTATTTAACGGTTGTCGGTGGTTGTTTACACGGTTGTTCATTGGTTGCGAAACCAACTGCGACTTCCAGCGATGGTTGCAACAGGGTTTTGCGAATCGGTTATTTTACAGTTGTTTCATGGTTGTTTTTCGGGCTAGGGGTATCGTGTGCACCGCGGAGTTTAGGCCTTTGAGGCCGCGCGAACACGATGTTAGTTCAGTCATATTAAGTTTTGGACTGGAATCAAGTCTCAGACAGCTGCAGTTTGGTATACACCTTCGTTTAGTGGTAAAGTATAAGCCTTCAAAAGTTCCAATTATTTCATTGTACGCACAACAATATTCGGCAACAATAAAAGAGGCGTAAAATCAGTATTTCGTAATTATTTCCGTATCCGTTGGTCCTACGACAAAAATAGTCGTGAACAAAAATTAAGATAAGAAAATTCTCTACAAAAAATGTTGTATACATTTTTCTCGTAAAGGCAATGGTTTCACCAAAATATGACACTTAAACTCTACACTCTTGCTTTTGACTTCTAATCGTACTCTTTTCCACACCATCCTTGAGGTAGAGAAGGCAAGTTGTCGAATTATCGTTTATTGTTGTCTTATTCATCATTATCATCTTCTATAGTCTCTGTAGCGTCTTTATTTTCTTCTTCATCTTCGATGCCTTCATCCGGCTCGCTCAAAAGCCTCGGGCACCTTTGACTGACAAATCGTTCTGCAAACATCGGCGCTCGACAAAAAAACGCCTCTACTTTCTTCCCCAGGTGCATAATATACTATTTCGTGCCGAAATAGTAAGACCTATTGAAAAGTCCCTTTGCATACATTATTCATTGATATTTTCGTTTTTTTTTTTTTTTTTTTATGCTTGCACAAATTTTTATAAGACATTTCGTTGAGTCGTACTCGCTTGAGGCACGCTGGACTGCAAGAGGCAGAATTTCATCGGTATCCACACGATTGCGCCTCGTTTGACTAATCCGTAACAAAAGAATCCAGATATATTTTGGTTTGTCAGATGAGCCTTTATTCGCTGTGTGCAGTGCCATACTATAGCGGCTGAGAACGACTTGGAGCGCCCATGGTGGCGAGATAATGCGCATGTTTTGCTGGAGTCGCGTAGTGCAATTGAGGGCAATATTCGCGATTTTCACGTCCTAGAGATGGCGCAACGGTATCTCAATATGGCCGATCAAAGTATAGTACAGGGAGACTAGAGTCTCCCTGGTATAGTATAAATGGTTTTTTTTTATTTTTTCCATTATCATATTTTGGCACTGTACACACTATACTAGCAGAGCTTCTGCTTTAAGCCACGAGAGGCGCCAAAACTTTTGGGGATCGCGAATAATAGAGAAGTCGCGGAAAGGAAATTTAAACTGTTGCGCGAAGTCATGTAAGAATGTTTTCCGCTACACAATTTCGGAAATTAAGTTTTACGCGTTTCCGACAGAAATTTATAAAGTTGAGCAGCGCAAAAACTAGATTCGTTGGGTGCAAAAAAACAAAGAAAGTAAAATTCTTGAGGTTAAACGCGCATATATTGTCTGGTATGAGAAATTCATGTCAAGATATTATAATACAAATAAATTGATTTTTTTCCTTTTTAAGTAGCTCTCATATGATTGACTACCCGAATATGCAGTGAGCACTTCGCGGGTAATCGTTCATCTACGTTATAATCAAGTCCAAGTTACGTCTTTCTTGTTCTCGATGCCAGCCTTGTCGGTCCGTATGACAAGACCGACAAGGTTCACGCTTAGCCTCAAATTGAGAAGAAAAAGTAGCAGTAAACCTATTTTCATTACATCGTGACACGTCGATTTATTTTTTTTTTTTCAACGCAGTTACAGTCAAGCTCACCTCAAAAAACTCTATGCAGCACGAATATAAACGTTCGTTTATTAAAATTAATCCAACAAGGTTTCGTCTGTGTAAATAAATGAGAGCTATTCCAGCAAAATTTGCGGAGTACAGCCGGCCGCGGCGCCACTTGGCTTTCTGCACACAGCTAAGGTAATATTTAGGGAGGTATGTGCAAGTCATTCCGCCCCGGTTACCCAAGATTCCTTGCTCAGAATCTCAGCTTACCGAATCCGCGCATTACACCTTGGGTAACCGGGGCACTTGCATATACACTACCGTCCAAAATCGAAAAAAATGTGATACATCCAAAATGATTGTATGCAACTTTTTACCCTCCTAGTAATTTTACGAAAACCCAGTAGTTTCAGAGTGAGACTACCCCTTATAAATATGGTCGTTTTTTGCAAAAAGTTGAATATCTTTGCGAAAAAAAATCGTAAAAAATTTTCCAAAAAATGAGATTGAAGGTTTTACTCCCCGCTTCAAGTTTTTCACGGAAAAAAAAGTTGAAAAAATTTTTTTACGAGATATGCGGGAAAATTTCCACCCTCCAAAAAAAGCCAAAAAATGACCATCTTTCAAAGTGCGTACCGGGCTCAAAAAAAATCGCAAAAATTTTTCCAAAAAAGATAAATGAAGCTAAATATGTCCTTTTTAAAACGGCGCTTGGGAAATTGTGATATCTTCATTTTTCAAAGAGCGATACAACTTCTTGTGGGGCTCGGATCTGGGGCGAGTGTCCCCATACTTATGGACGGTAGTGTATCTCCCTAAATATTACCTTATGCACACAGCGAATAGCCCGTAGATCGATCGCGTGGAAGAAAAAAAAATTTACAAAATCACAAAATGGCGCCATGATAACGAGTTTTTGGAATCGAGGTCTGGGATATTTTTTTTTTTGTGGAAGAAAAAATCGATGCCCCAACCGTGCGTAACTTTTCACGCTTCCCTCGGCTTTCAGTCCAGAAATTTTTCATGTTTTATTTTTTTTTTTTTTAATTTTTTCTGGCCAAGGAATAGGTGAATACCGATTTTTTTTTTTTTTTTTATCCGATCATATTGTACAGGTATTTTGAATTGAGGCCTGGCAAAAGGTTCTTAAAAAAGAAAAAAAGAAAATTTTTAGTAGATATACATTGAGCGTTCGAGCACTCAAACAGCTTAGCCGAGACGGAAAAGAAAAGGTGCGTTACTTCCATAAAGATCGCATATCATATTTCAAATTTTGGAGACTCATGGGAAGATCCGATCCTTTTTTTCAAAATATTTAAAAAAATGTTTCGGCCGTTATTTTTTTCGGCCAGACATTTTTTTTTTTAAACAATTTTTCAATGATTTCACCTCATAAAAGTAGCTCAACCGATGCGCCTTCGACGGTCATGGATATTGCTAATCAAAACGGTTCGTAAAGCATATCCTCGAAAAACTAATTAGAAAAACAAGCAAAAAAAAAAAAATTCTGGAAAAAGTTATAAAATGTGTTGCAAGATTTTTCACGTTTTTTTCCAACAATTTTATTGTTGAAATAATCGATCCCACGATCAGTCTGCCACAAGAGTAATTATTTACTTTGATGAGTTTTCCGAATTTTCATTTTTTTTTTCCCCCCGTTAACAAATACATTTATTTTAGCACCAAGAAAATGATAATCAGACGGGGCAGCGCGAAAAATATGCAGTTTTTTTTTAAATTAGCATACGCAGATATTGTAAAGAATTTTCATTTTTTTTTTCCGTACTCCCGCGTCTGATTAACATTGCCAGTGCTCAAACAAGCACTTGAGTTTTCGTGACAGAATGGAGCATGCGTGAAAAATTTTTGTTCCGGCACCGAGAAGGGCGCCGGTGGTTTCTGAAAAGTGCCCAATTTATTTGCTCATGGCTTCGATGATCTTGAAAATGTGGTGGAAACTTTCAGTACATACGGACTGAATAATTCCGTTTAAAGAACTCGCGGCTTTTCCGTCTCATAAACATTTTTGGTGCTAAAACAAACGTGTTTGTCGGAAAAAAAAAAAAAAAAAAAAAAAGAAAATTCAGGAAAAGTCACCAGAATTAAATAATTACGGAAAAGTTTTTTTTTTCTTTCTTTCTCACGTTTCTCTTAGTTGTGAAATATCACGAATGCCAAACCGATCACCGAATACCATACTCAGTAGTCGTTTACTTTATTCGTATGGACAGTTAAAACGATACATATACATGTTGTGTTACGAATTACGTGGTTGTTTGTTTTTTCTTTTTTTTTTTTTTTTCCTTTCGTATCCCTCTTCCCACGCCTTTTTTTTTTTTTTCTTTCGTCACTTAAATCTAATACATCGATAGCGCACGGGCGACACCGGAAGTAATACAAGGAGTGCAGCGTTCCGACGACCCGGCGACTTATCATCTACGTTTTTGTTTTTTTTTTTGTTTTTTGTTTTTTTTTTATCCTTTTATATTTTTTTGTTTCATTTTTATGATAATAAAATTAAGTTTTACTACCCTGTCAAATGCGTACTTGCGAGAAACTCCATTGATATCGTTTAAATGTTTCTATATTATGTGTGATTGTGATTTATTCATGCCTCCGACTTCACTATAGCGTCTTTCGTACGTGAAGCAGCAGCCCCGCGAGGGGCAGGGAAAATAGAGGGCAATGGGGTGGGGTTACACGAGACGTTATAAATAGGTTTTCGTTTTCTCATAATGGCATCCGCCAATGCCCAATTCAATCGAGACACATCGTGAAGAATTTGACGCTTCTTCGGACTCGGAAAAAATTTGACGGAAAATACAAAAAAAAAAACCGCCCCGGCAATACCGTTGAGATTTAATGAAAATTGACAAGCTCAATTTGGATTTATTGACAATTATAAGAGTTTTTTCGTTTTTTTTTTTGCCAAAAGCCGGAACAACGTGAAAAAAAAAAAAAAAAAAAACTGGAAAATATTTTGAATTCTCAATTCATTCCCAAGAATTTTCTCCCCCATGACGCTTGATTAAACGTTAATTCTAGAGTTGGATATCATTTGATTAATCGTTTTTTCAACTTCGCATCTTATATTCACGCGGGGGCAGGAGGGGGGGGGGGGGGGGAGTCAGTGTTTTCTATATTCGTTATTTCGTGTCATTGACCATCGTTCGAGTTACTCGATAGAAATTCCATTTTTCATAAAATTCAAAATTATACAATTTGACATTATTGATAATCGGGCATACTTTTTTATTCTTACGCGCACTCACACACACACACACGAGAGAAAGAGAGAGGGAGAGAGAGAGTGAGTAATTACGTACAGTATGAACGATGAAATTACGAGCAACGATTAAATGCAAATCAGCTTAAATTTTGCCATTTCTGTCCGTCATAACGGGTCGGTCGTTTTGAATTCTCAAATTTCGACCTCAGATTCGAAATCAGCGACACGAAAAATCCTTCCAAGATACAAAAAGTTCATTGCGAATCAGCTCAAATTCTGAAATTTCGATCCGCCATATTTGATCCGCTATTTTGAATTTTAAGAAATTTCGAAATACGACATCTCATTACCGGCATAATAGACAAGTAATTCCAGCAGAAATGAATATTCCAAAAAAAAAAGTAATCCTCAAAATTATACCGATTTTTCAAATTTTGTCATTTCCGACGATTTTTGAGAAGGCATAGCTCAAGAGGGGGTCAGTGATTTTTTTTTTGAAGTTAGTCCTATCTGTCTTCAAAGACAAGATCAAAGGAAAAAATACGAAATTCAAAAAATCGTCCTTAAAATTCGAAAAAGCGTTCTTAAAATTGCGTTGAAGAGAAATCAAAGGAAAAAAATACGAAATTCGAAAAATCGTTGGGTTCGAGCGTAGGGATCTTGTGGGGGGGGGTAATCTTTCAAGATTATGTGAACTTTTGGGGTTCTCGCATTGATCCTTAGGACGTTTTCAATCTCTTTAATCAGGGCCCTCTATCTCTCTCTCTCTTTTCCGTTGCCTAATACGTTTCGAATACTCGAACAGACGGGGGGGACACATTTTTAAATATTCTATGGGATAAAATTTAATAGCTCAACCGAATATATTCGTTGCCTGTTGTTAAGATACGTCGCACGATTTTTTTTTTTTTTTTTTTTTTTTTCGCTGTGAACTTTTCGGTTAGTAATGGGACGCGTGTGCACGTTTCGTTAGTACATAATGAACGAATGAACAATGAGAAAAGAGAAGGAAGAAAAATAAAATATTAAAAAAAAAAAAAAAAACAGCCGAAACAAATGAGAACAAAGAAGGATTTGGAAATCAATCCGAAATCTTCTTTGTTCGCAAGTGTCGTGTAATTGCTGCTCCTGATACGAGATGTGACGGTGCAGACCATTTTTATTGAATCACTTCAACTGGTTTTTCTCGTTTTTTTTTGTTGTTTTTTTTTGTCGCGTCAAAAAAATGAAAGATAAGTGGTCCCTAAAGCAATACGAAAATTTAACAATATACTTATATTTCGGTTCTCGCGTACGCAGTAATTTTAAAAAAATGCTCATTTTTTTTTCTCTTCGTTTTCCCCTCTGTCGCGCGAAGCTTTTTTTTTTTTTTCTTCTTTTCGTTATTCTCTTTCACGTGACCAGCGACTTTTCGGACGACAAGGTACAAAAAAAAAGATTCTTCGCGCCGTTCGGAGTTCGAGAATGACGACTCAATGACAGTTTTACACATGATTCGAACGATTATTAATATTAAATAAAATACTGAGACAGTTATTACTAAATATGCATACGCTCTGTGCCATGTGCATTCAAAAAAAAAAAATCATCTCATCCTGCACGCGCGCGCACTTTTTTTCGTTCGTTTTCTTTTTTTTTTTTTTAATTTTTTTTTTTTCAAATTTTTTTTATTAAATATATCTAAAGTTAGTATTGCGCTTTAACGTAACGCGGATAACAATTCGAAAATCATGTAAAAAGAAAAGAAAAGTACAAAAAAAATCGCTCTCGTTTCACCGTTCGTTGAAGTCTCTCATAAAAAAAAATATTAAGAATAAAAAAAAAAAGAGCAAAGAAGAAATTTGCAATCATTGCATAAATGCATCGTTATCGAAACGATAATGCCTACGTTTTTTTTTTTTTCCCTCCAAATATTCATTTTTCTCGAATTTCGTTGTTTTTTTTTTTTCTTTTTACTTCAGAGAAAGGTGAATAATATAACGTCAGTTGTTTCACGATTGCAATGTACCCTAGTTATAGTATCATTAAGAGGTATACATATAATGTAAGCGAATACACATATAGATACATATGTGTATGTATTTATGTGTATATATATATATATATGTATATCACTAAAAGTAAAAAAAATGTGACTATAATCGACTCGCAATATTGCTCAACTCGAGTAGCAATTATCACGATAAAATAGCCAATTATAGTCACATTTGCAGAGAATTTTGGATACATTTCACTGAACACGCTCGAATGAGAAATATTTGTCTGCGAAAAAGGAAAAAAAAAAAAAGACCAAAAGTTGAGCAGTCAAGTTGAATCGTCACCGATGAATGGCTACTCGAATCAAAAATTATCATCGATCATTGATATAATTTTTTTTTACCAACACGAGAGACACGCACACAGACACAGCGTTTTGATTCGACGATGAGTCTTTTAATTCGATGGGCTCCAGGATTTTGATTATATACATACATTTAGTGGTGAAATATCGTATCACATATATATATATATTTTTTTTTTTCAGAAATAGACTAAACCTCACAGACAGGATCGATAAATTTCGGGGATATCAAAGATTTTCCTCCTTTCCCTCGAAACGAATGCAACTTTGATGAAAAAATTTTTTTTTCACGAATCGGATGACACGGGACCCGAATAAAAGTTGCTCGAGTCATACAGAGATCAGGGGGAGTGTGTAAGGCGTAAAAAAAAAAAATAATAATAATAATAATAGTAATAATTTTTGGAACGAAAAACCCGAGGGGAAGATTCGTCGATAATTTTTATCGATTGCTCGTTTGTGCCTATATAGACTTTTCCTGATTCGATTCGAGGCTTGTGAAAAATAAGAGAAAGCTTTTTTTTTTTTTTTTTTTCATAGAATGAATATCGGACCTCGGTCAAGTGTTTAGTGAAATTATGGCCGATATTCATAGTCGAGTCTTATTTCTAAGACGGTCTTAAGTCGTCGTTTAGGACGACTTGATTGGTCGTTGGCCGTGCTTAAGACCGTCTTAGAAATAAGACCCGACTATGAATACCGCCCTATATCTCGTGATCCTCGGACGATAGGATTTGAGTAAAAAAAGTAACGACGCAAATAAAAGGAGCCGTGATAAAGTAGCGCTACAAAAATTTCATACGACAGAGATCTCGTGTGTTCTTCTTTTTTTTTTTAATTTGTTTTTTTTTTTTTTTTTTCTTATGGATCATCACGATTCGAGATGTACCGAGAAATACGGGGGGGGGGGGGGGGGGGGGGGCAATTAGATTTATAGATCTGTGTCGTACCATGCGGCAACTTGATTGTTGTCCTGCGGCGGAGCTGGAAGTTCCTCGAGATGTTCGAAACTCAGATCTCCCTCGTGCGCAACGTCCATTGCGTCAATTGCCCCGTAAGTCGAGCCACCGCCAATCTCCAGTCCTTGCATCGAGTCTATTGGTATCTGGTCATAACCTGCGATATGGATTTTTTTTTTTCTTAATTTGCATCATAATTAAGGGAATATTACACAAACGCCAATAATTTAACGCGATCTCAAGGATTGTCATATTTATAATATCCGCGATGTTTTTTTTTTGGTTTTCTCAAGGCTAGCCAGGCCCTTTGTGAATAAAAAGGAGGGAAATTTGTGCGAGGAATGGGGGAGTTTAGTGCTTGAAGGGAAAAATTTACGTCTCAAGATTTCAAAAGAGAGAAGATTCGGAAGAAAAAAACAATTACGCTTACTAAAAAAAACAAATTTACTTTATATGACGAAATTGTTATTTTAATGATGAAAAATTTTTTATTCGCGAATTTCTTCATAACTGTTTGAAATTATTATAATTGGACATGTTTCGAACATCTTTTGAACCGTTGATTTTGTTTTTTCGGATTTTTTGGTTCACAGCGAAGTACCGAAATTTCGATGGATTCGAACGCGCGTTTGGGTTGGGCAATGCGATCAAATACGCTTTGATGTACGCGAAAAAATTTTTTTTTTCCTAAGAAAAGAAATTATCGCGTTGAAATTTTCCCGCGTCGGATTTTCCGATGAAAAAATAATTTACAATAAGGACGAGTCAAATGTTGTTACGGGCGATGCGATCTGGTTGTTTTATTGGAAAATTATATTGCCTCGTGGAAACTTTTTACTTTGCATGATGCAAATGAGACTGCGGCGGGAAATTTTAGTGCCGCATCGTGTCGTATTTTTATATTTATATTTTATAATATAATATATAAGTAAAAGTATGAAAATTGAAATATTTAATTTTTACCGTAATTATACGTATTTTTATTGTATTGGATAATATTTGATGGTAAATATTGTAAAATTTTGCACTAAAGCACGCAAAAATTTAGTAAATGTATGAAACCGAATCCTAGGAAACAATAAATAACAAGTTTATCGCTGAAATTATATTTTTTTTTCACCATTGCACTGTTCGATAATAATTTTCAGATATTTTCATTCGGATATTACGTAATTGGGTATTTTGTCATGGAATATTATGGGCATACGGAAAAAATGTATGGGAATATTTGGATTTCGGATCTCAAGTTATGGAACCGGAAATTTATAGGTGGAAATAACCTTAGAAGAAAGCCTAATCGGAAAAAAGAAAAGCTTAAAAGAAAGCTCTTTTCGGAAATAACGAAATTCTCAAAAGATGCAAATAAGTGCATCGACGATGCATTTTTCCCAAGGGAACGTAAATTCAGAGAACTGGAGTAGTTAAATGTGAGGCGCTATTGATTTTTTTCAACCTCGATAAACAGCGAACGGGGGAAAGGGAAAGTGGGGTGGGGAGAGAGAAGATGAAAGGAATGACAAATTGCAGTTCCCTTCGCTCGCACCGAAACCCCCTTTGATTGCTCGCCTTTGTACGTCTGGCTTTCATGAAAATTCTTCGCGAATATAGAAACCTCATGATAGCTTTTTCAGGCAAATCATTATTTTCGTGCACGAAAATAGAATTTTTTATTATTATGGTGGAAAATAATTTTTACGAATTGAGGGATTTGACGAACGATATTATTTTACGGAACTATGTAATACTGAAAAAAAAAATTCAACGCATGCGGGGAAATTACGAAGAGGCAAGTAAGAAAATGTTTGAGAGAGCTTTTCACCTCGTTGAATCGAAAAAAAAAAAAGGAACTAAAATCCTGAAATTTTCTTCTCCTACCAGAGACGTTGGCGAGATTTTCGCGCCGACGAAAGTTTAAATAATCGATAAAAAAAAAAAAAAAAAAACCATCGAACGGTACGAATACCGCAAAAAATTTACGCAGCCCGAAAATCTTGGAGTATATATGGGGGATTTGACAAAAATAGAGGTCTATAATTTTTTTTTGCGGATTTTTGTGCATTAAACACACCCCTGGGAGAATTTTTCGATCTTTGTCTTCATTCAGTCGGGACAGCTCATCGAAGATTCTCATAAAATGACATTCAAGGCAAATTTTCGAGCAGAAGGAATGAGAATTTGTAAAAAAAAAACTCAAAGAACAAAAACCGTTAGTTTTTTGTATCTAATTTCGAGGAAAAAAAAAAAAAAAAAAAAAAATACGGCAATATCACAGAATCATGCGGGAAGAAAATAACCATTATAATTTCGCCTCCTGAAAATACGCAATTTTTCATTTTATAAACTCAAATGTACAACGATTTCTCAAATAATTAGGCAACTTTTGAGCCTAATCTGAACATGATCCGAGCCGATCTTCGTTTTTTATTGCATAATTTTCGTTTAGGATTATTGATTTTTCGCTGGTTTTTTTTTCATATAATTTCGCTGGAAACAAATAAAAAAAAAGAGACTTCGATGGTCATATTTTTCTAAACACCTTTCCCCATTGCACCGATTGCGAACAAAACTGTTGTTCAAACTTAATGAAGTCTCTTTTTTTTAATTTGTTTCCAGCTTAATTATACGAAAAAAAAAACCAACGAAAAATCAATAAACCTGAACGAAAATCAGGCAATAAAATCGAAGATCGGCTCGGACCACGCTCGGATTAGGCTCAAAAGTTGCGTAATTATATGAGAAATCGTTATATATTTGAGTTTTAAAAATAAAAAATGGCGTATTTTCATCAGGCGAAAATAAAGTGGTTATTTTCTTCCCGCGTGATTTTGCGACATTGCTCTTTTTTTTTTCAAGTAGGTGAAAAAACTAGCAATTTTTGTTCTTTGAGTTTTTTTTTACGAATTCTCATTTCTTCTGCTCGAAGATTGGCCCTCGAATGTCATTTTATGAGAAACTTTGATGGGACGCCCTGACTGAATAAAGATGAAGATCGAGAAATTCTCCTAGGGATGTCTTTAATACAAAAATCCGTGAGAAAAAAAAAATATTTTCGATAAATATCATCGTCTGTGATCTCTCGGTTTTTTTTTGTGAAATCCCCCATATATATTTCGAAAACAAAATGTAGGGAAATTACTAAATATCTATTTGTCGAACGATCAAAGTCGGACCGACAAGAAAATTTGAAACGTTGCAAAAAATTTGTTCTTTTAGATATCCGAAAATGTTGTTATTCAATTGGCTAAAATCAGAAAGTTTAAATATGTGAAAGTCTCGTCAAAACTGACTATTTTATTAATATTTAAACTTTCACGAAGGTCCCGAATATCCGAAGAATGAAAGTTTCAATTATTTTTTTGTTTCTTCCAAAGTTTTGGCAAAACAATTATTATTATTTTTTTTTAACTTAATGTCTCTATCGTAAAGTTGTCAATTCTGGCAATTTTGAAATTTTTATTACACAAAATCATGGCAAAAACTTCGTGCTTCTGATAAATATCATTGCAATCTTGCAAGTACGTTTTCAAGGCTCATTTTCGCGTTTAATACTTTCGTCAATTCCAACTTTTCTACTAAAAAAAAATATATTCAAGTATCCAATTTTTCCGGAAATCCTTCATATTTGTCTGTAATAATTTCGAAAAATTGTCGATCCGAAGCGTTCATCGTTCGAAATTCAAATTCCTCCCCTGCCCCGGCATTCAAAATTTTTACTTTGAAAATAATATCCGAAAAAATTGTCAATTTTTCTTTTCTTCGACCAACAAGGCATAGAAAGTTTCGGCAAATGTTCGAGCAAGGCTGGATGTGAGTGTGTGTGTGCGTATTTGGATGGAAAAAAAAGGCATTAATAGTGTCATGTCATATAAACACAGATACAAATATATATGCACATATTTCACAAGCAGCAGTCGAGCAGGCAGCGTATTTACGAGAATAAATTCGAGATAATGTGAAAACAAGCAATCCGACATCGAGAAACGACAAGCAAAGCGATAAAAGTAAATATTGTTAATTTTCACCTATTTTACCGCAAGATTTTGTCGATGGCCATATATATTTTTTTTTTTTTTTTTTTTTTTTTTTTTTTTTACTCAAACAATTAAATCCTTGGGTTAAGCTGCTGACGGAATAAGATTGTGTTAAAGATTTTTGTTGATAACAATGTGTTACGAGGCTGGAGGAAAAAAAAACAAAAATTGCAATCTTGTCGGCTGGACTTTTTTTGTGTAAAAACGTTAATTGTAATTCGAGTGCAGTTTTTAATTGACATTTTTCGCTAATAAGAGTTAATTAAACCTTTTTTTCTCTTAGAATATCTTCGTTATCCCTGATGAGAGCACGCATAGAACCCGAAATTAGTAGATTATTGTCGTTTTTTATTTCTTTTTATTTTTATTTTTAGTCACAAGCAATTAGTCGATGAATCAGGGGCATTGTGTGTGTGTGTGTGTGTATGGCTTATTTTGAGAAACAAAAACTTACCTTGCGGCTGATAGCCCCGACCTCCGTGACTGCTGTGAACGCTAGGGGGTCCTTGTCCATACATACCGTCATAGCCCTGATCCGGCCCGAGCATGTCCTGAAGAGATTACGTAGCAGAGATAAACACAAAAAGAAAAACTTTTACGCTAAGAAAGAACAACAACAACAACAAAAACTACGTAAAAATAATGACTTAGCGCACGCCCAGTCCGGATTGCAATGTGGGAGGAAAAAAAAAAAGAACAAAACTTTATGATCAAATGGTATTTCGTAGTTTCGATGCATCGAGCGACGACGACGAACGGCGACAGAGAAATTGTGAAAAAATTGTTCGACATATTTTCCTAGGTCGATTCGTGGTAGGGAAAAAAATAAAAAAATAAATTTACGAAAGAAAAATTGGCAAGACGCGCGGGACTTTCGAGACGAAGCAGCGAGACTCTGAACGAGAGACGGGTTTTTGGCGCTTGTGCGCGAAATAAATTGGAAAAAAAGTGGTAGACCGAAGCCAGAAAATACTTGCGAGAGTGATTCGAGGTAGTAATTTTGAATTTTGAAAATTGGAGAATTTTGCGATTTTGAGAAATTCAATGGAACAATGAATCTACTCAAATACTGGAAAATTAATTAATTTGATGATAAATTAATTGAGAGTCGGGTAATCAAACGATATATCTATTAAAAGACTTCGGGTTTGAGGTCAGCCGAGATGAAATGGTTTTTTTTTAATATTTTTACCAGAGCTGGGCAGTACTTCGAGTACCCGGTACTTTCGATGTACTGAAAGTACAGTACTTGAAGTACAAAGTACTTAAAAAGTATTTCAAGTATTGTACTTAAATTTTCAAGTTCATGCCATGCGCTTGAAGTATTTCCAATTAAAATTTCAAGTACTTTCCCGTACTTCGAGTACTTTTTCAAGTACCAAATTATCAAGTACTTTTGAATACGTCTCGGCAATGGCTGCATGTATAACGCCTTTGAATATCTTGTGTAATCGCGTCTTGTGAAAAAAAAAAAATTGTGAAATTTACGCAGCGCGTATAGTCGAACATTTGAACTGTGTCTCTGTAAAATTTCCAAGTCAGTTCGGAGCTTATTTACAGGGCAAGAAAAAAAATTCCAAAGTTGCGTACTTTTGAGCGCCGACTACGAAGCCTTTAAGGAGATTCTTAAGGTAGTTCGGTCGAATTGAGGTTCACGTTTAACACCCTGTTTTTTTGCATTTAATCAAAAGAGTTGACCTTGCTCTACATGTCTGCAAAATTTCAAATTAATTTACCGTGTAGTTTTTGCGTAATTAATAAATACGTTAACATTGCTCTTACAGGGCATATAAGGCTCAGATGGCACGCCAACTATCGAAATTTCAGGTACACGAAAAATTAATCGTTTAAGGGCAAAAAAAAACATACCACAATAATGGTTGATATCTATAAGAGATATTTACCAAAGATTTAAGTCGATTTACCGTACGGTTTTTTTTTTATTTCAATAATTAATGCGAGTCCGCGGTCTCTGTCCTTGTCATACACCGGATCTGCTCACTAGCAGAAGACTAGGGGAAAAAAACATGTGAAAACCGAAGCTAATCCGCGTCTCACTTCAGATTCGATGAACGCCAGCAAAAGTGGTTCTGAACAACTGTCACATTTGAGTTGTTCGGCAAGATATACAATGTCAACTAGACGAGTTCCGAGTTCATTGCATACCGGCGTTGATTCAACTGTACTTGCCTCGAGACGAGCCTTTTTTCCCCCCTGTTCTTCATTATACTGTTTTAAAGCATACAACAAAACTCGCGAATGCAATCTAATAACTTTATGCGTAAGGTTAGATTAGCTCGCTCCCTAACGTAGAGAATGAGTCAAGTTGAGTCTGTCATTATTCCGGGTATTAATTATTATTAACTTATTATTTACACCCTAAAAGAAGCTTGTAATATTTTTTTTATGCAACAATTCAATTTATCATAGCTTTCATATGGTTAAATTGTACGTAAATAAATCTGAATTACGGATGAAATTTGACTTCGGCCAAACTCGACCGAACTACCTTAACGTCAATTTGGCGCGGCACGGGCGACGCGCGGGGCAGATTGCGTTCGGCATTTGTTTCACCCAAGCCATTACTTACGCTCAATTCTGTTTACAAGTATATCTCACAATCGGAACGGCGGAAAAACTTTCTTTAAGGGCAAAAATTATATCTACGAAGGTCTGATCTGTCGTTTAAGCGGTTCTTCGGGGAAATTTTACCGTTTTTTTCACTCCTAAAATAATCTCCAATTATAACTTCGAATACTTCTCCCATAAGAGCTCATGTATAAGGGGCATATTCAATGTTTTTTTTTTCTCCTCAACTACGCGATCAAAAAAATCTGAAATAATTACGGTGTATTCCTAGTAACAGCGCAAACCTCCACTCAAATTTTAGAATCATTCTTACCATTTTTCTCTGGATTAAGAACCTCCTTAACGGACCAGAGCCCCATGCGCGATCTCAATAAACTCGCGATATATCTGATCGTGCCATTGAGCTCTGATTGAAAAACTAACCGAGTACTCTCTAAAATATTCCCCGTCGATCAATACCAAAATTGGAGAATTTTCTACTTTTGGAGACTTTTATACTAAAAAATGGAGAATTTTCATGAAAATATTTCAACATGTATATCAAAAATCGCGTCAAAATTCACTCCGATCGAGTGAGTGACCGACAGTGCCCGATGTTTAAGAATAAGAAAATTTCCCACACTCTGATCGACTTCTAAACCTCATCCCCGACTTCTAAACAACCTTAAACATTTAAGGATGTATCGGACGTACCTTTTCAACCAAAAGTGACTTTCGTCGACAATATTGCATACTTCATAAGATAAAAATCGGAAAAAAATTCAACCACAATAAAGACGATAAGAAGATTACTTTTTAACAATAATAATGCCCAAATGTTATCAATAAATTGTTTAAACAAAAAATTGTTCAACAAATTTTTAGGGAATGTTTTTTTTTTCTCACGTGAAATGAATTCGTTGATTTTTCCGACTACGCAGGAATTTTTTAAAAATTTTCTTATCATATTGAAATTTCGATTTTCGGAAATTTTTAAAAGTTGTATCTACGAAACTATTCGTCCTGAAAACTTTTTAATTTTAATGTACGACGTTTTTACGAAAAACATATCCAAAATTCACGATTTTTCCTTCATTTTTCGAAATTACAAAATTTTTCGAAAATCAAAACTTCAAAATGATAAGAAATTTTTTTATAAAATTCACGCGTAGTCGGAAAAATCAACGAATTCATTTCACGTGTCCAAAAAAACTTTCCCTAAAAATTTGTTGAACAATGCTTCGTTTAAACAATTTATTGATAACCTTTTGGCATTATTATTATTATTCAAAATTAATCTTCTCATCGTCTTTATTGTGGTTGAATTTTTTCTCATTTTTATTTTATCATTAAGTATGCAATATTGTCGACGAAAGTCACTTTTGACTGGAAAGATACGTCCGTTAAATCCTTTAGCTCGACAAGCGGAATTTTTTTTTTTTTTTTTTTTTTTAATTTTTCCAACGGGGACCTCGGATTTACAATAATTTTGAAATTTTTTTTATTTAGGTTCATTAAAGACACAATATCCGGCCGGCCCCGTGCACGAATTGTTTTCTTTGCAGTAAAAATTCAATAATCGCAATTTTTTTTATTTTTCCAACGGGGGGCTCCTAATCTCATTGAATCTCAATACGTTTTGGGGATAAACACTGATAGGCTGTAAAAAAAAGTTTCAATTCGATTACGCTATATCGATATGAGAAAGGAACTAATCCTTAAATGTGCAACATTGAACAATCAAAACGTACATTCCCATGCACTATCTATTAGGACATCGATATGGCGGATTCTGTCGTTAATTTTACGACAGTTATACTTGGACACAAGATTTTTGTTTGCCAAAAAAGAAAAAAAAAAAAATCGATCGATCACAATCGATTAACTCACAGTACTTTCTCAAACGGTTGCGAATTTTCGTCGACACAAACGCGCGAGAATTCAAGGGGGGGAAGCAATGAAATAAGAGAATGAAGAAAAACGCTTTTTTTTTTACCTGCAAATCCGGGACTATGCCGAATTCCGGATTGTTCCACATGTTCGGATCATCGCGCAGCAGGGAATTGGTGAGTTCCATCGAGAGGCGTTTCTTGTAATCGCCGGGCTTGTCCTCGCTCATGCGAAACAATACGGCGGCCGCGTATGTCGCGACGCCCTCGTTTCTCGAGTGTAGAAGCTCGGTGAGCGGTGCGGTAGCGCCCTCCTGCTCGATTATTTCGGCGCTCTCTTTGTCGGCCGCGAGCTCGCAAAGTACGCCCGCGGCAACGCGCTGAATGTTCTCGATCTCGTTGAATAGCAACTGAAAAAAATTACAAAAATTTCCCATCGGGTATTCAAGAGCATCAAAAGCGATGTTACGAGCCACACAATTGGGAGTATAAATGAAATTTTTTTTTTTTATTTAAAATTCCGGTAGTTTAGGAAAAAATATTTAGTACGTATTTTTTTATTTTTTTATTTGAATCAAAATTGCCGTTTGATATGACAAATTGAAAAATATAACATCATGACGTCACGCATGTTACGGTGTATCTATTTATATATCAAAATCCGTGAAATTAAATTGCCTGTAACAGCGTGCATCTGTCATTTTTAACGAAAAATAAAAAATACGTCCTCATTATTCTTACTTACTTCACATTATGCGCTCCGATGATTGAAAAAAAAAAAAATTTCATTCGTACCCCTAATTCCAGTAGAACAAAAGTTTTGGTGAGAATTTCAAGTGCTTCGCGTTGAAGAAATTTTTTTTTTTTTAAATCAACCATATTGAAGATGAAAATAATATCGATTTCCAATCATAAAAATGCCGAAAAACTATCAAAAAATTGTTTAAACAATAAATTGTTGCAGAAATTTCTTGTAAAAATTTATTTCGATTATGTGCAACAAATTCCTCGATTTTTACGAATACATGTGAATTTTTCAAGAATTTTCTTATGGTTCTTTTTTGTATTTTTGTTTTTTAAAATTTGTAATTTTGAAAATTGCACGAATTTTGGATATGTTCTCGTACAAAGGTTCTATATTAACTTCACGAAGTATCCGGATCATCAAACGGATACTTTTATAAATACAGTTTTTCAAAATTTTCATGGATAGATCATCATTAGAGGAAAGTTCGTATCAAAATTTCACGATCATCGCTGATAAGGGCTTATGAAATTTTTGAATTTTCCAAAAAACAAATCGTTTCCGATAGGTCTAACTTTCCCAAATTATGAGATATCTGGCTAATGCGTAACGAGGTTTTTATATCAGGGTAGACCGTGGCTAATTGTCACGAATTTTCTTTGAAAGATTTTCGTATTTTTCGAATTCAATATTTGAGATGGATGCGATACGCCAAAGTTTCGAGTAAATCCCTGACTACAATTGAACAGTATCGGATTACGTTCAATCGCAACGCCATAGTTGTTAATTAACAATTTATTATTTATATTATAATTATAATATTATATATATAATATATAATTATATATAATATATTATATATAATATATATAAATATAATATATAAATTATAATTATAATTTATAAATAATCAATCATTTATAAATTATAATATAATAATTTATACCCCATTCTGTTGCATGAAAGCGAAAACTTAATTGAACAAAAATATAAGTTCAATCTAGCGCGCCGCAATGTGAGAAAGTTATTACAAGTTTCCAGTTATTCGAGTACCAAAGTAAACTAAAATCTTGAAAAAAAAAAAAAAAAAATTATATAATTTTGCCGAAAAAGTTGAATAATTCGTGGATCGATGGGGCAATCGGCATCAGTTTTTACACGCATACTTGGATTAAAAATAATGAAGTTCCGTACATTTTTCCAAGGTATTATCAACGTTGGAATGTCAGAGCTGTGATTAATGGTTTTTTTTTTTTTTTCTTTTTTTTACCTGAACGAAAATCGGAATGACGTTCTGGGATCGTATGATTGCCCTGTTGTGCGATTCACGTGCGAGATAGTGAAGTGCTCCGACCGTACCCTCGACTATCTCTTCCATGCGTACTCCGTCGGCGTATGCGCCCACGGCTTGCTGACTTCCGGTGCTGGCAACCGACGAGCGTTGCTGAAAAATTCGATCGAGCATCGGATTATGCACCGTTTACTCGGTTTATTTATTTATTTTTTTGCCTTTGAATATCAGCTCGTCAAATTGTCGTTTTTTTTTTTTTTTTTTTTTCTAATTTACAGCCTCGGTTTGTCGATTAAAACGTGTAGAAATTTTTGGATTGTACGGACACTGATATACGGGATATCGAGATAGATCTACGATTTTCCAAAATTTACATCTAGGCAAATCGAAAATCATTCACGTTAATATTTGAAAAATAGTTCTCGGGTTTGGGAATCTGCGATGATGGTCAATACCGATTGACGTATTGAAAAAATTATTTTTCCAACTATATTTTAAGAAATATGATGGTAATTTTCGTCAATGTAGGAAAAAAAATTTCAGAAAAATATCCAGTCAGGCTCGATTGAATGAAAAATCTGGTAATCTGTAAATTTGAAAGTACCGCATAAATAAAGAATCAAAGATCGTATTTTCCTGTAATTTCACCCCTATCAGTGCCACCATAAATTTAATACATAGCAATATTTTTGTTTTAAAGAGTACTATAGCGTATGTCGATTGCAGAAAAATTCAAGATATCAAGATGTGCATTCCGCATCAACATGACCACTTCGAAACCTTAATTTTTTTTTTTGCGGACAAAATCCTCAAACAAATCCTCTTGTGAAAAAATGCAAAAAGTGTTTGTCGTTCAGGTTCTTTAATAAATGTTTCTTTGTCGTTTTTATCGTTTCACTCTTAAACTAAGAAAAAAAAAAAAAAGTTTCACAAGAAAAAACTATTTTTTTTTGTTTTTCGTCCGCAAAATAAAATAAAATATTCTTGAAAAAAAAAAAAAAATCAACAATGCCAGTTCTCGGCCCACTTTCGGACTAGGACGAAAAATTATGTTTTGGGTACTAGTTTATGTGAGAAAAAAAATCATCAATTCAAAAACGATCCCTCTTCATGTTTTCTCAAAATTTTATGATTTTTGAGCTCGCGCAACCCCTTAAAAATGAAATAAAAATTTTCAAAAATTTGAGGTCGTATTTTGGGTTCTGTTTGGCCCAAAATACGATTGGACATCAAAATCGGAAGGGGTCAGGCCAATGACCCGGCGAATTGACATGGAATGCCCCATATATATATATATATTTTTTTTTTTTAATTTAAAATGAGACATTGTCTTACCCGCTGCGTATCCTGGAATGCACGAGTCAGGAGTCTCACGAGATGATGAATAGCGCCGAATTCGCGCAACGGAGCATGATTAGCCGGACACGGCGCCAAATTACGAATGAGACCGATAACCGCCTTGACAAGGGGCCAGCGAGACGGCGGATGAAGCAGCTTCACGATTACCTGAATACCATAATTATCGCGTACGGAATTCTGGGCAACCTCGGCATCGACGTGACGGGACGTCAAGTGACGCAAGGCGCATACAGCTGGCTCCGTGATTTCTTCGCGATCACCGGCGTTCACGATAGTGCGCACCAGTGCCTCGACGCCACCGACTTGGCACACGGTGACCTGTCGATAAATAAATTATTATTATTTTTTTTTTTTTTTTCCCCAAAAAGAAGCGTTGATCGCGAGAATCGCCAAATTTATACGTGAAAAATGAAATATTGAATTTAATAATCGTTGCCTTGTTGCGCTGATTGTTGCACGTAAGATTCGACAGAATTCCAGCGGCGCAAGTGACGACATTTACGTCACCCGAGGCGAGAACCTGGACGAGACCCTGAAGAAGACCCTCGAGTCCGTCGACCTTGGTACCGGCATCGGAAAGATTGCGCATTGTCCAGAGACAATTCTGCACGAGTCTCTGACTGGGATTGCCGAGATGCATCGCCAATGCTTGCATACCGCCGGCCTCGACTATGGCCGGCTTGTTGCTCGAGCATACCGACAATACTGAATAAAACACGAATTCAATAATCATTGATGCCGATGAGCATTGAATTTGGAATTAGAAAAAAATAAATAAAAAATAAATAAAAGTTTCAAACGTAAAATTGCTCCCGCATTATTTTTTTTTTTTCATTTTTTTTACTGTTTCAATCTCTACGAAACGGGCTCTTTTTTCAGTTTTAGCGCTACAAGATTTTTATTCTCTTCAGTCGGTGGTCGAACTACGAAAAAGACGGCGTAACTCGAGCCCCTCAGGCTTCGAGGAGACAAAATTTTTACGGGTCATTCTTTGCTATATTCGAATATTATATGATTGTTTATTGTTAAAAAATGATCATTGAACGTCATTTGCGATTAACAAAAAAAAAAAAAAAAAACTCGTTGAAAAATCTCGAAATAAATGCAAATATTGTAACGGATACAAATAAAAGATGGAATGTTAGCCAAACTAATAGTTTTTTTTCTCGTTAAATCTAATAATTTTTTCTCCCAGCCAGCCTCCCCCCCGCGTTAGGGTTCACGTGTCCGCTGCTCAGTTCCAGCGTCGGGACTATCGAAGTTTCGAAACGGATAATCATTTTTTTTTAAAAGAAATTTCAAGGGGAGCAACCCACTTCGGATGCTTCGAAAAATTAATTTTTTTTTTTTAATTTCATAAGTCGTTGGAAAAATATCTCAAGAATACATCCTGAAAATTTCAAAACGGTATTCCGATTCCTCCCAACGGTATGCATATAAATGATAAGGCTTCTTCGCTCGGCCCCCAAGCGCGCTCGTTCGTGAAACTTTAGGGCGGCCCATCGGTGACAAAACTAGTCAAAAATCGTGACGTGAAAAAAAAAAAAAATCATAAAACCATCATAATATTTTCTAAATACTCTGTCTAAATAAAATTTATGAATTTCGATGACGTTTCCCGTGATATTTTTTTCATAATTTATTATGAATAATATTATAAATAAAGTCTTAACTGACAAAAGTATTTAACGCTATCGGAGTGATCGAGTCAAAAACGATAGCTGATATTCATATTTTTCCTCGCGTGCAGAATGACAGACATATTATTGTATCCGAGATTTGCACACACGATGACTTTCGCAATTAAATTTCTCGGGAAAATCCCTGGCAAGACACAATTTTTTAAATACCATTGGAAAGTTCACGATTTCATCTTTCGATACTCAAAATTTTAATAAGAACTCTCGTCTTTATCAAAAGGTATCGTGTCACTTCCGGTGAAAATGGAATCAACTGCCATAAGATCCATGCTAAAATAGTTAATTTTAAATTACTCGTTCGCAATAATTTGCCTGGCAACATAGCCTGAAATTTTGAGAGATCGTTCATTGCATCTTAGATAACACTCTCCCGAAGTTTCATTCGTATCGCCGGTTTTTTAATTCACCGATAAGCCACCTTAAACGTGTTTTTCTCGGAACGATTTTTTTTTTTTTTTTTTTTTTTCAATTTGCAGGAATCATAATTAAGAAAACGAAACGATCGATCATCTTCAAAATTGAAACACATTTGCATAATATAATTTATCGAAACGTGAACCTAAAGTTGAAAAGATTGGATTTTTTAAAACATTTATTATTGCAAAAAGCCGTAAAAAAAATATATATATATGCCCGAAAAATCGATAATTTTTTTTCAAACATTCAATTTTCGCGTTTTTTTTTTTCTTCAAAACGTAGGTTCATGTTCTTAAAAAAAAAACAACAACAACATCTCAATGTAGAAATTTTTTTAAACAAAAATACTTTTCAGTTTTTTTTTTTTAAGTTGGTTTCATTTTTCGTAATTCCGGCAAAAAGTAAATTCTGCAAAAAATTCCAGAAAATTTTCTAAATTCCCTGACTTTTCACCTAATTATTCCGGGAGAAAATAAATTCCCTGAGTTTTCCCCCGATTTTCCGGATGCGCAACCATATTTTTGCTGCTTCTTTCCTAAAATTCGGCTTGCTCAAAAAAAAAAAAGGCATCTTTGCGAATGCCGAAAAACAAAAACAAAAAAAAAAATCAAAAAACATTCAACGAGTTAACAACGCACCTTTCAGGACACGGGAAGTCGTCCAGAGTAGCTTCTCGTAATCGTAGGAGCGCATTATTCGTACGAGCTCGTTGGGTCCTTGAGAAGCGAGAATAATGAGTTTGCTCTCCTGATTGCCATAAGCGAGAATCTGAAGGCAATCGGTGACGATAGCGAGAAATTTAACGTTGTTGCGCTGTAGAAGCGCGACCATCTTCTGGAGACCACCGGCAAGGCGTACGGCCATTTTCGAGCCGTCCTGATGCAGCAGCAAATTGTGAAGAGTCGTTATGGCATAGAAGAGCACGGACTCGACGGGCGAGCTGAGAAGCTTAACGAGGGCCGGTATGCCGCCGCTCTTGAAAATCGCCAGCAAGCCCTGACGATGATGCGACAAATTGTGCAACGTTCCGACCGCCGCTTTCGTCGATTCGAGATCCTCGCTGTTCGATATAGCGCGCACCAAAGCGAGCACCATCTGCGAACTGTTCATTATAGCATGACGCGAGGCTTCCTTCTTCGAGAGCTGATGAACCATCATCGCTGCCTGCGAAACGACGACCTGATCCTCGTCGTTGAGAAGTTTTATCAATTCGGGAATTGCCCGTGTCGCGAGATCCGCGTCGTCCTGATAATTAATGAGATTAACGACGGCGTGCTTGAGCATTTGGCTCGGCTCGGCCAATCGCTGAACGGCCGTCGGTTGGGCAGGATCGAATTGGGTCGATGGAATTTCTATGCCTTCCTCGAGGGTTTCGGGAAACATTGCCGCCCGTACTCGCTGCGAGCGCGTGTGACTCAATTGTTGATTCATTTCTTTGAGGAACGAAAGAAAGAAAGGAAGGAAAAAAAAAAAACGAAGTTTAACGCTTCGCGCTAATAATGTCCGGATTCTTAAGGAGTTTCGGATTCTTAAGTAGTTGCGGCGGCGCGCGGTGAGCGGGTCATGCATTGAACAGAAGAGCTAGTGAGCTTATCTTTAAGTAAGTAAGTAAGCTTTTTGTGGCTTGTAAATAATAAACCAAATGGACGAATCTATTCAAATTTGTTGACAGTCATATTAAAGATCTGATAAAGATCTGACATAAATTTTATGCGTGTGGTAGTATTTTAATGGAATTTACAGCTCAAAAAAATATTGCTCCTATTTACTCTCGTGCATAAGCTAAATTTTCGATTATTATTTTATTATATAAGCTATATGTTATATATTATATATTAGTGTGTGCGGAAAAAAAACAATTTTTTTTTTCGGTTGCATCCACCAAAAAAAGTTGAAGCAAGGTAAAAAAAGAAGAATCCTAAAACGGGAGGTAAAAAAAAAAATTATTTCGAACGGCGGAATATTCGAATGAATATTTTCCATAAGAATAACACGGGAAAATATTGGGATTTCTGAATGTGGTAGTGCAACTCGTCAGAAAAAAATCACACAAAGATGTCATTAATATATTCTCATGGAGAATCGAATTCCCTACAAAAAAAAGTTCTTACGAAAAATTAGCTCGGAACAACCGTTCAAGTGGAATATAACGCGAATGAATATAGTGGAAATAACGCTGTCTGAAATTGAATTGATAGGAAAAAAAAAATAATTCAAAAGGCTGTAAAAATCGAATTTTTCGCATTACGAAAAAACTTTTCGGGGGTTTTTTGTAGAGAATGTTCTGCTCTAGCAACGTCGCTTTGATAGAAGCATATAACGGTTCATTAACAAAAAACGAAGAGCAGCTACAATATTTATTGTGCATAGTGCAAAATTATCGATAGAAATGCCCTAATTGCAACAAACAGACTCTTAAAAAAAGAAACGATGATTATTAAGCATTATAATGTAAAAAAAAACCTATTCTATCTTATTAAACCAAATTCATTGAATAAAGCTTTTCTAAACACGATCAATGATGAACGTCGTTTCTTTTATATTTCTTGTTGTACTTGATTTTTTTTTTGTATAAGAGAAATATTTTGAGAACAATTTCATGCAAGTATGTTAGAGCAGAACATTCTCTACAAAAAACCCCCAAAAAGTTTTTTCGTGAAGCGAAAAATTCGATTTTTACAGCCGTTTGAATTATTTTTTTTCCTATCAATTCAATTTCAGACAGCGTTATTTCCACTATATTCATTCGCGTTATATTCCACTTGAACGGTTGTTCCGAGCTAATTTTTCGTAAGAACTTTTTTTGTAGGGAATTCGATTCTCCATGAGAATATGTTAATGACATCTTTGTGTGATTTTTTTCTGACGAGTTGCACTACCACATTCAGAAATCCCAATATTTTCCTGTGTTATTCTTATGGAAAATATTCAAATGCAATGCGCCGTTCGAAATAATTTTTTTTTGGCCTCACGTTTTAGAATTCTTCTTTTTTTACCTTGCTTCAACTTTTTTTGGTAGATGCAACCGAAAAAAAAAATTATTTTTTTTCCGCACACCCTATTATATATTATATATATTATATATTATATATTATATATTATATATTATATATTATAAATATTATATATTATTATAAGCTAAATTTTCGATAATTATTTTTACAAAAAACGACACGGAGGATCGACTTGAAATTTGAGCAGTTCAAGTTTTATATATTTGTCAGTTATTGAAGAAAAAAAATTGAGTCTATGGCAGCATTTTTCAACAGGTGTACCGAAACTCCTTAAGAACCTCCGTAATTGCATAAATTTATATTTTTATTCGTTAATATATCGTCGTGTCCCCGATAGTATCGAAATACTGGGGATAGAATTTGTGGGAATATTTGCCAAAATTAATAATACTCAAGTATACAAAACAAAGCACGATGAATTTTAAGGAAGGTTTCTACTTTGTTGGGCCAAAAAAAAATGTTCGATTTTTCACGAATTTTTTTATGCGAAAAATATTAAACACAAATATTAAACACAAACAAATATTGCTCCCGTTTATTCTCGTGTATAAGCCAAATTTTCGAAAATTATTTTTACAAAAAAACGACACGGAGGATCGACTTGAAATTTGAGCAGTTTACGTTTTATATATTTGTCACTTATTTTAAAAAAATTGAGTTGATGGCAGAATTTTCAATAGGTGTACCGAAACTCCTTAATGGGTCAGGGGAGCTCGGGACTTTTGATTAATTTTTTTTTTTTTTTCATTACTCCATCATGGTATGCTCACCATCGACCTGATCGGGAGTGAATCCTTGGGCAAAGCCCTGATCAAGATCAAACATCAGCTGATCACCCTCCATCTCGTCGTCATCTTTGCCGGTGAGCGAGGGCGCCTGGGTCGTCACACCGGAATGAATACCCGAGTCGCCCATGTATGAATTTTGATGCCACATCAGGGTCTGCTGCTCTTTGGCAGAGCCCATCGGAAGATCACCGGGACCCTGATAATTTCCCTGGGACACTGAATGATAAAAAAAAAAAAAAACGGTCGATGATTGAAAATTCTTCTACTATATCGCTGCAAATTCTTTAGCGCATTTTTCTTTAGCGCAAAAAGTATTTATTTTACTTTTAATGCTAAAAAAAAAAAAAAAAAAAACAAGCGGGGTACTGAAAGAGTCGAGGGAAAAATTGCTTTCTTCTTTTATCGTACTTTTTGCTTCGATCGTATACCGGGAACGAGTTGAAAAATGTACGTTTAAATATCAAGGTAATATCGTATTGAAAAGGGCTTGATTAAAGAATTCTCGAAATGTAAGTTCGACTCACTGGGTCTGGATTGGTTCGACGACATTTGGTAACTCATGGCTCCGACGGGTGAGTCGATCCACACCTGTGAAACAATTAAAAAAAAAAAAAAAAGAAAACAATATTCAATATTCCAGCGTACGTGCGAATAATTCGAGTTTGCCGAAAAGAAGAAGAGAAAAAAGTGGTCTCACTAAAATTAATCTGTAACCAATTAATCCATTGACGACTATCCTGAATAATTTTCTCAAAGCAATAAATATCAAGATTCGCAACAACGACTCGAGACAATTATATTTATTAATATACCTGACATACGCAGGAATGTACGAATATTTTCCTCGCAATTAATGAGTTATAAAATAATTTGGAAATATTAACTATACGATTATCATTTTTTTTTTCCTCTTTCGATCAGGACTACGAAGGCCGTAGCTATAAGCGCATTGATGAGATCGCGTTTTCAGGGTAGTCACAAAACCAACTTTGCCTGACTGAAATATGAATAGAATAGGAGCTTATCAGGCTAATCAACCAATGAGTTTTTTTTTTTAACTCGACAGAATCGGTTTTGGAAAATATTTGCATTTGATAAATGTCCCTGTGTCTACAAATATATATATATATATATATACATATATATATATGTAATACGTATCTCTATATTATCTCATATGAGTACTGCAAGTGCAGGGATGCATTTGGGGAGGAAGCTGACAAACGTTTGAAACAATTTAAAATTCCCTGACTTTTCGCGGTTTTTCCTGACTGTGGCCACCCTGGTTTAGTTTTTTTTGTTGTGCAAAGCCCCAAACGCTTCGCGTTAATTTCTCCGTCAACATCTATGACGTCATTTTCGCATACTTTTGGTGATAACGTCACGAATCAACCATTGTTTATCTATCTACATATATATATATATATACTCTATATGGTTGTCTAAACGTATATTAATCATGTATCAATCAGTACGTTTGTGTTGTCTCGTCTCATTTGACGCGCGCGATTACGGCCGATTAAAAAAAAAAAACGCAGCGTTATGCTCGAGATAAGAAATAAGAAAATAAAATACAATAAATTATATAAAATGGAGTCAAAAAGCCCGAAAAAAAAAAAAAAACCCCCTCGAAAATCTATAAGATGAAAAAGAAATAACAAGAAAAACGATGTATTATTAAAATATGTGTAATAACAGAAACGAGGAATTGCTGGAAAGCAACTATAACGTACAAACAGTTCTAGAATACGAAAGATTGAGCGAGCCTGTTAGTACTCGCGTTAGATGTGTGATCTGGCAATTGAGATGATCGAACTGAGAGCATTTTATTCGTGATAATGAAAAAAAATATTGTTACAAATACATAATTCGGATTGAATCTCCGGTAGACTTGATACAACCGCAGTTTTATAGTTGATACCAGTGACAGTAATGAGCCGGCCCAATATAAAAATTGATACTAATAATAAAGTGAAGAAAATATTCTAGCCACTGCGCCAACTTACATTAGACGCTGTTCAAAATTCCGATAAAAGTACCAAGGCAGTGCAATGTGAAAATACATGATGAATATTTCAAATAAAATGCTTATAATGAAAGTATGAACCAGGGTGGAATAAAACAATATCCTCCGTTTCGAGTATTACAGTAATTAATTACTTTGACGGCTTTTCCGAATTTTGAAAATTCTTGGGGTTTTTTTTTTTTTGCATCAACAAGCATTATTCGGACCAAAACAAACGCATTGATGCAAGCAAAAAAAAAACCCCAAGAATTAGCAAAATTCGGAAAAGCCGTCAAAGTAAATAATTACCGAGTATTACTAATATACAAGAGGCATGAAGTCGATGCATCAGCTTATATATTCCACAATTGTCAAGTTTTTTTCATGAGCATATAAAACAGCGCAGTGAAAATATATTCGCTCAAGTACAATGAGATCATTGTACTTGAAAATAAAGCATATATATCGGAGCCCTTGCGCTAACTTATATTTCACACTTATCAACCTTCAAATAAAAGTGACAAATCAGCGCGGTATCAAAATTCATGCATACTTTCAAATACAATGAACATAAAGACACTGCGCTAACTTACAAGAAAAAATATGAATCAGAGTAGAGCGAGAGAAAATGCTCAGTTTTAATCTTTCGACTGCACACTTTCGCTACGAACCTCTGTATATGGGTTCGATCGGACCCCAGACGTTTTTCAGATCGTTATATTTGGGTAAATACGCATTTTATTGTAGTAAATGATCCTTATTTCACGGAGCAAAATTTATATTTTAAGATAAACAAAAATTAAGTGCCCAAACATTCGTTCAAAGTGGGAGATCGATCAAGTGGGATTAGAATCAATTGAAGAAAAAAAAAAAAAAAAAAAAAAAAAAAAAAAAAACTCATTAAGTACGTTTTATTTCCTGATTATTTTTTTTGCATTTTTTTTTTAATTTCACATCGAAAATGTTTTCGTGATTTAGAATTTCGGCGCTCCTAATCCAGATATAATTACTATACGATTGAAAAATTACCATTAAGTTTCTTTCGATGTTACGAATTTACTTCCCAACAACTTTATGTCAGAATAAATAAAACTATAGATACTTTCGTAAATGTGCTTGTCCTCCGATTTTTTTTCGCAATTTTTGGTGTTGTATACAGCATGAAAAGACGTAGGGTCAGCTTGAGGGTCAGTGATCCGCTTCACTAGGATATAGTTGAGAGAGAGAGAGAGAGAGAGAGAGAGAGAGAGAGAGAATGCATACGCGGATGCTCTGTTTCTCTTCACTGCCCCTCCGGCGCCGCTCTATGCACCGTCAATATAGCGCTATATATACGGTAAAGCGCACCGAAATATCGAAAATCTGACTATCCGCGCCTTTTATACATTCTCGTGATGGATAAAACCGCACAGATTCACGTTACACCGGAAGCGAACGGAAGGAAGAAGAAAAAAAAAAAAACAAGAAAAACGCTAGATGTGTATCAAAGAGCGTGCGATGCTCGAGGAGAAAATACGCGACATGGACCGCGCAAGAGAGAGTGGCGTGGGCGTGTTTAGTTGGCAAGTATATGTATTAGTACGCGCCTGAACAGATTCGATTTTTCGTCTCGTCTACTGTATCATTTTCTTTTTTTTTTCATTTCTTTCGTTTTTATCTCGTTGAGAATTTATTGGAGAAATGGCGAAAATTATGAAAGACGAAACGAATCGACGAGATTGTCAAGTGTTGGAGGGGGGAAAAGGGAATGGGGCGCACAACAAAGGACCAGCGAGAGCGAGAGAAAGAGAGAGAAATCCAATGCATCACCATTTTCTGACAATCGGCCTGGGTGTGTGCGTGAGTGCGTGTATATAGAGAGCGCGGCGGCCAACAAGGCGAAGAGAGGAAACAGTGCTGCTGCGAAGGGTGAGAAGGGGGAGTTGTATTGCCTGTATAGTTGGGAAGCGTCGTTGATAGAAGACTACGGGCGAGTGAGTGAACGAACGAGGGAAATTGAGAGGGATATACATATATATGTATATATATACATATACATATATATGTGTGTGTTTATATATATCTATAGTGAGAAACTGAGAACGGACCGATATCCAGAACACTGACACACCCAGCATAAACACAATTTCTCTCGTTGAAAAGACAATGTACCCTTTAACAATCTCGCGATATCTTATGAATTACGTCGTTCCTTTTTTTTCCTTTTATTCTTAAACGCGACTTACCGTTTTACCAGAGCTGACGGAACGTCCTGCTTCTTCTTTTTTCTCGTTTTATATTGTCCTCTCACGTCTTCACGACTCTACTCTCGCGACTCGCAGGTGACTCACTACCTCTACGCACTCTCGATCCGCATCAACTTCCTTGTATCCCTGCGATATCACTTTTTTTTTTATTTCACTTCTTCACGAGCGAGAAGGCAAGACAGACTTGCGGAGCTCTCGGACCCCGTTCAACTAAAGATGGCGGCAAGCGACGCTCAAGATCGATCATAGCGCCACCTGTTATTATCGTATAATTTTCGTGGGAGTCGCAGTGGCCCTCATTCCAGCGGTTCCAGCACTGTATATAGTTTTTTTTCTTCCGAGATCCAAATTTAGAGGTTCTCATTTTTTTTTTCGAGGTGATATATATTTTTAATTCGTACGGATATGAATGTATGTGGGGGGGGGGGGGGGGGGCAAAAAGCGAATAAAATTTTGAGGTTTTGAGGATTTTTTATGCAATTGCAAAATATTCAATAGAATTCCCTAAAGATTTTTTAGCCAGCATAGAGTATTTATTCTGTACTAAAGAGATATATATGTGAAAACACTATATATACATAAATCGTGAGAGGTTAGATCGTGACGAAATTTTTCACTCGAAAGCTTGTCAGCTTATTTCATCCCGATCGCGGTTGTGTCATCTCGGAGAAAAGGTGGTCGATGTCGCCGTGCAACCAATCGCCTACCAGAAATTTCGTTTTATTATTCACCGGAATGCCAAAGACGACGTATGATTGGTCGGCGCAAGTTGTGCGGTACGGAAAGTCGCGCTATGGGGCGACCCGATAAGGACATATTGACAGAAGTGTGCGCAAATACCCGGCAAATAATAACAATAATAATCAGTTCGGGTTTGGAGCTTGCCCAACAGGTATAATGACGTATTCGTCACATACACCACGCTTAACAATGACTGATTTTCGCGCGTCAGCTTTTTTAATATGTTTAGCAATTGTTTGCGAAGTTGTGCAGTGTCAAAGCATAGAAAAATACTCGCTGCTTATGCCGAACGTAAAACCAAATACCGTAAGTACTTGAACCTAATTCAACCCAGTAATTTACGATCGATCGTCGGGGAATACTTGTCATATGTTGATTATTGATTATGAGTGTAATGATTTATTCTCATCCTGTACGATGTAATTGGTGTGCGATGGAATCGTGTACATTTTACGTTACGCGAAATTCGTTAATAAGTACTGTTTTTTTTTTTTTTTTTTTTTAATACACTAAACAATAAAATTTCAGCGTCAATATGGTGAACATATATAGGTATGCTTTAAAAAAAAAACTTCGTGTTTCTTGTTTACTTTTAAATAATAGATTGACATCGCATATTGGAGTACATATTTAGCGGATCCAGTTCCATGTCTACTGATCATAGTACTCAAATAACATGTAAAAATATGCTTTGAAATAACAGGTGGTCAAAATCACAAACAAAATAACACAATAGAATGAAAATACTCACAAACAGGAAGTAAACAAACAAAAAGTACAAGCTATATTATGATGGCTTTAGTCCTCGTTACAATTGATATTGGCGTGCATGCACGCAATTACCGTACATCATAATAAAGTACATAATCGCACACAGATTCTTTGCGCGAATGGTCATTGAAAGAGGAGACCTCTGCCAAATTGGCCCCTGATAACATGACTGTCCCAGCCGATCATAAAATTTTTTTCTCTTATTAAAGCCAAATTTTCCGTACCAAAATTCACGCAGCACTCAATCGCCTGTACTCTCGTTTAAACATTCCTAAACGTAGGTAATAAATAAAAATCCAGACAATTGTTTCTCCCAAAGAAGGAATTCTGACCATCATGGCCATTATGACTCGCTGGTACATTCATAAAGACAACGCAAAATCACAGCAAACAGACTAAATGAATTTGGCAATGATACAATCGATGTATTGCGCAGCGCGACTAAATAGCGCGACAAACTAGATTTAGAGCTGAGGGACAGATTATTTATGCCATTGTTGAATAACTTATTCTTGAAAACACAATCCGGTGTTTTGATTTCATAATCGAAGCAAAAAATATACACTTCTTGAGGAGTTTTAGAACCATGAAAATCGTCACTCACAGTTCATCGGACTAGTGATTTTCATGGTTCTAGAACTCTTCAGCAAGTGAATATTTTTTTACCCAACAAGTGCACATATTTTGCTTAAAAAATTCACATTCATTGGTAAAATTATCGTGAAATCAAAATGCCAGACCTTGAATAACAAGTATTATTAATAATATAATATAATAATAATTATAAATAATAATATGTATGCCATTGCCAAGAATAATTTATTCAAAGTTATCGCGACAAGAAAAACGTATAATGAAGAGCGGGTGAAAATTGGATGTTTTGATCAGGCCACCGGACTGTAAGACATGCTAGGCTTTAAGGGAGGGGTATCGTTAATTCGGTGAAAAAAAAGACCCTTTTGCTAACATTTTTTTTACAAGATACAGGCAATGTATTTTAAATTAACTGATTACGGTATTGCAGAGTAACATTTCAAGAATATTTTCTGAAAATTTTAGTGAAAAATATTAAAAAGTAAGCCGTTGGCAGTAAATCTCCCGGAGACGTCTGGAAAAAAAAAAATTGGTTTGCGGCGACCGTTTGTAACTCATTACCGGATCATCCGAAATAAAAAAATCAAATTGATTTTATTAGTTTATGAGTTTCCCCAGGTAACGCTGTCGAGTTTTTTTTTAATTTGTTGTTATTTTTTTATTTTACAATATCATATTTGCCGATTTTTTAAAACGAAAATCGCGTTTTTGACTTTCCAGTGTTATCAAAAGTTGAAAAATCAATTTAAAACAAAAAAAAACTCGACAGCGTTACCTGGGGAAACTCATAAACTAATAAAACCAATTTGATTTTTTGATTTCGGATGATCCAGTAATGAGTTACAACCGTCACCGCAAAACAACTTTTTTTCGAGACGACTCCGGGGATATTTGCTGCCAACGGCTTAGTTTTTAGTATTTTCCACTGAAATTTTCAGAAAATATTCTTGAAACGGTACTCTACAATACTGTAATCAGTTAATTTAACATACATTGCCTGTATCTTGTAAAAAAAATTTTGAAAAAGTGTCTTTTTTTCACCGAATTAGCGATACCTCCCCCTTAAAATATGTACTACCAGCTTTAACACCACTTTAGGCTGGAGAATTCTCTTTTAACAAGCAAAGCATTAATTCTAATATGAGATATTCCACTGTACCACACGACTAATCAATTTTTCAAGTTATAAAATTGCATAAATTGGGGAATTAAAATACTTTCTGCATACATCAAAGATTCCCACAAAAGGCGTGCAAAAACTTGAGGCTAATGCATTGGCATATGTAATATTATGTCATTACAAAAAGTTATAAAATAAATTACAACTTTGTTTCTGCTTGTCTGGAAGCGGAACATTAAAACGCATATTTTTTCCTATCGTTTCAAGTCTATTGTGCTTGCGATGCATTAGATTGCCTTACGAGACGCCCAAATCTTCCTCCACTATGTATGAATCATTGGAAGATAAAGTTTATGGCTGACAAGTACAGTACCGTTGCTCTACTCATATAAATTGAACAAAAATTATTATTATTATTTTTTTTTTTCGTTTGGCTGATACGTGAACTTTGCCACAAATGGTTTTCAATTATTTTCATATTTAAAAAATTCACTTTGATCCGCGCGCCAATGTCTCAAAGTTCTATATCAGTACAACTTAAAATATGCACGCATGTCCAGCCTATCTTTTTCACTGGAGGGGATTTTTTAAATTTGTAACGAAATGAACTTGAAAAATTTTATCATGAGACTTATCGGTATAACGGAAATAGCTCTGCGTTTTTTCAATCCGAATTTTCCCGACACGATTAATATTTTTTCCATAAAAGCTCATAAAAGTGAACTACAGAATCGTTTTGGTCGTGTTCGCCGTTATTTTTTTTTATCGGAAATATCCAGGATCTCAATGTTTCTTGTGATTCGATCAGTATGACATAAGTTTATCATGTATTCGTATACCTAGCAGGAAAAGCAACTATCCTAAGCAACCGGGCAGATAACCGGTTGCTTTGTGCAAAAAAGCGACCACACAAGTATGCAGTCGCTTGCGGTTGCTAGTTTATCTTGGTTGCTCGTAGTTACCTTGCAATAGAATAATCCAGATGACCGTGAGCAATCAATCACGCGGTTGCTGGTGGTTTTTTTTTTTCGACAAATCCGTTAAATGGTTGCTAATGCAAAAATAAGAAATGAAAAAAATCCCCGTTCTCCGTTGAGCTTGAACTCAACGGTGAACTGGGATTTTATTAATTTTTTTATTTCTCATTTGGTAAAACTTTTTTGTCCGCAGAATCGAAAGAGTAAACTTTTTTGTCCGTAGAGTCGAAAGGAGAAACTTTTTTGTCCGTAGAGTCCGTAGAGAAAAAATCCCCAGTTCTCCGTTGAATTCAAGCTCAACGAAGAACTGAGATTCTTTTATTTCTTATTTTGCAAAATTTTTCCGTCCGTAGAATCTAAAAAAAGATCCTTTTTCTGCGACTCTGCGAAGAACTGGGATTTAAAAAAAATTATTTTCTCAAGACTGTGCACAGAAAAAATTATTCAAAATAATTTAAAAAAAAACCCAGTTCTTCTCAGTGTCCGAAGACTCTACGGGCAAAAAAGTGTTGCAAAATGAGAAATAAAAAAATCCCAGTTCTCCGTTGTGCTTGAACTCAACGGAGAACTGAGATTTTTTTCTCTATGGACTCTAACGGACAAAAAAGATTCTTTTTTACCACTCTACGGAGAGAAAATTTTTGCAAAATAATAAATAAAAAATTCCCAGCTCTCCGTTCAGCTTAACTGAAACTGAGACAACGCCACCAGCAACTGGACGAGCAACCGCCATAGACGGTAAGCAACTGCATACTTTTACAGTTGCTTCTTTGCGCAAAGCAACCGTTGTCCGTCCGCTTGCTTGTCGGCTTATTATTTTACACCAGACAACGGGTTGCTTTTTCCCGCTAGGAATACGTTTAAGTCGCACATTTATTGCGTCGCAAATCGCAAAAATTTGAATTCAAACAATTCAATATTTATCTTTCAGCCTGAATTGTACTTATGTACGCCGGTAAAATTAAACATGTCAGATAGCTATTACATTGTTGGCTTTCAACCGAATGCAACAATGGATACCGCTCATCATATGCTTCTGTACGGTTGTAAGGAGCCTGGAATGGCTAAATCTATCTGGAATTGTGGTGAAATGGCCCACTTTATGGGCTCTAAAAATAATGTAGCGAGTCCGTGTGGCGCTGACTCCGAGGTAATAAGCTCTCAGCGTCGTTTCTCGATTTAAAAAAAATTAAAAAAAAAAAAAAAAAAACAAGGATCCAGGTATATAATTTTGTATCTTCCTTGTAGATTCTGTACGCTTGGGCAAGGGATGCGCCAAACTTGGATTTACCGGATGGCGTAGGTTTCAAGGTTGGCCGTGATACGCAGATAAGATATTTAGTTCTGCAGGTTCATTATGCTCACATAGATCGTTTCAAGGACGGCAGCACCGATGATTCGGGAATAGTGCTTCATTACACTCGGCGATCATTGAAAAAATTGGCTAGTGTGATTTTATTGGGTACAGCCGGATCGATACCACCGCGATCGATCACGCATATGGAAACGGCGTGCCTTTTGATGGAAAACAAAACTATTCATCCATTCGCATACAGAACCCATACGCATTCACTGGGCAAACAAGTTTCCGGTTATTTGGTGAAGCCAAACGGCCAATGGATAGAGCTGGGAAAACGGGATCCTCTGACACCGCAAATGTTTTATCCGGTGCATAATCAGGTCGAAATTAAGCTGGGCGATACGCTTGCTGCGCGTTGCACGATGATGAGCAATCGCTCTACCGTGACGGAAATTGGTCCAACGAATGAGGATGAAATGTGCAACTTTTATCTAATGGTATACGTAGAAAACGACGAACCGCCCAGTTTAAAGTATTGCTTCACCGCTGGCCCACCCGATTACTACTGGGAAGTTGATAATCTCCCGAATATTCCGGCCCGAGACGCGTTTTCGTTGTAATTATAATTCACTTCCATATATACGCCAAATCATTCCTACCACCGTGAAAAAAAAAGCTGACCAAGCCATCGATAACGCTTGAAACCGATAGAACGTGTTTTAGATTGATCACTTTTGCATATAGGCATTTATCACGTACCCGAAACATGAACGGGCGTTGACGCCGATATTTTCAATACGATACATGTCCGAAACTTTGACATTGGGACGATATTTTTGGATATATGGATAGGTACAAATATAATTTATTGCTTTAATTGTTAAACGGGGCTTAGTGACAATTGCACCACGAAGATGGTCATATTTTCTGTCGTGCATGAATATATATTAAATAAATAAATATATATATATATATTAGGGTGTGCGGAAAAAAAAACAATTTTCTTTTTTTGGTTGCATCCACCAAAAAAAGTTGAAGTAAAGTAAAAAAAGAAGAATCCTAAAACGTGAGGTCAAAAAAAAATTATTTCGAACGGCGCATTGCATTTGAATATTTTCCATAAGAATAACACAGGAAAATATTGGGATTTCTGAATGTGGTAGTGCAACTCGTCAGAAAAAAATCACACAAAGATGTCATTAACATATTCTCATGGAGAATCGAATTCCCTACAAAAAAAGTTCTTACGAAAAATTAGCTCGGAACAACCGTTCGAGTGGAATATAACGCGAATGAATATAGTGGAAATAACGCTGTCTGAAATTGAATTGATAGGAAAAAAAAACAATTCAAAAGGCTGTAAAAATCGAATTTTTCGCTTTACGAAAAAACTTTTTGGGAGTTTTTTGTAGAGAATGTTCTGCTCTAACATACTTGCATGAAATTTTTCTCAAAATATTTCTCTTATACAAAAAAAAAAATCAAGTACAACAAGAAATATAAAAGAAACGACGTTCATCATTGATCGTGTTTAGAAAAGCTTTATTCAATGAATTTGGTTTAATAAGATAGAATAGGTTTTTTTTACATTATAATGCTTAATAATCATCGTTTCTTTTTTTAAGAGTCTGTTTGTTGCAATTAGGGTATTTCTATCGATAATTTTGCACTATGCCCAATAAATATTGTAGGTGCTCTTCGTTTTTTGTCAATGAACCGTTATATGCTTCTATCAAAGCGACGTTGTTAGAGCAGAACATTCTCTACAAAAAACCTCCAAAAAGTTTTTTCGTAAAGCAAAAAATTCGATTTTTACAGCATTTAGAATTTTTTTTTTCCCCTATCAATTCAATTTCAGACAGCGTTATTTCCACTATATTCATTCGCGTTATATTCCACTTGAACGGTTGTTCCGAGCTAATTTTTCGTAAGAACTTTTTTTGTAGGGAATTCGATTCTCCATGAGAATATGTTAATGACATCTTTGTGTGATTTTTTTCTGACCAGTTGCACTACCACATTCAGAAATCCCAATATTTTCCTGTGTTATTCTTATGGAAAATATTCAAATGCAATGCGCCGTTCGAAATAATTTTTTTTTGACCTCACGTTTGAGGATTCTTCTTTTTTTACCTTACTTCAACTTTTTTTGGTGGATGCAACCGAAAAAAAAAAAATTATTTTTTTTCCGCACACCCTAATATATATATATATATATATTGTAATAAATATTTTCTTTTGAAAAAAAAAAAAAACAAAACGAATGATCGTATGGGAAAAAAACCTATTAAGGAAACTTTAACTCACAAAGTCAAATTAATGGAATAAAATTCTTTTTGTGCCATAACAATAGCGTCGAGGGAAAATTTCCGTAAATTCATTCGGTGAAGCTGCTATAAAATGAATACGGCCTGACGTGACGTTTTCTTAAGCTAGGGAGCGACTGCTTTGGGTGACCGAAAATTAGGTGATTTTTGGGATTTTTTTTTTATGTGAAAAAAAAAAAACAACGGAAATTTCCCAAACTCTGACGATAATTTATTCGTGTTTTCATACATCTCTGGTAATTTTTTCAACTTATTTTATGCATTAATCAAAGGCAGTCGGTCTGGTATAGAGGCCTAAAAAAAGGTGATTTTTGGTGATTTTTTTTATAAGAAAAAAAAAACAAAGGACCTACTTGAAAATTTTATTGTACTTTAACGCACATTTGAAGAGTATAAAAAAATTTTTTTATCAACCAATTGTCGCAAAATGGGGGAGTATTAGATTGACCATAGAAGCGCTTCGCCGCTTGAGTCTCGAACCGGCGGGAAAGATGGTGCGCTTAATTCTTGTCTGGAACGCAAAAATCACAATTATTTTTAATTTACATTTATTTTTATTGTCAATGAACTAAAAAAAAGCCAGAAAAAACCGTGAAACCATATTAACTTTCCAGTTTGAACAAAAAAAAGTGACGATTTTTACAATTTTTTCTTTCTTCGTGCAATAAAAATAGTATAAAATAACTTTTTTTTATGAATATTTTTAGTTCATTTAGGATGATTTTTTAATAATCTAGAGAATGAACTTTGGTTTGGGTGGATAGGTGAAATAATTTTTTTGCTATCTCACTCGGCGAGGCGCTTCTATGCTCAATTTAATACTCCGCCATTTCGCGACAATTAGTTTATAAAAAAAAAATTTTCATACTCTTCAAATGTGCGTTAAAGTAAAAGAAAATTTTCGAGAAAGTCCGTTGTTTCTTTCCTTATAAAAAAAAAAAAAAACACCAAAAATCACCTTTTTTCTAGGCCTCTACGACAGACGATTGCCTTAAGAATTCGCATCTGGAATCATCAAAAAAATTTTTTTTTACATTATTGAGATGTTTTTTTTAACATTTTGAAGAAAAACAATCGAAAGTTGAATTTTCGAACGCGTTTGAAAAACAAAAAATTATCGATTTTTAAAGCATATTTTTTTTTTTTTACGACATTTTGCAATGTTTTAAACAATCAAATCTTTCCAACTTTCGGTTCACGTTTCTAATAAATTATATTATACTAACGTGTTTCAATTTTGAAGATGATCGATCATTTAGTTTTTGAGTAATTGAAAAAAATATCGTTTTGAGAAAAACAGGTTTAAAGTTTCACAAACGAGCGCGCTTGGGGACCGAGCGGAGAAGCGTTACCATTTATAATTTGTATGCATACCGTTAGAAGTTATCCGAATAACGTTTTGAAATTTTTAGGATGTATTCTTGAGATATTTTGCTAACGATTTATGAAATTGAAAAAAAAAAAATGGATTTTTTTGAAGCATCTAAAGTGGTTGCTCCCCTCAATAAGGGAAGTTGGTACTTTAAAAATGAGACAGGAAAAAAAATGGCACGTCTGCCTGATTGGCAAAATCTTCTGCTATATCGAGCGTTCTCTGTTTACCAGTAGATGTGTATTCCAATCATTTTCATTGTTCCACAAAGCACAGACGAGTTTGTTTTCCGACCATGCCTGAGCGACTTAATTCCAAGTGATCGAAAAGAAATTATAGTTATACGTTTTTTTCTAATCTTACGTTTGTTGAGTTTGAGATTAGTACTCGTGTAGATAAATTCTGAAAAATGTTATTTTTTACCTACGGCACGAATTAGCGGCGACGCAAAAAAAAAAAAGTAGGGTACTTTAAGGTATATTTTTTTTTTAACAAACTATGAAAGTAAATTAATTCATCGATTCACGGGGCTAATATGTGCATTAAAGAGAGGTATAAAAAAAATTGTTTTCTGTACTTATAATCACTCGGTTTCCTGTATACGCCTCTCCGAAAAGTGCATTCCGGCAAAATCGTTGCTCAGGCGTTGACCGCAGCGGTTTCATGATACGATTTAAAAATCTGAAATAAAAAAAGCCAAAAAAGCTTTATAAACTAGACGCCCACGTTTACAACGTCATGTAGGAAAAAAAATTTAATATCTGAAAAATTAACGTATTGCAAAAACCTCTGACTTTTTTTTTTCACGTTACGCCGAAAAATGCAATTGTTTATTTGGAAAAGAAAATCGAAGGGGGCCTTTAATTTTTTTTTAATCCCTGTGCAGAGCCAAAGAGATTGGTTTTTTTTCCCTACAATACACGATTTTACTCGTAATTTGTAAATAAAAACTAAATTTATTAGCTCACCCTTAGTAATATCTCTAATACAGTGCAGCGAGGACCAATTGCACAATCGTTGAAATGTATGGAGGCAATATCAGTGGCAATTTCAACAATGAAACTGCCGCTCCGCGATTTCGTTGGTACAAATTTCCAAACAACGGAATTTAAACATTCGCCGTTATTTTGATTGAGAGCGCCGTGTTTATAACAATTTTAAATCCAAATCCTCGACGATTAGTCTCGCAAAAGCCTGCGTCACTTCAGCATACTCTTAGTACGTTTTATGAGTTGGCTTTATCGCTGCGTAAACTGTCATGAGATTTATCAATCTGCAGTGGCAAGGCTTGGATTTATCGAAGCATTCTCGCAGAGGTGCTGACTATCATCCTTGATTTTTTTTCCTCCGATTATGAGTATTTTTGATTTTTTATCCATCATGATACAATACGATGATGCGAAATGACTGAGCTTTATGTTTCGGACCCTTCTATGCTTTTATAATGATTTAAAAAAAATTAAATTCAGGAATTTAAATTCCCTATATACCTCTTCCTTCAAACACGATGATTTTGAGGAATATTGCCCAATGACCCGACTGTATTCACAATAACTGAGGAATTACGGGTAGTCTTCCCAAAAAGAGCCCCTCATTGACCCAAGCTAATCAACAATCAATGTACATATTAGGTCGTGTAAGTTTGACTTTTTTTTTTCAATTTTCATGGTGCTACTTTTTAAGTCACTTAGGTTTAAGTGATTCCGAAACTTTTTTTTGTTTTCTACTTATTTAACACACAAAAAAATCTATTTTCGGGTCAATACACGTAGTTTTGTAGTTATTCAATATTTTTTCAAGTCCACAGAAAGATTCTATAAGCTAAGATATTGATCTTCGAAATGCTTGGAATTAAACTTTATTCAAAAAATAACTTTCCATTGACGTTTAACTGTTAAAAAATTGAATATACAATAAATTTTTTATTTTATCAAGTTTTACGACTTAGAGCTGCTTGCGATTCTTTTTTTTTTATAAAGCAATGGAATTTCGAATATTGTATCGAGCGAGAGTATCAAGACGATACCGGATTATGAAAAAAACGAAAATGAATCTTAATTTTTCTGAAGCCAATCGAATCCAAAATTGACTCCGGAGTTTCATGAAAAATGACTAATTTTTAAATAAAAATAAATTCAGAAATAAATGAGATAAGAGAATGTACTTTGAGCCAGAAAATGGATATTATTTTGTGCCAGAGTTGATTATTGCTAATATTTGTTCATTGGATATCTGAAAAATTCATGAATTAAAACAACTGGATATGTCAGTGCAGATGTTTTGCTTTTGCAAGTCGTTAATGACGTTGCTCAAAGGAATGTCGCAACAGTGAAGCAATTTAATGGTTCTCATACTAAAAACCCTGTCCAACATCTTTTTCAAGTCGTTCAACGCCATCGAAATCTTAGACCCTTAGTCAAGAAACCTAGACTCGAATAACAGTGTTGGGAGCTTTTATTTTGTTCGTATCAAAAGAAAAAAAAAATATTGAACTGTAAACAATTTTTTGAAATTCTGTATTCGAAGAAAATTAGTAAAAATAATAAATTAAAATTATAAAAATAATAAAATTTGATATGTACTCTCGTATATTTAAAAGTTTATTCTTTCGGCTTTCAGAAACTTTGCGCACATTTGAAAATTATTAAACAAGTACGAAGTTATGAAAATCCACCAGAAATTTTTTTTTACTCGTGCGTAACTTGAATGGAAAAAAAAAAAAAAAAAAGTTTCGGAACCACTTAGCCTTGACATAAGAAATTTCTCGAGCGGGGAATCTATTTGTGCTGACGAGAACCATATTTATTCGAAACGTAGCAAAAAAAAATTTTTTTCGTGACACCCTACGTACATTTATATTTATATATTTTTATTTTTTATTTTATATTATATTAGATTATTTTATATTATATATTATATATTATATTATATTATTATATATTTATATATTTTTTAAAAATAATTTCCCTAACTTTTGTCGAGTAATGCGGGAATTCTCCAGTTTACGGCAGAACGTAACACACACACCATGCATAATTGTAAAAAAGTACGCACATATTAGTCAACGATTGAAGATACAACTGCATAATGTTAAATTTGCACAAGTTTGTGTTTGAAAAACCTAATAATAGCTTTTCGAAAAACAATCAACTGTTATCGAGCAATCTAGGATACTCGTCGGTCCTTTTTCGCTGTCGCTTATACGGCAAAAACGTCAGCTCTCGGCGCAGCGGCTGCTTTCAGTCATTATATTTGTGCTTAACACCGCACACTACGTTTGTATACTTGAACGCAATATTTTTGAACGTCGTAGATTATTTTTTTCGTTTGGATATCTCCTGAATGTTATCAATGAGGCGTGAAAAAATTCTATGACACGTTGATTGCAATGAAAGAAGAAATATATTACTTCCCAGACAGGAAAAAAGTCAGAAAGTCGTTCCTGCGATGGAAAACCGACGACTATGTATAAGAGGTCTTTCAAAGATGTCTTTCTGATTTTTGTGCTGTCCATGGGAGGATTACTATACCGGAGTATAATCTTACAATGTGAAATAATTTGTGCAGTTTGATGTCGCGCGCAACGATATTGTCATTTCAGTTTTATTTATTTACCACGGACTATAAGTTTCGAGCGCTAATAAATAATTCGACAGCCGATACGAAGTTCATAAAATTCATTTAAACTTTATTTTTGATAATCTTACTCTTACTTCGAGTATCAGAATTCTGATGTTCCGTTTGTACCACAATATATTGTATTCGAAGTGAGTTCTCCAATTCTTGTCCAAAAAACGTTTGTAGAACACGGACATTTCATCAGCAGTCACATAATCCTTGCCACTCTCGGTCTTCAGACCCTTTTGAAATTCTTCGCGCTCCTGAAAAATCCATATTGCCGTTTAATTAAACGCAGAGGCATTTGCGAAACACCACATACGCTTAAAATATTGGATTGAATCTTATCAATCTACGTATATATGAATAATGCAAAGTATTCATCATGTCCTGTCGGACTTGTCTAAATCTACCGAGATGTTGCATAATGTTCGGTTACGTTTCAAATATAAACCAACGTTTCCTGTATCGAATGCGAAGATTATATAAAAAAAACTACTTCAGAGATAATGGAATAACTTTGTATGCGAAACATCTATCTTAAATAAAAGAGTATATTGTCGGCATTATTTGTTTCATTTCATTATTATTTTTACCTGAGTGTAAACACAAATTCTGTGAACGACTTTGGTTTAGCTTAAAAAAACAATGCAAGCAAGCGCCTAAATACTTTTCAATGTTGAACAACTCTGTTCATTGTGGAACTCGTTTTAATTTTTTTAATTCTCCGCAAAGATTGACGTATCGACACTCTTTTCACGAGTAAGCTTCGAATAACGTTTTGGGCCTGTTCGAAGACGAAAATCCAAAAAAATGACTAAAAGTAAAACTTACTTTTCAATGAGAAACAAGGAAATGCAATAAAATAATGGGAGGCTCCATTTGAAAAACAAAAGTTGGGACCAGCAGAGGCCCCAGACCCAAAAATTGGGAAGATCATCTGATGTCTCTCCTCTTCATATACGACAACTTTTGCCCAAAACACTTTTCAATTTGGCGCTTAGTTTTCGATATATTTGAGGATATTTTTTAAAATGAGACGCGCTCCATGTCAACTCAGCTACCCCGTTTTTTTTTTTTTTTTGGTTTCGAAAAAATTATTCAATATGGGCATTTCGAAGGACAATATTTCCATGACATTTCACCAAAATTTCATTCCCCCCCCCCCCCCCCCACTATTGTTGGTTCTCGAGATAATGATTAATGAATTCTCAATTTTGTAAAAATCATAACTTTGTAACTGCTGATCGGATTCAAACGATTGAAAAAAGTATTTAAAAAAATTTTTTTGCCCTTTAAAAAAAAATATGCCGTCATCGGAGAAAAGCTCATTAGACAATTTTCGGGGGAAATTGACAAAAAAAACAACATTTCCCTCTTCACTGATATCCTCTTCCATCTTAAAAAAATCCTGCGGAGTTGCGTATTGCCCTCTATCAGGAAAAAAAAAGGTCAGCGGAATTCCGGGTGGCCCTTTCGTAGAAAAAAATTTTAAAATTACCCTGAAAACTGTCTAATGAGCTTTTCTCCGATGACAACATATTTTTTTTTTTTTTTTTTTTTTTTTTCGAAAAGGGCAAAAAAAATAAAAAATATTCTTTTTTCAATCGTTTAAACCCGATGAGCATATCATTGAACATAAAGTTATGATTTAAAAAAAATTGAGAATTCATTAATCATTCTCTCAAGAACCAACAATAGTGGGGGGGGCGAAATTTCGATGAAATGTCATCCCCGCACTCATTTTTTCGAGACAAAAAAAAGATATTCAGTATGGGAATTTCGAAGGACAATATATCCATGACATTTCGCGTAGATCGTACTCCGACACCGTTTAAAGTAATTCTTGCAAGACCAGCGGCGGAGAATTGTGCATTTTTTTAATCATACGGTACGGTAAATAAATTTGATTTTTCATCAGAATCTTCAATAATATTTATTGCATCGATTCAGCAAAGTTTCGTTCGCCGATCTAGTTTTTAAGTACTGGAAATTCAAAAAGAGTGAGCGCTCTAGCTTCGCTCGTCGCTTTGGGGCCTATACCCGCTGGGTTAAATTGGAAAAGTTTGTGAGCATATATGTTCGGAACGAAACGAAGAAAGAATCTAAAACTTTGCGAGCGTGCTGCAGGAACCTCAATCTTTTCGTTCGTCGTATTTTTATCAGCTTAACTAGATTTGACGAAAATGCAAGAACTACCTTAAGGAATCTTGAGTTCTTTATTACGAATTTCCGATGACTTTTTGTATTCGGTGCGGGGTGTGTGGGGAAACGAAAAAAAAAAACAAAATTTGCAACCGTACATAGCATATATATGAATGTATTTGCTCTCATAATGAGACAACAGTATATATTACATATTTACATGAAACACGATACCGCGGTATTATTTATTAGCTATTAATTCAGATTCAAGCTTGCGCTATCATGAACGCTAAAAGATCTGATACAATTTATATCATATTGAACCACAGCTACTTACGAAAAACAGAAATGAGAAACTCGAAAGAAAACGGAACTCAATTTTTTTTTTTTTTTCGTCTTTTATGGAACATTTATATCAGTTTGCAGAAAAAAAAATTATTGAAACAGTAAAGAGACTTACGTTCACGAAACTGCTGTTGTGCGTGGTCCAGAAATTTTTATTCCATGCCTGTGCGGATTCCCTAGCTTCTCTGTATTGTCTTTCCAGACTTGATTCTTCCTTATTTTTAGCAAATAATACAGGACGCAAGTTCGAAACAGGATCCGGAGGACCAATAACGTCCGCACAAATATTTTTTGAAATATCGACCGTTTTAAGGTTAGCCGAGCTTAGCTAAAAGAAAAGGTTTTTTTCTACCAGGTTCACCAGGAGTTGAGTCGGTTGTTAAAAAAAAAACTTACGGTGAAAGACGAACGATAAAGATTTATAAATTGTCTTGATGGTTGAGAACTCCATAGATTAGCCATTTTTTCTATAACGTTCGAAGTTCGAATACATTACCCATGGAGCCTAGAGTAAAATGTTTGCAAAAAACGATTGGCAAAAGAAAAAAACACGGCAAACGTGATCGGTATTTTTATCGTAAAAAATATGGTATCGTGACCGCTACTAAAATTACGACACTTGTCACAAACCGTAACCTCCCTATTTCTATAACGATAACCTAACCTTCCTAGCCATAAATCGTTAACCATAACCTTTATATTTCTCGCAGAGAATTTTTTATTTCCCGCTCTCATGGTCGCTCGTCCTGTCGATTTATAAGTAAATTTTTTATGTTGTTGAAGCCATTGAAGAATATAATAATCATAAAATTATAATATGTATAATAAAATTTAGCACCTGTAATCTAGCATCTATTTAGTTGTAAATGACCGGTCAAATTTTTTTGTGACAGTAAATTTACAATAAATAATTCTTACCAAGAGAAAAATTTGTGACCGTCATCTGACAACACAAATATTTCATGACAGCAATTTACGGTAAAAATTGCGGTAATTTTACATCAGAAATTTACCATATTTATACATCGGCTGACTTCATACAGTTAATTTCTAGTTTCTAGTGTTAAAAACAGAAACGTCAATTGCGTCAACCAACTCGCATCTCCCTACTCCTTCCTCCTTTCATCACGTGTTCTCCTCTCGTCCTCAGTCCTGCGCTATTCATTTCTGTCTTTCCGCCGTCCCGACCGAAGGGTCAATAACAATATATTACTACCCAACAGAGCAATTTCTTGAAGATGCTTGGAAGTGAATTCGTGTTTGATCCGACGATGATTCGTGAGATTTCGAAACGTTGCGATTAAAAAATGTAAATATACCATCCAACTATGTTTATACGGGTTTACGTACGGTTATAACTATATATTTTTCTTGGCTATCTCGAATTCATCGAAATTGCATTTTTCAAATAGGTTAGATTTCTTGCTGCCTAGTATATACTTTCGCGTTCCAACTGCGCACAGTCGGTGTTACGTCATCTGAAATATTTATACACGGGGATTATGATCGTTTTCGTTACTTCTATGTCTCTAAAACGATTTTTCAAACTCAGAATGGAAAATTGACATGTATGAAGGAGCAGTAGACTTTTAGGAATTGTCTGCTTCGTGGGACAGTATGATGCCTCATAATAAGCAGGTCTTGAACGTAGTATCTATTATTCTTTCTTCTTATCGGTATTCCTCTTTTTTTTTTTTATTTTTATTTCAATGTCTCGGATATTCAGCAGAAATGAATTAGGAATAAAATTTATTTGGAACATACGCTCAAATTTAGCTCAATGTTTAGAAAATTTGTGTGTCCTTTTGTTTATTCAAGCTTGTAATATTTATAATTTATACCCTACCATTTCGTTACTATCCATTGGGCATATGATGGCTTTCGTTCCATTTGATCTAAGTTACACATAAATTTTCTGAAACCTCCCGAGTACATCCGAGTAATGAAAAAAAAATACATATATTTTCAACGTTGTATCTGAAATACATCTCGCGGACAGTCTTGTTTGAAAATAATGAGAAACCGACACAAGGGGGCAGTCAATGATGCAAAAAAAAAACATTTTTTGCTACGTTTCGAACGAATGGTTCTCATCAACGCAAAGGGATTGCCCGCTCCAAAAATTTCGTATGTCAAGGCTAAGTGGTTTCGAGACTTTTTTTTTTTTAATTTTCCATTTAAGTTACGCACGAGTAAAAAAAAATTTCTGGTGGATTTTCATAACTCCGTACTTGTTTAATAATTTTCAAATGTGCGCAAAGTTTCTGAAAGCTGAAAGAATGAACTTTTAAATATACGAGAGTACATATCAAATTTTATTATTTTTATAATTTTAATTTATTATTTTTACTAATTTTCTTCGAATACAGAATTTCAAAAAATTGTTTACAGTTCAATATTTTATTTTATTTTTTTTTCTTTTGATACGAACAAAATAAAAGCTCCCAACACTGTTATTCGAGTCGAGGTTTCTTGACTAAGGGTCTAAGATTTCGATGGCGTTGAACAACTTGAAAAAGATGTTGTTGGACAGGGTCTTTAGCGAGAGAACCATTAAATTGCTTCACTGTTGCGACATTCCTTTGAGCAACGTCATTAACGACTTGCAAAAGCAAAACATCTGCAATGACATATCCAGTTGTTTTAATTCATGAATTTTTCAGATATCCAATGAACAAATATTAGCAATAATCAACTCTAGCACAAAATAATATCCATTTTCTGGCTCGAAAAACATTCGATTATCTCATTTATTTTTGAATTTATTTTTATTTAAAAATTAGTCATTTTTCATGAAACTCTGGAGTCAATTTTAGATTCGATTGGCTTCAGAAAAATTAAGATTCTTTTTCGTTTTTTTCATAATCCGGTATCGTCTTTATACTCTCGCTCGATACAATATTCGAAATTCCATCGCTTTATAAAAAAAAAAAAGAATCGCAAATAGCTCTGAGTCATAAAACTTGATAAAATAAAAAATTTATTGTATATTCAATTTTTTAACAGTTAAACGTCCATGGAAAATTATTTTTTGAATAAAGTTTAATTCCAAGCATTTATAAAATCAAAATCTTAGCTTTTAGAATCTTTCTCAGGACTTGAAAAAATATTGAATAACTACAAAACTATGTGAATTGACCCGAAAATAAATTTTTTTTGTGCGTTAAATAAATATAAAACAAAAAAGAGTTTCGGAACAACTTAAACTTGATGGAGAAAAATTTTACTATGCTTCTTGAAAGTAGCACCATGAAAATTAAACAAAAATTCAAACTGTCACTCCCTATTGCTCATATTTTCTCTCATGTTTTTTTTTTTACAATTTAACTTGAAATTTATCTGTGGATTTATTAAATTTTGTATTTGTATTAAAAAAAAAAAAGAAAATCCATACTTTGTATACATTAGATTTTTAATTGCGCAATTATATTATATCATTTAAAATTTTTCTCAAGCAGAGGCATTTCGCTGGGAAAAAAACTTGATGCATTCTTCATCGGTTAAAATCACAAAATTTATTCTTCAGTTAAATCGACATAGCGGCTATATGCAAATATGCATATATTGTACTTATTGTCTTTTGTATTGGTATGGTTCAAATCCTCGATGTATTTGAGGGGAGCAACTACTTCAGGCAACCGAAAATTAAGTGATTTCTGGGGGGTTTTTTTTTTTATGTGAAAAAAAAAACAACGGAAATTTCCCAAACTCTGAAAATAATTTATTCATGTTTCCATACATCTCTGGTATTTTTTTCGCCTTATTTCATGCATCAATTAAGGTGTAATCCGCCGTGTCCCTCGGCATGTCCTCATCCTCGTTGTCCATTTGCGGGAATTGCGCATTTGGAATCGCTCAAAAAAAATTTCTACATAATTGAGCTGTTTTTTAAGAGCACGGACCTACATTTTGAAAAACAAAAAATCGAAAATTAAATGCTCGAACGTGTTTGAAGAAAAGTTATCGATTTTTAGCATATTTTTTTTTACGGCATTTTGCAATAATAAATATCTTTCGAACAATCCAATCTTTCCAACTTTAGGCTCATGTTTCAATAAATTACATTATGTAAACGTGTTTAAATTTTGAAGATGATCGATTATTTGGTTTTTGAGTTATGATTCCTGCAAATTGACAAAAATATCGTTTCGAGAAAAACACGTTCAAAGTTTCACAAACGGATGGGGGCCGAGCGGAGAGGGGTTGCCATTTGTATACATACCGTAAGAAGAAATCCGAATACCGTTTTGAAATTTTCAGGATGTATTCTTGAGATATTTTGCTAACAATTTGTGAAATTAAAAAAAAAAAAAAATGTATGTTTCGAAGCATCCAAAGTGGTTGCTCCCCTCAAGGTAGTTATCGCAAAGTAGGAATTTTTTTAGTTTATATCTCAGCACTCATTAATTATTATCTGAACCGAATAACTGAAATTTCAAACAGATTGACCGTTTGAAATGTGAGATAATTATTATTGAATTCGGCACTTTTTTAGACGTATCATTCATCGCCAAACACATGCCCGTATCCTATTTTGACTATTTTCACACGCTTATTAAGTTTGAATGAAATACCACCGCTCGGATACTCGCGCGGCACTACTCGAATATTCTGTCAAATCTTTGGAACAATCTATCCAGTTTCCCACCAATGTTGACTTCTATTTTCTATATATTTTTTTTTTCTTTCTATTTTCTATATATGTCGAGTACATCTTGTATATAGTACATTAAAGCCGTACTCGCCGCGCACCGCCGTGTCTATGTTACCGCTTATTGCCCGTCACCAATTACCCATGAATTATCTTCTCAAGAAGGTTGATCACCTGACGCATAATGATAAGAATTCGTTCAAATTTATCGAGGATACTCGCGAATAGGTATAACGACTCTGTGCAAAATTTCAAGTCATTCCTCTCCACAGTTTTCCCATAATTAATTGTTGAAGTTGTACTCTTATACATGGGCGATCATAGCTAAATCGTACGTATCTCATGAAATACTTCATAAATACGTTAAAAATGATAAGAATTTAATGAAAATTAATCCAGATTATTCATCAAATCTTTGGGAAGAAGTTCGCAAAGAGCGAAATGCTCCATGTACACTAGGACCTCGATTTAATGGCCCTCGATTTAATAGACAGTCCCCACCATGTCACATTTATCGATCGGTTTTTCGCGTGGTGGGAGATGGTGGGGAACGCTTAAAGTCTCCCCGATCAGGCCCGTAGCACGGAGTGCCGATGCGCAGATACAACATGGGCGGGGCATGCACATCCTCGATTTAACAAGGGTCGATGCGGAGCCGGTCCCGCCACTGGCCGTTAAATCGAGGTCCTAGTGTACATAGTTATTGAGAAATTCTAAAAATAAAACAGCTCTCTTTGTATCACAATGTTAGCTCGGGAACTTTTGACGCGGACCTCTCTCTCTCTCTCTCTCTCTCTCTCTCTCTCGCACGGCGACCCGTCCCCGATTTTACCCTCCCGCACGGTGAGGTATCCACCGTCCTTTAAGGCGGCCCATCAGTGACAACACTAGTCAAAAATCGTGACGTGAAAAAAAATCATAAACCTATCATAATATTTTCTAAATACTCTGTCTAAATAAAATGTATGAATTTCGATGACGTTTCCCGTGATATTTTATCCATAATTTATTATAAATAATATAAATAAAGTCTCAACTTACAAAAGTATTTAACGCTGTCAGAGCGATCAAGTCAAAAACGATAGCTGATATTCATATGTTTCCTCGCGTGCAGAATGACAGACATATATATTGTATCCGAGATTTGCACACACGATGACTTTCGCGATTAAATTTCTCGGGAAAATCCCTGGCAAGACACAATTTTTTAAATACCATTGGAAAGTTCACGATTTCATCTTTCAATACTCAAAATTTGAATAAGAACTCTCGTCTTTATCAAAAGGTATCATGTCACTTCCGGTGAAAATGGATACAACTGCCATAAGACCCATGCTAAAATAGGTAATTTGAAATTACTCGTTCGCAATAATTTGCCTGGCAACATACCCTGAAATTTTGAGAGAGCGTTCATTGCATCTTAGATAACACTTTCCCGTAGTTTCATTCGTATCGCCGGTTTTTTAATTCACTGATGAGCCACCTTAAAGGCACCTCATTTATTATTTATTCGCTGTCATAAAATACTCGCTGGGTGCACGCAAATTTTCGCAATTCATCCCACGATTAAATCTACATATATTTGACGGCGAATTCAATGTCAGAGCGCGATTCGAACACGCAAAAAGTTCGATATCATTAAATTTTCACGAAATTTTTTATCCCGTACCGTGTCAATTGTCAGCCCAAACGTGCTAGCTCATCCTGTGTATCCGAGAGAGATATTATTTCAAACATCGCTTCATTTTTCTTTTGATTTCAGTTGGTCCCGCATGCCGAGCACCGTGTCGCCATATTGTACGAATAATCCTCTGCGCGCACCGCGTTATCCTCCCGCTTTGAGCAATTTCGTTTTTCGTTTTTTTTTTTTTTTCCACTCGATTTTACAAATAAGGAACTAATGGCTGCCTACATCAATCGAACAATGTCTATGATTGGAGGTGACAGTCAGTTAAGAAAGAATGATGCAAGAACGGAGAATTCTCCTCTGCAGATATTCGTCAAAGCGAAGAAGAAAATTAACGATATATTCGGTGAAATTGAGGATTATGTTCAGGACACGGTGGCCTTTATGCAATGTAAGTTTTTTTTTCCGTGATACAAGCGACGTATAACGAGTCGTATTTTCTGTAAACGAGAAATTTTTATCTCTCTTTGCTGTTTTTTTTTTTTTTTTTTTCTCTCCCCCAGCATTGCGAGACGATCGAAGCATCGTGAGTCAGGATGAAACGACGAATATCAGAGGCTACGTCGACAAGGTACGAGGAATACAGGATGTGCTCAAGCGTGATCACATGAAAGTAGCGTTTTTCGGTCGTACGAGCAACGGCAAGAGCACGGTCATCAACGCGATGCTGCGAGACAAAATATTGCCGAGCGGCATTGGTCATACGACAAATTGTTTCCTTCAAGTCGAGGGCTCGGAGAACGGTGAATCGTATCTGATGACCGATGGCTCGAGCGAGAAACAGTCGGTACATTCGGTCGGTCAGCTCGGACACGCTCTTTGCAAGGAGAAACTCTGCGAGAGTCATCTCGTTCGTATATTCTGGCCGAAGGAGAAGTGCCTTTTGCTGAGAGACGACGTTGTTTTCGTCGACAGTCCGGGAGTCGATGTCACGCCGAATCTTGACGAGTGGATCGACAAGCACTGTCTCGATGCCGATGTTTTCGTTCTCGTAGCCAATGCGGAGTCGACTCTGATGGTCACGGTAAGATATATTTATCATTTAACGGTGGGGAGGGGGGGATATCCGAGTCTCGAACGTTATTTTCTATCGAATTTTGTTGCTGTGGCGATGCGTCGAGAGTAAGGAAAGGAAAAAAAGAAATGAATAAAAACCAGAGCTGGGCAGTACTTCCAGTACCCGTTACTTTCGATGTGCTTGAAGTACAGTACTTGAAGTACAAAGTACTTGAAGCACAGAGCACTTGAAGTACACTAGGACCTCGATTTAACGGCCAGTGGCGGGACCGGCTCCGCATCGCACCTTGTTAAATCGAGGATGTGCATGCCCCGCCCATGTTGTATCTGCGCATCGGCACTCCGTGCTACGGGCTTGATCGGGGAAACTTTAAGCGTCCCCCACCATCTCCCACCATGCGAAAAACCGATCGATAAATGCGACATGGTGGGGACTGTCTATTAAATCGAGGGCCATTAAATCGAGGTCCTAGTGTACAGCGAACTTTGAGTACAAAGTACTCGGAGCACAAAGTACTTGAAGTACAAGGTACTTGGAGTGGCATATTTTTATTCACTCAGCGTACTTGAAGTGGCATATTTTTATTCACTCAGCGTACTTGAAGTGGCATATTTTTATTCACTCAGCGTACTTGAAGTATCATATTTTTATTCACTCAGCGTACTTGAAGTGGCATATTTTTATTCACTTAACGTACTTGAAGTAGCATATTTTTATTCACTCAGCGTACTTGAAGTAGCATATTTTTATTCACTCAGCGTACTTGAAGTGGCATATTTTTATTCGCTCAGCGTACTTGGAGTGGCATATTTTTTATTTGCTCAGCGTACTTGAAGTGGCATAATTTTTATTCGCTCAGCGTACTTGAAGTGGCATTTTTTTATTCACTCAACGTACTTGAAGTGTCATATTTTTATTCACTCAGCGTACTTAAAGTAGCATATTTTTATTCGCTCAGCGTACTTGAAGTGGCATATTTTTATTCACTCAGCGCACTTGAAGTCGCATATTTTTATTCACTCAGCGTACTTGAAGTGGCATATTTTTTATTCGCTCAGCGTACTTGAAGTGGCATATTTTTTATTCGCTCAGCGTACTTGAAGTGGCATATTTTTTATTCACTCAGCGTACTTGAAGTAGCATATTTTTATTCACTCAGCGTACTTGAAGTGGCATATTTTTATTCGCTCAGCGTACTTGGAGTGGCATATTTTTTATTCACTCAACGTACTTGAAGTGTCATATTTTTATTCACTCAGCGTACTTGAAGTGGCATATTTTTATTCACTTAACGTACTTGAAGTAGCATATTTTTATTCACTCAGCGTACTTGAAGTAGCATATTTTTATTCACTCAGCGTACTTGAAGTGGCATATTTTTATTCGCTCAGCGTACTTGGAGTGGCATATTTTTTATTCGCTCAGCGTACTTAAAGTGGCATAATTTTTATTCGCTCAGCGTACTTGAAGTGGCATATTTTTATTCACTCAGCGCACTTGAAGTCGCATATTTTTATTCACTCAGCGTACTTGAAGTGGCATATTTTTTATTCGCTCAGCGTACTTGAAGTGGCATATTTTTTATTCGCTCAGCGTACTTGAAGTGGCATATTTTTTATTCGCTCAGCGTACTTGAAGTGGCATATTTTTTATTCGCTCAGCGTACATGAAGTGGCATTTTTTTATTCACTCAACGTACTTGAAGTAGCATATTTTTATTCACTCAGCGTACTTGAAGTGGCATATTTTTATTCACTCAGCGTACTTGAAGTGGCATATTTTTTATTCACTCAGCGTACTTGAAGTGGCATATTTTTATTCACTCAGCGTACTTGAAGTGGTATATATTTTATTCACTCAGCGTACTTGAAGTGGCATATTTTTATTCACTCAGCGTACTTGAAGTGGCATATTTTTATTCAGCCCAGCAACTTGTGATAAAATGCCTTTTTTTTTCTTCGTTATTTCAGGAGAAGAACTTCTTTCACAAGGTCTCCACGAAACTATCAAAACCGAATATCTTTATTCTGAACAATCGATGGGACGCATCGGCCTCGGAACCGGAATTCTTCGAAGAGGCAAGTCCATCGAGAATCATATTTTTCGTTATTCAGACGTTCAGGTATCTCATCCCCCTTGTCCCTTAAGATGGGTCTACACTCGGGCGACTTGGTCGCGCGAAAAAGACGTGCAAGTGTCGAGTGTCTGTACTCAAATTACCATGTCGACCGTTTTTTTTTTCCCCATTCTCGTTCGACTCGGAACGACTTTTCACGAGAATTCAGTATCGAGAAAGTACGAATGGTAGCCGCTGGCCAGAAAATACGATTTTTTTTTGACGAGTGAAATTTATATATACCAACATACGAAATACCTGCTAGAGGACGAACCTCTTTGAGTCCAAAATTTGTATAATATAAATTAGGAAATTTTCGGTAGAATGAATACTAAAAAATCATAAAAGGCTCAAGGAAATATAAATGACTGTACATATTGTAACATTGGTAAATGGCATATGAAATTTTGGATATTGCGCGGACTTGTTCATTGGAACTATCTTATTTAACTTAACTTGAACAAGTATTAAAAATTAGCAAATGTATTCAACACTTTAAGGAGGTTCTTAACATCAATTGGGTGCGGCAACGAGAACGTGATGGTGTGGCGCGGGAGACGCGCGGGGCAGGTTGCGTTCGGCATTTGTTTCACCAAATACGTTTTCATTTTATTAATTTACTTACGCTTAATTCTGTTTACAAGTATTAATTAATTACTCACGCTCAATTCGGTTTACAAGTAAGTATATTTCACAATCGGCACGGTGAAAAACTTTCTTTATGGGCAAATTATATCTATAAAGGTCTAATCCGTCGTTTAAGCGTTTATTCGGGGAAATGTTACCGTTTTTTCACTCCTAAAATAATCTCCGATCATAGCTTCGAATACTTCTCCCGCAAGAGCCCACGTATAAGCGGCTTATTCAATGTTTTTTTTTCTCCTCAACTACGCGGTCAAAAGATCTGAAATAATTACGGTGTATTCCTAGTACCAGCACAAACCTCCTCTTAAATTTTATAATCATTCTTACCGTTTTTCTCTGGGTTAAGAACCTCCTTAATGGAAAAGGGAGCGTCGAAATAAGTCGAATGACCATCCCTTTGATAAAAATCGGCAGTACTCGGGCATTTGTCCGAGGGGCACAGGAAGGCTGCGGAAAACTTGGCCAAACACGGTTAGCCATACTTACCGAGTTTTAGTTTCCTACAAAAAAAAAACATAAAAAATTCGGATAACCGTCTCCCGTTCCTAAAACCGCAATGCGGATTTGCGTTAGATAACGTTAATTACAATAATTCCGGTAAAAATGGTCCACATTGTGAGGCCGTGTGAGCCTTCAACTTGACTTTAGGAAATTAAACTTTTTTTATTCTGTTATTGTACACGTTTCTATCTCGTATGTAGTCAATTGAATATCACCTTTTTTTTTGCGTACTCATCGAGGAAGCTTTGTTTTCATGAAAAAGAAAAAAAAAACGTGCAAATTATAAACTTGCACATTGCTTACTCATTAATTCGAATTGTTTTTATATCCGAGCCAACTTCAGATTATAAATCCATGGAAGTGAGAAAAATGATGCGTAAATTGAATCACGCATATTGCTTCGTTATCATTTTTTGCGGTTTTACAAATCTTCCTCTACCGAGGACTTGGCTTTCCTAATTTAGGCTTCCGTAAACATTGAAAAAATTAAATATTTTCACATCGGATTTTGGATTACGAATCTGCATTTATGTGCCAGCAAACAGTACAGAAAGCTAGATAATATGTGAACATCGACGAGATTAGGTCCCGCATTTAATTCTATGGCATACAAAAAAAAGATTTTTGGTAACTTTTTCTGTGTATATTACCCCCCGTAGCTGGCCAATGAGCAAAAAGAGGTACGTTTTGCGATTAGTTCTTTGATCCAGAACTGGTTTTTATGCGCATTGAATTATTTGATAAAATTGCAAGTGCGCGCTTGTGAAATTAATTGCACAATCTCGAAGCTTTAATGCGCACAAATATATATATATATATATATATATATATATATATATATATATGGGGCATTCCATGACAACTCAACCTACCATCGAAATTGACATTTTTTATTTGGTTTTAATTTTTTTTTACCTTTTTTGTACTCTGCGAAAAAGAGCTCTATGATTTTTTTCGAATTTTTTTTTCCAGCCGTTCACGAGATATGAATTTTTCAAAATTTTTTATCTATTTTTTTGAATGCTCATAACTTTTTCAAAAATGCATCAATTTCCATGTTTTTTTTTTTTTTTTTTTCAAATTCGATAATTTAAAAAAATTCGGAAAAAATAGAAAGAATCGTTTTTCCCCGACGGGACCAGGCTCAAAATTTGTGAAATAGGAAGTAGTTTTTTTGAGAATTTTTCAAAAAAAAATTGAGGGATACAAAAAATGTTCAAAATCAGATTTTAATCTATGAATTGAAAAACAATCTAATAAATTATTTTTTGATATTTTTTTCGCATCAAATTTTCGAAAAATTCATTGAAAAAAACGCAATTTGAAAAAAAAAACACATTCAAATTGATGCGTTTTTGAAAAATTTATGAGCATTAAAAAAAAAACACGTAAAATTTTTAAATATTCATATCTCGTGAACGGCTGGATAAAAAAATTCTCAAAAAATCATGGAGCTCTTTTTCACAGAGTACAAAAAGGTAAAAAAAAATTAAGATGAAATAAAAAATGTCAATTTCCATGGTAAGTTGAGTTGGCATGGAATGCCCCATATATATATATATATTCATCACGGCAGGCATGCAACCTATCATGCAATATGTGCTCATTATAAAATGCATCTTCGCCTCGAGAATTTCCCTCATCCAATCATCATTTTGTAAAAAAAAAAGCTACCCACATAATATGAGTCTCTCATCCCGGTTCAAGGAAATTTCGTTATTCACGAACACACATAATTGCGATTTCCAAATCTTCGAATATTTTCGCACGATTATCAGCAAATTTTACAAAGTTTTGTGATTCAACGTTTCATTTATCCCTCGAATAATGTTGATAGGTCCGGGCCCAGCATCAAGAGCGTGCCGTTGATTTTCTAGCTAAAGAGTTAAAGGTTTATTCCACGAAAGATGCTGAAGATCGTATATTCTTCATCTCGGCGAAGGAAACGCTTCAGGCTCGAATGCAGGAACAACGTGGACAACCCGCTCACAGTACGTATCATGTTTTTTTTTTTTTTTTTTTTATTATTCGAATTTACATTTCATTGCTACGTTTTCAATTTGATACCGCGTTCGTTAAATATCGAATACAGTATTTTGTTTTTTTTTTTTTTTTTTAATAATTGAAGATTATTCACGCATGTACTTCAGATTATTTAACGCATCAATTTTTAAGCAAAAAAAAAAATACTTACAAAAAACCTGAAATATATTGAGTAATTTCGCGCTTGTGGTATGGGCTTTTTTTTTAATAGAAACTCTCTCAGACTTTTTGTAAATTCTACTGCCTGCATATTCCTTTACTATTTTACATATTTTTATGAGCGTAAAAAATTTTTTAGATCGTTTTGTACTGGATAAATAAACAATAGTCGTATTTTTGTTTCGCAAAAAAAGAAAAAAAAAAGAAAAAAAAACGTTGCTTCGAGATCATTTTTATTTGTGAAAACCGTGCAAACGAGATACTTCCACATAGGAGGCAGTCAAGTTTGCTATTAAAGTACCGTCAATCGATATAGGAGTGGAGTTGATTATTTAATTAAAATTTTGACTATTTTTTTGAAAAATTTGAATTTTTCAAATCTTGATCTGCGAGATAGCAGAAATCTTCGGAATTCTCTGTAAAATATCAAAATTCGTCAATAAGCCGGCAATTTATTTCAATTTTTACTCAAGCCCCGAAAAAAAAAAAAAATAATAATGAAATCACACGATTGCCCCGCTCTGCGATTGGCTTTTGAAAGAATTTTGTATCCGACGGAATTTTTGGTGGTTACTTTTCCCAGATTTGTGAATTCGCTAACGAAAATTGCATTGAACCACTGCACGGATAGATCTCATTCAGGTTTCCGCTCTCGCAGATCATATTTTTAAACTGGGACATGAAAACTTTTCAAGGATATTGGAACTCGATTGAAAAATGAAAGAAAAAAAAATAGATTTACAGCCTCTCGACGAATTGGTACTAACATTTCATCAAATTTGGACACATTCTGAGAGAGAGAGAATCAGAGTTTTAGCCAGCTCGAAATCCCTCGATACTTTCATAAATGTTACGAATACTCAGCGTTACAATCAATATAAAAAGTTTCTCGATAAATCTCCGAATTATAGAAATTCTCGTGATTCATGCACCGTCGACAAATATTCAATAACTCACGTATGAATAATAAAGTGGGCTTGAATAATTTTTGCCGCAACGTTTTCGATAATATTCGATGAAGATAATACAGTCGGGCTTCTTAATAAGAGGGTTCTCAATAAGAGCGCCACGGCTTCTCAATAAGAGCGTCGGTGAAGTTTGATTATTAATGACTTTCTCGTTTTGTTGACGCGACGATTTAAAAAAATAATAAAAAGTGCATTGTTTTTCATTTATCGAGCCGTGCAATCTTTTTTTTTAGCAATATCTACTTTCGATTTCAGTGTATTTTTCGATTTAATTTTGAAGTTTCGATTGCAATTTTTTATAAATAATAAATTCATGTACACATTGAAAAAATTATTTGACAAGAATGTGTAGTTCCAAATTACATGTTATGATGTAAACAATTTTTTGAAATAGTAAACGTCGAAGCGTAAGAAAAGTTGATTTTAGATCAAAAAAATAATTTATAACATAAATGTTTGAGATTTTTATTCATAACTTGGAATTATTTTCTGCATTTTTTTTTGTAATTATTATTGTTTTAATAAATTAGCATTGATGTTGTTTATTATCCTGAAGCGTTACGCGCTAAAATCGAGAAGAGTCGCAGCGCTCTTATTGAGAAGCCCAACTGCATTAGTTAAAGAATTCAACGCCGTAGCGCACACCGATGCAACCTTGACTGTGGTTTTTTTTTTTTTTTTTTTTTTTTTCGTTCTTACAGACGGTGCATTGGCCGAAGGTTTTCAAAATCGTTACTTTGAGTTTCAAGACTTTGAGAGAAAATTCGAAGAGTGCATTTCCAAGTCAGCGGTCAAGACAAAGTTTGAGCAACACTCGCAGCGCGGAAGGCACATAGCCAAGTACGTGGAGCCAAAAGCGGTGTGACCCTTGTACGGTACTACTTTTCGTCCGTATTAATTTTTACATTGAAGCTTTTTTTTTTTTTTTTCTTCCTTACCGCAGCGAAATTCGTCAAACTTTGGACGAGATACTCGAGCGTACGCAAAAAATGCGGGCCGATCAGTTGAACGTGAAGAAGGACGTTCACGACAAGCTGAACTTTACGGAGCAACAATTGATGCTCGTTACGCAGGAAATGAAGGATAAGATTCATCGAATGGTCGAGGACGTCGAGCAAAGGGTCTCGAAAGCTCTTAGCGAAGAAATTCGCAGACTCGCCGTACTCGTCGATGAATTCAGCGTACCTTTTCATCCGGAATCGCTCGTACTGAATGTTTACAAACGCGAGCTACACACGCACGTGGAAAATGGTTTAGGTTCGTGATCGATCGACGAGGGTTTTTTTTTTTTTTTTTTTTTTTTCCCCGATACGATCGAAATGTTTAATTTTTTTTATTGGTGAAATTTTTTTTTAAATTCTTTTCAGGCTCGAATTTACGAGCACGTCTCAGTACGGCATTGGCGATGAACATTGAAAATTCGCAGCGCGAGATGACGAACCGGATGTCCGGTCTTTTGCCGGAGAATAAGAAACAACTGACGATAAATCTTGTTCCGCGACGCGAACCCTTTGAAATTCTTTATAGGCTCAATTGCGACAATTTGTGCGCCGATTTTCACGAGGATCTCGAGTTTCGTTTCTCATGGGGCATCACCGCTTTGATAAATCGTTTCGCCGGCCGGCAGAGTCACAAAATCGCCATAGCGAATTATCCGCAGGATGTGAGTACACGATAAAATTAACGTGAGAAAAAGCGGAAAAAAGAGAGAGAGAGAGAGAGAGAGAGAGAGAGAGAAAAAAACATCAAACTATCGAACTAACAAGGAAGATGTCCCAGGTCGATCTCTCCGATTTTGATCTAATTCGTGTATGTTGTAGCGCATCGAAAACTAAACGACACATGGTTTTTTTTTTTTTTAATCGGCCCATAAAACACTTTAAGGGAGTGAAAATATCCTCCAAAGATGCAGAGGTGTCAGGCAGTGTTGGGCAGCATTCAATTACTTATTGTAATTAATTAAATTTAAATTACAAATTACAGCCGTAATTTGTAAATGGAAAAAAAAAACCAATTACAAATTACAACTGTATTTTATAATTAAAAATAAGATCAATTACAAATTACAAAAGTAATTGACACCTTTTTTCGAATCAATTACAAATTAAAAAAGTAATTGATATCTTTCTTCGAATCAATTACAAGTTGGAGAAGCAATTGACACCCTTTTTCGAACGAATTAAAAAATTCAAGAAAATTTGATGAACTACCCTCCAAAAATGGAGTTGTCCAGAAGTGTTGGGCAGCATTCAATTATTTATTGTAATTAATTAAATTTAAATTACAAATTACAGCCGTAATTTGTAAATGAAAAAAAAAAACCAATTACAAATTACAATTGTATTTTTATTAATTGAAAATAAAATCAATTACAAATTACAATTGTGATTGACATCCTTTTTCGAACGAATTAAAAAATTCAAGAAAATTTGATGAACTCCAAGGATGGAGTTGTCCAGAAGTGTTGGAAAGCATCCAATTACTATTTGTAATTAATTACATTTAAATTAAAAATTACAGCCGTAATTTGTCAATGAAAAAAAAAAAACAATTACAAATCACTATTGTATTTTTATTAATTGGAAATAAAATCAATCACAAATTACAATTGTGATTGACATCCTTTTTCGAATAAATCACAAATTACAAAAGTAATTGACACCTTTTTTCGAATCAATTCGAATAAAAAAAAAAAGTTTCCCCTATGAGGGAATCATAGCTTTTTTTTTCTTGATAAAGCATCAACAATTTCTTCATGGTAGTTAATTTTAACGATTATTCAGAGAAAAATATATTTTCAGATTCCGCAATCTTTGGTATCACCTGCCGAGAGCGTGGATTCGGTAAAATTCGTGACCAGTGCCGCTGGTTTCCCAACGAGGAACGACGATTGGTCATTAGCAACGAGAATCGCGGTGGCATCGATAACTTCACAGGGCACAATGGGAGGACTGATCGTTGCAGGTTTTGTAAGTCCAAAAAAAAAAAAAAAATATCTTGCTCTAATCATAAGCTTGCATATTGATTCTTTCTTTTATATTCTACCTCGTGAGGCTCTTTGTGAAACCCTTATCGGCAAGTGGGGATCGATCAATTTTGGCTTCTGAATAGAGAAAGTTTTGTGATCGTAAAAAAAATAATGAGAGCTCGATGTGCAATTTACTAATTTGCATGCTTTTTTTTTTGCGAATTCCGAAAAAAAAAAAATTACAAAATTATTTCTACCGCGTGGCCAACAATTTCATTGAAATCCACTCAGTCTGGATTATTTTTTTGTACCAAACCAAAGAAACTTTATTGTAAAAATTGAAACTTTAAAAAATTCATCCCCCAACGGAACTGATACGTTTTTCTAATCTCGTAAACGCTGAGTTTATCAAAAAATTTACAATGAAAACAAAAACTTGCTCGACCGTGGCTGACATTTTTCAAATCTACAAAAATTACAGTTCAAAAAAAAAAAAAACAAAAATTGACGATCCAGGTGAATTTTTTTTTTCATTCTTATTTTCTTAAGGCGTTTTCCGAACCGACAGCACACACCGGTCGGAAAAAAATCAGAAATACGTGAAAAAAATAATACAATTGGAACGCGGTATTTGTAGATTTGAGAAAAAATTTCGCTTCCGATCGAGTCGATCTTTTGCACATTTTTTTTTTCGTGGGTTTTCCAAACGGCCCAGCATTGGTTGCAAAATGTGACGCATATTTTCCGATGAGCCAGATATGCAAAAAAAAAAAATCCAGATGAAACTTTGCATTAATAGATTAAAAAAAAAAAAAAAGAAAGTTGGCGATAGTAATTTTTTCACGGTGCGCGCAGACAATGAAATTTATTTTATGAAACCGATTTTTCGAAGGCTTGAATTATTTGGAACATATTCGCATTGAAATATCGACAAAATATTTTTTTTTGCTTACTTCTTAAAAGCTTTCGTAAAATTAACTCAACGTCGAAATTTCTAAATTACAAAGTTTCTGTCGCAACCGACAGATGCTGAAAACCGTGGGCTGGCGATTAATTGCAGTAACCGGTGCTATATACGGTGCTCTGTATCTTTACGAGCGTCTAACGTGGACCAACAAAGCCAGAGAACGTGAATTCAAACGACAGTACGTCGATCATGCCACGAAAAAGCTCCGACTGATCGTGGATCTTACATCCGCGAATTGCAGTCATCAGGTTCAACAGTGAGTGCTGTTCATGTCCTATCGATTGCAACGATTCGTGATAGAAAATTATAATATATATCAGGGCAGTCCTTATTCAGGCTTTATTCAAATTTTAATGGTCTCATCCATCTCAAATCGGTTCCAAATAAATTTAAAAAAAAATCCCTGAATTTTTTGCAGATTTTTATTTTGATGATTGATCCTGGCAAGCGAGGTCAAAGTTTTCCCATAAGGATAACATGAGATTTTTAGGGATTACCGTATAAAATTCGAAAGAAACAATATTTTTCAACCGAAAAATCGGAAAATTTTTTAAACTTTATTTACATTGATGCAGCTAAATGAAAAAAAAAAATTAATAACACTATTTTTTTTTGTATATGGGTTTTTTTATTATGATTTTGAACGATTCTTTTACTTATAATAATTGATTAAAAAAATATTCCTCAGCTAAAGAGTTGAAAATTCTCTGAAACTAGTCTGCAGTGATGCTAGTTCGTGAAAAAAAAATTGAAAAAACACTATTTTTACAAATTTTATATCGATTTTTTCACGTATACTCGGCATTTTCCCTCGAAAATCACAGTTTTTGAGGACTTTTTCCTGATAGTATTGACGAAAAAAAAAAACATTTCTGAACTCAATAATTTCGAAAGTCTTGAGAATTAATCATCAATGATCTTGCCACATGGAAAAAAATTGAACTTATAGTATCAAAATTTGAATAATTCGATAATTCACGAACTTCATTGCATAAAAAGTCAACTTATACCTGAAAAATCGTTACTTTTGAGGAAATATGCCGATCAGACGTGGAACAACCGACATAAAATTTGTAAAAATTGTGTTTTTTAATTTTTTCTTCATAAACTGTCATCATTGCAGACTAGTTTCAGAGAATTTTGATTTATTAATCTGAGAATCATTTTTTTTATCTATTATAAATGAAAAAAAATCGTTGAAAACCGTGTTTTTTGAGAAAAAAAAACACTCGACGTGAAATAACCCATAAAAAAATTGAAAAAAAAGTGTTTTCAATTTTTTTTTTTCATTTAGCCGCATCAAGCTAGATCAAGGTCCGAAAATTTTTGATTTTTCGGCTGAAAAATATTCGTGCTTTCGAATTTTAAACAGTAAATCCTAAAAAAAAAACCCCATGTTATCCTTGTGGGAAACTTTGACCTCGCTGGCCAGGGTCAATCATCAAAATAAAAGTCTGAAAAAATTCAGGGATTTTTTTTTTATTTATTTGGAACCGATTTGGGGGGGTGAGACCATTTAAATTGAAAAAAAAACCGAAATGACGACCACCCCAATATATACAATATATATATATATATATATATTTTTTTTTTGTCGATAACATTAAAATAATTGAATGAAAAAATTCGTAGAGAGCTATCGAGCACCTTCGCTCGTCTGTGTCACTTGGTCGATGAAGCAACTTCCGAAATGGACGCGGAATTGAAAACGATAGCCACGACATTACGAACTTTGGAGGAAGCAGCGACGAATGCCAAAGTATTGCGAAACAAAGCGAATTATCTGGCGAATGAGCTCGAATTATTTGACGCAGCTTACATAAGCTCGTTGAATTAGAATTTAAAAAAAAAAAACAAAACAAAAAAAAAAACAAAAAAAAAAACAAAAAAATAACAATTACGCGATAGAAAGGAATATTAAGTGTGTGTTTGGTAGTACGCGAGAGTCACGGGGACTTTTAATATGAGCAAAGAGAGGAAAAAAAAAAAGAAATAATCGAGGAAGATTTTCGCAACGATTTTTCCTCGTTTCTCATTTACGAGCGGAACATGAAGCTTGGATGCGAAAGATCGAGCTTAAATATCGATGAAAAATATCAATTCGACGATAAGCAGACCGTGCATCCGGCGAGGTGACAAGAAATTCGACGTTTAATTATTTATGTGGTGGGAATTTTCGTTTATTTTTTTTTTTAATCGCGCAATTCTGACCAATTCTCGTTCGAGTGAAACTCTCCTTTCGCGTATGATCTCTCGGAGCGTTCTCGGATTGTTCAGGGATTTTTTAAATTTTTTTTCGTGCCCATCGGAGATCCTAATCGTCGAGTTACCGCGAATTTTTAATTCTCGTTCCGTTTAATCCCCCTTATACGGGTTTACTGCAATCGACGTTTCTATATCTCCGGCATTATAAAAAAAAAAAAAAAGTTTTCATAACATTTGAGAATGTTCCGCAGGAGGTCTACGGAGAACGCGAAAAGATAATCACGAGTTTCGCTCGAATGAAAAATGATCGGCGTTGGGCGATGAAAAAAAAAAAAAAAAAAAATGAAGGATATATGGAGGATTTCCACAAAAAAAACCGAGAGTTCATAGACGATTTGGTATTTATCTAAAATATTTTTTTTTTCTCACGGATTTTTGTATTCAAGACAGGACGATTTTTCGATTTTCATTTTCATTCAGTCAGGACGGCCCATCAAAGTTTCTCATAAAATGACATTCGAGGACCAATTTTCGAGCAAAAGAAATGAGAATTCGTAAAAAAAAAACTCAAAGAGCAAAAATTGTTACTTTTTTCACCTACTTGAAAAAAAGGGCAATATCGCAAAATCACGCGAGAAGAAAATAACCGCTTTATTTTCGCTTACTGAAAATACGCCATTTTTTATTTTTAAAACTCAAATATATAACGATTTCTCAAATAATTACGCACTTTTTTTAGCCTAATCCGAGCGTGATCCGAGCCGATCTTCGATTTTATTGCCTGATTTTCGTTCAGGTTTATTGATTTTTCGTTGGTTTTTTTTTTCGTATAATTTAGCTGGAAACAAATTAAAAAAAAGAGACTTCATTAAGTTTGAACAACGGTTTTGTTCGCAAACGGTGCAATGGGGAAAGGTGTTTGGAAAAATATGAACATCGAAGTCTCTTTTTTTTATTTGTTTCCAGCTAAATTATATGAAAAAAAAAACCAGCGAAAAATCAATAATCCTGAACGAAAATTATGCAATAAAAATCAAAGATCGGCTCGGATCACGTTCAGATTAGGCTCAAAAGTTGCCTAATTATTTGAGAAATCGTTGTATATTTGAGTTTTAAAAATTAAAAATGGCGTATTTTCAGTAGGCGAAATTACAATGGTTATTTTCTTCCCGCATGATTCTGTGATATTGCCGTATTTTTTTTTTTTTTTCTTTCTCGAAATTAAGTACAAAAAACTAACGGTTTTTGTTCTTTGAGATTTTTTTTTACAAATTCTTATTCCTTCTGCTCGAAAATTTGCCTTGAATGTAATTTTATGAGAATCTTTGACGGGCTCCGTCCTGACCGAATGAAGACAAAGATCGAAAAATCCTTCTTTTCGTTTAATACACAAAAATCTTTAAGAAAAAAAAAATCAAAGACAAATTTCAAATACCATCGTCTATGACTTCTCGTTTTTTTTTTTTTTTTTTTTTTTTTTTTGTAAAATCTCCCATTTAGATGTATGTAATACTTTTTCCGGCTTGTACTTTATCCGGGCGACAAAATGACAAATTATCGCGCGATAAAATAATACTTCGTAACAATTTTTACATCAGGAATTAACCGCAACGATCAATTGGCGAATTCCTGTGTGACGAAAATTTCAAAAATGTATACACTATAATCCTTTTTGCCTTTTTTTTTTTTTTTTGCTCGAAAATTATACACCGGGTGCTCGAGAGCCACATTTATTTGATTTTTTTTTCTTCTTTTTTTTTCTCAAGCGTATTATACTTTTTGAGGGTGAAGCGCAATTCCCACCCAATGCCCATTAGAGCGGATGAACCGTTTTTTTCATGTTCAACGAATGAAGAATCTACCCTATATATGACGAATGGAAATTTAAGTAACCAAATCGAAGACCTGAGTTTATACGTAGATTTAATATAAAATATGTATTCATTTTATTGTAACTAATGTAAAACTGTTGCGATAAATGTTAGATTTTATTTGCCATTTAGACGAAAATGTATATTATTTTTAGTATTGTAATATCGAATACACGATTCTTTTTGTTGAAGACTGGGAGAACGATAATATTTTTCGGTTATTGCATTTTTTTAAATATAAAATCGATCGAACCGGATCTTCGTATCAAAGCGATGCAAAATATTATATGAGTGCGAAGAACTTTATTTCTTCTTAAGGTAATTGTGCTACTATACTTGGTTTATTCTATTTATATATATATTATTATATATATATACATATATTTTATTATATATATATATATAATATATTTTATATATTGTATATTATATATTATATATATTCTATTTATATATATATATATATATTTTATTTTATTCGTTTTCATTTTATCAATTTGCCATTATATACTCACGCTAGGCGCGGTGAATCGCATCCGATTTTTTCTAGGGCTTTCAATCCTGAAACATTCTTCTACCGTGCTAGTTTCGTAACAATATCTAGAACGGTTTTCGTACTAAAAATTAGCAATATGCGGTTTCCATATACTTGACATGGGAAACGCATGTGAAAAGTTCCAATTTTGAGGGCGATTATTTCGCGTTTCAGACGGGAAAAAAAATCTGAAATTGTCCACCTAGATTTCACGTTAATAAAACTGTATTCCAAATTTCAGCCGATTCCTCTCTTTGCGGCACAACTACCTTGAAGAAGAAAAAAAAAATGGGATCTCGTGCATGACCAATGGCGATCGAGTCAGACTCGCATATGCGAGTCCAATTTTCATGCTCAACGCGAGATCAAGTTTCGGTCACAGGATGAAGCGAAGCGATCGTCGAATTGCTCCAAATCGAATACGCCGATTAGTCGGTCTCAAAGACAGAGCGAGAGAGCTATGCCTGTGTTCAGAACATTCGGTTATGTCCGGATAACAAAAAACGCGTGGTCTCTGTTTTTCAGCTTAGCGGAAGCTGATCGGTCAGGGATGCGCGGAGCGGATAGGATTAAATTTTATGAGAATATTTTAAATATAAATTTTAGCTATCAGTCATAATCTAAGAATTGTTTTGAAAAATTTTAATTGAAAAAAAAATTCGAACCGAGTACTCGGTGAGTTCGTGACAGCAGCGGGTAGACCATCGATTTTTTTTTCAATTCTACCGTACAATCATTTTACATAACTCGCCGAGTACTTGGTTCGAATTTTTTTTTTCAATTAAAATTTTTCAAACGATAAATTTTTAGATCATGAGCAATATGGCTAGAATTTATAATATGGAACATATTTTCATAAAATTGAATCCTTTTGAGTCAGCAATATCCCTAACAATATCTCCGTAGCGTCCTAAGTCTCGTTTCAGGATGTTTTCGAGCATTGTGATTTACAAAAGGTTAGTAAACAATATAAACAATACCAATTCCAGATGTACTTGGCAACTATGAGTTGGATGATTTGAATTTTGACAAATTTTTTTTGCGAAACAATACCAATTCCAGATGTACTTGGGGCAACTTTTTGAGTTGGATGATTTGAATTTGACAACTTTTTTCGTTCGTATATGCCAATAGCTACAGCATTCATTTGGGTACTGATCGAAAGAGAGAATAGAATAAAAAATAATCATATCATCATTGCCAAAGTCCGTATAATTCATTAATATGAAGGAAGTCGTCAAGCACAATTAGTGCAAATTTTGTATTAAAAAAGAATGAAATAATTGAGAATATTTATATAATATTATAATGATTTTTATGAACGATTATTAATTATCAATAACAATCATTTTTATACTGTAAATATTTTGATCTATTTCGTTCGTTTCGAATCTAATATTTTATACGAAATTTTTCTCGACGTTTTTCACACGGGAGGTTTGTTAATTTTCACGCAAACTATTATGCCATATAGTAAAAAAATATCGCGAGATATTTTTGGCGGAGGAAAGAACTTAACATTATAAATGGCGGAGGAAAGAACTTAAAAGATAATTGCTAACGAGTGCACTTTTTTTTGAGCCTCGACAAGCCTCTAAATTGTAAAAAAAAATAATTACAAATTGAATGTCAATGATTTCATAAGAATGATAAATAATGACATTCTTATATTAAAATTAATATGTATATCAATTTTATTGATCATTTATTAGAGAACTTGCATTATTTTTAACTTATAAATTATTTAAAAAATAATTATTCAAAAACATAATTTACATAGGTTTTCTCAGTTGCTCATCATTATTTAATTAATTATATCAGCTTGAAAATTGAGTTGCATTTCAAACGTATAGTACGTGACAGTGACGTCACAACACCCCAGTGAAGCAGCGCCTCTAGCGGTAAAATTAAGAAATTCAAACGGCTAATAATTATTCATAACCCAAAAAATTTTCGTAATAGACAACTTGCATTATATTTTCAACTTTTAAATTATTAAAAACACAATTATTCAAATAAATCATTTGCATAGCTTTTTTCAGTTACTCATAATTATTTAATTAATTATACCAGACTTGAAAATTGAGTCGTATTTCAAACGTACATCGGTAACTTATCATCGGTAAAATATACTTGTGTGTCAGTGTTGAAGTGTTGAAGATCCTGCCGCGTTTCTTCATGATTCTTGTGTTCTCTGGTACATGTGAGCAAATTAGGATTAGAAGGTTAAGTTTTTCTTCCACAATAAAATTGGTGTTCAGTCCTCGAAATGTCCCTGATAATTCGAAATCTCGTATCGAGATTACAAAAATGTCCGTGCAGAATATCGAAATTCAGTACTAACGTGAACAATATGATCGAGGGTATGAAGCCTCATATTTCGACGAAACCGTACATCAATGACAATCCACTTTATCAAAAACGCCGGGAGGTATGGCTCGAGAATTTGGACACAGTTGCCGAGAAGAAACTCGGCTTGCTTACTCTGCATCCCGAGATATTCGCTACGAAACCGCGTGTTGATATATTGTGGGAAAACATAAGATGGCAGAGATTGTATCAATATGTGGTACGTATGCAAGCCATTGTCATTTCTTCATTGTTACGAGTCTCGATTTAGCCCGTTGCTCCTGTACCTGTATACGTTGAATGCGATCGAAACAATTATCCAAAAATATGAACTTTTCATCGGCATCCAACAAACCTAATGCATCACCGTCGATGATTTTAATAATTCATTGATTTTTCGATAATATTTCAGCCATTCTCATGGCTGATTCTTTCAAATTCATTTTATTTTTATTTCTCGCCATGTTTATTTGTCCAGAGTGTCGTGAGCGTATTTTTTTCTGAAAATTTTTCGAGACGCGAGGTACAGGCATACTCCCGCATGCGTATGTAAACTTAAGATTATGCGAAATCCTTCTCATTATAATTGTTCATCGAATACATACAGCAGTAATTAGCGTGCGACATTATCTCTCCTCTTATATTGTAATTCCGCAAAAGTTACGGCGCGTTCATCGAATTCGCGCACACATGCATTAAGGTAATTGTGCTGCGACCCGTGACAGTCACGCATAAAACAAAAGACAGTCCGACCGTTCATGCGCTATACCCGCGGATAGCGAGTAACTTTTACTAATTATTCCTGAAAAACGTAAACGGTGGATCATTCTGAAACTTTTCCGGAATATCCGGCTAATGCTTCTCTACTGATTTGCGGAGTTTCGTCAAAATCTTAAATATCGTTTGAAAACCGTAGGATAATACATGTAAACTTTGAGGACGATTATTTCGCGTTCCAGACGGTCAAAAAAATTTGAAATAATTTTTCCACCTAGATTTCAAGTTAAAGTAGTTCTTGCGCGACCCGCAGCGGGGAATAAGCGGGAACGTAGGCGCGGCGGAGCGCGATGAGCAGGCAAGCATGAAACGAGCGAGAATCGGTCTGCTCCCGAGGCTAGAAAATGACGTTTTTTTAATTATAACGGTAAATAAATTTGAAATTTCATCAGAATATTCGATAATGTTTGTTGCATCGATCCAGCAAAGTTTTGTACGCTCATCTAGTTTTTAAATATTAGAATTCGATAGGAGTAAGGACATTAGCTTCGTTTGTCACTTTGGGGCCTGTACTTACGGTGTTAAATTGAAAAAGTTTATGAGCAGATATCTCCGGAACAAAACGATGAAAGAATCTAAAACTATAGGAACCTCAACCTTTACGTTTGTCGTATTTTTATCAGTCTATCTAGATTTGATGACTTTGCAAGAACCACCTTAATAAAACTGTATTCCAAATTTCAGCCAATTCTATAGAAAACGCTTTTTGCGGCACAGCTACATTAACGACGCTATTGCTAACATCGCTTTACCCGATAATGTGTTGCAATAATGCCATCTCGATTTTCCGAAAAATTCCCCCATTGCGTTCGCCGCTATCTTCATTTAAGGGAGGACTTTTTGTTTTTTTAAATTAAACTCGCTTATTTTCAATTTTGGAGTAAAAATGGTAAGACCCAAAGTTGAGGGAAATCCAATTCCCCACAAGTTTGGTCGTGATTATTTTTATCCTAGAATCGATATTTACAGGGTTAGACTGCAAATAGGGGTAATAAACTGTTTTCTCAATTAGCTCGTTTGTTATCGAGTTCAACGTAAAAATCGTAAGGAATAATCAGGCAGGGAATTTCGTCTCCTGCAACTTTAGTTATTGCCATTTTTTACCCGAGGATCGATATTCTCAGACTTATACTGAATTTAGGGGGTGGACTTTTTTTTTATTTTCAATTATTTCGTTTATTATCAAGTTTATCGTAAAAATGGTAATGAATAATCAAGTAGCAACATGCGTAGGTGCATGCGGCTCGAGAGTTAATTGAAAAAAAAAAGTAAATAAAATTTTTTCAATACCTCAATCAGTATTGTCCATCATCGCAGAATAATACCAAACGGAAGAACTATTTTTCAAATATTAACGTTAATGATTTTTATCTGAACGTTTATATTCAGCCAGTTCAATGGCAAATATTTGAACAACTTCTGGACCACAAGATCAAATGACTTGAAATGGTTATTTATCATTCTTCATCTAATTGGCGCAGATTAAAACAAAGGATTACTCGCAAGCATCCCGGTAAAAATTGGTTTAGATCTACGTAGATTGAATTTCGATTTGCTTCACAAAGATTCGCTGCGCTGTGCATCGCTGTGCCGTAGGATAGCGCACGCAGACCTTTAGGGGGGCCGTCTCGTATCAATTGTCTCTATCTCAAAATTATAAGCTGAAATCGATCATTTTGACAAAAAGGCCAACTTTAAGCAAGGAACCGTATCCTGGGGGTATACGCTTTTCGCGCCTCAGTACTAGGGTGTACGCCTTTTTATGCCTCGATGCTTAAAATGTTCTATGGGATAAAAAAAAGTGTATCATTAATTATTTTTTGTTTTTTTTTGTTTTTTTTTTTAAATAATCTAGCGAATTTAAGCTTTATAGCTGAAATCTTACTAGAGACAAAACATGTTTCATGCAATGTTTAATATTTTTTCGAAAATTTCTCAAATCCGGACTCTTTTTATAACGTTTCTTGTTAGAGAAAAATTTCGCACCATCGATTTGCGATGAATTTTTCAGTATTTGCACGATTATTTTTCGCTTATTCGCAGAGTTACGCTCACACGAAAACCCGCGCAGAGTGCAGAGGCGGTGGGCGCAAGCCCTGGCCGCAGAAAGGACTTGGAAAAGCTCGCCACGGAAGTATAAGATCGCCACTGTGGCGCGGCGGCGGCAGAGCTCACGGTCCTCGATCGCCGACGACATATTTCTATATGCTGCCATTTTATTCTCGAGTCGCCGGTCTCACGGCAGCATTGTCGGTTAAACTGGCGCAAGACGACTTGCACATTGTCAATGATCTTGAAATCCCGAGCGAGGAATCCTCGTATCTCGAGGATCTGATAGATCGTAGAAATTGGGGACCGTCCGTGCTATTCGTCGATAGCGAGGATGTAATGCCGAGAAAAATAACGATTGCGTCCGATCGACTGAAGCACGTTAATCTCATGCCCGTTTACGGTACGTCAAACTTACTTCAATCAAGCGTGTATATTTCTCGATATATTTGCGAATATTTTGTAAATAAATATTGAGATATATACTCGCATTATACAAACATTTTTATTTCAAATTTTGCATAAAATTTTTTTTTCATATTTTTTTTGTTGAGCTTCAGATTGAATTTCTCCATCTGGAAAGAGATTCATTTTGAAATAAGTTCGAAGAATTAAAAAAAATATATATTTCAAATTTTTTTCCATGAAAAATGTAAAATTTTCTTCTAAAATTTTTCCTTCTAAATTTTTTTTTTTCGCTATCCTTGCAACAAACACAACAAAATTGATTCTTAGCAATTTTTCGCTCCGACACACTAATTTCCATATAATAAAATCAGGGAGAAAAAAACAAGCAAAAATTGCATTTTCCTGTAATTTCACCCCTATCAATGCCACCATAAATTTAATACATATCAATGTTTTTGTTTTGAAGTTTACTATAGCATATGTCGATTGCAGAAAAATTCAAGATATTAAGGTTTTCAAGTGTTCATGTTAATGTGGAATGCCTCATATTGTTATTATTATATTTATTACGTTATTTTGTCCGCGGTTCTATTATCGCGGTTATTTTTTCCGCGATTATTTTGTTATGAAACCATTTTGATATGTAACCAAAATATCTCTATTCGATAGGGTTTCATCGAAGTTCAATTGATTTTAATGCTTCTCTCCCTCTCTTTCTTCAAAGGCCTAAACGTGTACAGTATGCTAAAGCACGATACACTTGTGCTCACGGAACGCGCCGCCCGACTTATAGAAGACAAAATATTGTTTCATCTGAACCGAGCCGACTCCAATAAAGTATTAGGAAAATTCAAAGTCAATCAGAAGTAATGAGAAAGAATTTGTAAAAACTGCGCAGGACTCTTTGACCATTGGGACAAAAGTGTCGATACGAGGCTCGGATTTGGAATGTTATTATCATTATTATTTTTTTTTTTTACCAAAAAAACTGTACAAACACACACGCCATAAGCGTGAAATAAATTTCATAATGTTTAAAAAAAATATTCCTATACTTCGGTAGTCATAAATATTTATACCACGCATGAGATTGATTACGCATTAACGTTCGATCAACGGAAAAAAACTAATTAATTAGCCGATAAACATTTGATCGTCACCTTTTCTTGATGCTCATTAGACTTTGGGACTTCTTGAGAATTGGCTGAAATGTACAAAATAAAATGATCGAATAAGTTTCTGTTGCGATGATCGAAATACTTCGATTATGTACCGTATATATACATCGTTCAATCATAAATATTACCCTTGGATTTGGATCTGTGCCCAGCATCTTCTCCCGTATTGCCCATCGAACGTGGGCGTGCTGTTCTTCGCCAGGAAATGAAATCTGTTTCCATGCTTGCTGATATTTCTGATAAAGAGCAACGGGATCTGATTTTCTTGCGCTCGCAGCTCGTTGAACTTCGGGCTGCAGCCTCCACGGTCTTATGACTGTCGCGGTAAATAACCAATTAATTTAAACGAGAAGAAGAGTCGAAAAAAAAAAAATAGATGGAGATTCATAAAAGTTTATACGATCGATCGGATTTGATTCGATAACGTTTCGCTTATCTAGATGAAATATAGATTTTTATTCTGTAATGAAACGAATAATCGAATAAAGATAAGTCAAACGCTAGCCCCGAGTTCAAGACGAGGCTCTTTGGCATATTTTTGGCAGATACCGCATCGATGGACGTACATAATCTCAAAAAAAAAAAAAAAAAATATTCTAGCGATTCAGTACTTAAGGTAGTACTGTCGATTATAGAATTACCGTTCAGAATTTAATAAAATTTGGTGTAGCGGTAGATTATGATGAGAAAAAAAATTCAGTTAAATTTTCAAAAGTCTACAGAGAACTAGAAAAAAAATATTGGCATTTGTAATTGCATACATTTAGCATTGAGTCTTATGAGAAATCACATTTTTCATCGTATTTTTTAAAATGTTACCGTTCAGATTTCAATAAAAATTGGTACAATAAGAGAAAATATTATAAGGAACATTTTAAATCCTTGCAAGTACAGGTTCAGAGCACGTGAGAGTAGTAATTAGGAAATAAATATCAAAAATGTACTTTTCTATCGGTTCATTATAGACGTGACGTTGCCTGTTCTAAATACTGCGTGAGTCAAAAATGACGGTGTATACATTTGACTCTTGCAGTATCGACACTACTACCTTAAGATACAGAGGTAAAATTGTACACTTTTCACTGCGTAAATACATGTATAATTCACGAGTGAGTGTTAATATTGTTAATAATATAATATATTTAATAAAGTTCTTGAAAACCTCTCGTCAATATTTTATGTTAAGCGCTGTGACTTTCAATACGGACTATTTGGGTCCGGGTGAAGGGCGTGAAATTTGTTTTTGCTTCCTCATAGAGAAAGCTTTGTTTTCGTGAAAAAAAAAATCAACATTTTCATGCCAGTACGTTCAAAATGTCCTAAAACATCGAGAAAAACTTTCGTAAATTTGAAGCTATCGAGTCCAAACTTTTCGCACAAATAATCTGGGGGACGAGGATGATTGGTATTGGATTTGGCAAGAATTCCTCAGGGGATTCAGATTTTTAAAAATTTTGAAATTTTCGAAAAATGTATGTGCGCGCTTTAACTTTCGCAAATTTCACGCTATCGAGACCAAAATTTTTACATAAATGGTCCGTGGGACAAGAATGGTTTGAATTTAATTTGGCAAGAATTTATGAAGGGGTTCGGATTTTAGAAAATTTTGAAATTTTCGAAAAATGTATGTGCGCGCTTTAACTTTCGCAAATTTCACGCTATCGAGACCAAACTTTTTACAAAAATAGTCCGTGGGACAAGAATGGTTTGAATTGAATTTGGCAAGAATTTATGAAGGGGTTCAGATTTTAAAAAATTTTGAAATTTTCGAAAAATGTATATGCGTGCTTTACCTTTTGCAAATTTCACGCTATCGAGACCAAACTTTTTACAAAAATAGTCCGTGGGACAAGAATGGTTTGAATTGAATTTGGCAAGAATTTATGAAGTTGTTCAGATTTTTAAAAATTTTGAAATTTTCGAAAAATGTATGTGCGCGCTTCAACTTTCGCAAATTTCACGCTATCGAGACCAAAATTTTTACATAAATAGTCCGTGGGACAAGAATGGTTTGAATTTAATTTGGCAAGAATTTATGAAGGGGTTCGGATTTTAGAAAATTTTGAAATTTTCGAAAAATGTATGTGCGCGCTTTAACTTTCGCAAATTTCACGCTATCGAGACCAAAATTTTTACATAAATAGTCCGTGGGACAAGAATGGTTTGAATTTAATTTGGCAAGAATTTATTAAGGGGTTCAGATTTTTAAAAATTTTGAAATTTTCGAAAAATGTATGTGCGCGCTTTAACTTTCGCAAATTTCACGCTATCGAGACCAAACTTTTTACAAAAATAGTCCGTGGGACAAGAATGGGTTGAATTTAATTTGGCAAGAATTTATTAAGGGGTTCAGATTTTTAAAAATTTTGAAATTTTCGAAAAATGTATGTGCGCGCTTTAACTTTCGCAAATTTCACGCTGTCGAGACCAAACTTTTTACAAAAATAGTCCTTGGGACAAGGATGATTAGTATAGATTTTGAAAAGAATTCCTTAAGGGGTTCAGATTTTAAAAAATTTAGAAATTTTTGGAAAGATGCTTCAACTTTCGCAAATTTATGCCTATCAAGCCACACAGTTTTACCCCAATAGTTTAGTTGACAGTGAAACAAAAAGCAAGCAAATTAGAAGTTTCATAATTGTTTCCTCATTATTTTATCTCGTTCGCGAAGCTTTCTTCATGAGGAAGCCAAAATTGAATAACCAATTTCCTCATACGGGGGGATTTTTGCAAGGGAGACAAAACAATGAGCAAAAAATGCGCAAATTTCTAATTTGCACGCTTTTTTTATTTCAAATATCACAACTAAATTTTTTAAATAATATTTCGCGGTAGATCCATATAATGAAGGCTGATAATATTTGTTTTTCTTTTACATATCTGTAACTAACTCAACAAATGTGTATAGCCAACTTCCGGGTCTATGTGCAACGCTCAAAGCCAAAGTAAATTTCCATGTAAAAAAAAAAAAAAACATACAAATGAGCGTCTTTTATGCTGCATACTGAAATTGGTACATGGTTTTCTTCATAATTTTTTCTAAAAGCTTTCCTTATCAGGTCGCATCCCAATCCCTTAGTTTTCTCATACAGGAAACCGAGCAAATAGAATTTTTTTTTTTTCCCCCAGGAAACTGAAAATTTTTAATTTGCTGAAAGATTTGTAATTTTTCCTAAGCTCATTCATTGGAATTTCGATTGTTTCATGAGTCGATAAAAAAAGTGAATGAAAAAAGGGCTTACATGATTTGGTCTGAGAATGCGAGGAACATCTCGAAGGATTCTTCCGAGGATTTACCAGTCCTGTACGATCCGAAGCGACGCTTTTCGATCTTTCCTTGGGAATTATCGTCACTTTATTTGTAAATTCCGGAGCGCTCAGAGGTCGCACGGGAACATGAGCTTCATGATTTCGAGCTTGTCTCTGAGATACTTTTCGCGGTGTTATATTTCTCCTCGCTATCGAGACATATCGCGAGCTATCCTTGGACCCTCCTGCGAGTCTCGATGGCTCGCAACTCTTCGATCTTTCTCTCGTTTGCCCCGTAGAAACGCTTTGGGCCAACAATGAGGATCGATCTTCACGATTTTCCTTTCTGCACGGTCTCTGGTTTTTCGCGTTACTTTGGCATTTCTGTGCCGGACTTTGAGTACAGTGTCTTTTTTCATTTTCGATATCTTCATTTTCGTTAAACTCGGAAACGCAATGTACTTTTATTCTGACCAATGGATCATTCTGTTGCGAGGAATCGTTCGACGCGTCAATGTCTTCCAATGAATTTGACTGTTTGGGCGCAATTGTATCGCGAAGCATTTCATTAAGCATGCATTCCTGTTTCATAAGTATTTTCTTTCTAGTCTCCTTTTTCCACTGTTCGTTCTCTCGCTCTTTTATTTTTCGATACATTTTGAGGTCTAAAACGAATGGAAAATTGGCTGCGTGTAAGCTTTTTCGTGATTATGCAAAAATTCAGGACTATACAGGGCCCTAGAATCCTCTTCAAAAGTGCAAATTAATGCAAAGATACTATCGACCGAGCATCGAGAGATCAATCAGGGAGATTATAATTTTCAAGGGACCTCGATTCGACTATCGGTTCCTGCGCTATTTTTTCATGAGAAATTTAATGGCCGAATGCTCTTTCTATTCCACGTGGTTGGATTCGGCTTAAGCATTGGAATTGTATAGGTTGCCCAAGCATGCGCAGCTTTAATGAATTCGATAACTCGAAGACTAAATCATTTTTCTCTAAGAGACTTCCATACTTAGAAAATCCGATTGATAACGAATCAGTTTTTAGCGGAATTAATTAATTTTTTTGTCCATTCGATTGGTTCCAATCGGATTTTCCAAACACCATTACACCATTGCATTTATCAATAAAAAAAAAACTATGGAAAATATTGGTCAGGTTTCGGAGTCCAGGAAATGGTAATATTATCGATCAATGAACGTTGGCGCAAGTAGCAATTACGCCTTTTATTGAAATTATACTCCGAAGCGACAAAAACAAAATTATCATTTTTTGCATTGGGGTTAATCCTTGAAAGAAGAATGCAGCGAACAATTGAAATTTTTCTTATTATCGAAGCATGGAAGATACGAAGGTCTTCGGTAATGACTGGGAAGGGTTCGTTAGTTATTTAAATCTTTCAACAAAATGTTCTTCGAGATGTGGCTTTTTTCAATTATCCAAAATTCACATGTCTCGGACCAAAGATTGACTTTTCTATTCAAATGTTGCATGACTGAAAAAAAACCCCGATTTCGTGTTGAAGAGCAATGAATTCAGACGTACACAGAGAAGAGCAGTGCATATATAGGTGACTGCTCTTATTCTATGCACGCCTGAATTTGTTATTGAAGAGTCAACAATAACGCGCGTGGAACAATCGTCCGTTGGATTCAAATTATCGTAGAAATTATGATACGAAAAAGTGCTTCTTACCTTTCATAAATGCTTTCAGCTGTGGTGCTGTGATGCCAACGAAACCCAAGGAATTCAAGAGGTTCAGAACATCGCTAGGATCGTCCCTGACGTCTGTCATGATTTATGAAATTATGAAAAAGACGACGATTGTGATTTATGAAAAAGACAACCGTTAACAGACAACCGGATCAAAGGCGTCACTTCTCCAACGAGCATGGACGAGCATATTGAGGGTGCATTCCGAATTGAGCTCGCAGCGCTAATAGCTTCCTCCGCGGCGTTCCGAAACTGTAGGTAGCGCGATGCGAGTGCAACGTCATTGAGCGCAGCCCGTCGCAAGGCTAGGGCTGCGCTCAATGTCCCTAGATGAAACGCTGTGGCTGCACTACCTCCCGACGTAGTGCGGTCACAGCGTTTTATTTTCCCGCCAAATATTGCCAAATATCACGGCGAGACCGTTCCGATATATTGGGCGAGTGATTTGCTGAGGAATGGGGGGTATAAAACTATAATGCGCTAGATCGTCAATTCGGAACGCCTAAAGCTGGGAAAGCGTAGCATATCACGCTGTAGCACTGCCAGCTCAATTCGGAATAGGGTGCATTCCGAATTGAGCTCGCAGCGCTAATAGCTTCCTCCGCGGCGTTCCGAAACTGTAGGTAGCGCGATGCGAGTGCAACGTCATTGAGCGCAGCCCGTCGCAAGGCTAGGGCTGCGCTCAATGTCCCTAGATGAAACGCTGTGGCTGCACTACCTCCCGACGTAGTGCGGTCACAGCGTTTTATTGTGACGAATGCGAAATTCGTCGCTAGAGCGCGGCTCCTTCTTTTGTGCGAAAAACCGCGAAAGTATGAAACCTTAAAATTCAATCTTCGATATCCATGTAATTTTATGGCAAGTGGAATAATTATTTTATATGTAGCCTTATTATTTGAGAAATCACGAGAGGAACGTGATAGGGGATGTGGTGCTTAACTAATAAATTATAACGATAAGAAGTAATATTTGAGAATAACCAGAAATAATAACTATTTTATAGTATTATGAATACGTGACTAGCATATATACACCTCGATTTCTATATCCTTTATTATTTACAGAACACTGTAACCGTTTCAACGTAGAGTAAACCTTTCGACTAATATAAATAGTTTCTTATTACCGAATTTGCTCGGTGTTTCAAATCGACTCTCCGTACACGGGATATGTCGATCATCGGATCGTAAAGATAAGCTGAGAACAAGAACGATCTTTGTGGGAATGAAAGGGCCAACGCACAACGGGTCAGACCCTTTGGGTGGGGAGAGTGCAAGGGATGTGATTGGATGCATGCGAGTGATGCGTACGGAGTCTGCGCGAAGACTCAAGAAAAGGTCTGGACCTTTGTAATGTAAAAGAGAGCAGAAAGAACAGAGACCAATTCCGACCACCCTCGAGAACACACTTTTGTAAGACTGATAATATCCCAAAAAGAATAAAAGTGTTCAATCTTCATTTTTCGTTTTGAGTTTTGATTTACGTATCTGGAAAATTTCCAAGGCGAGCTTTAGCTCCTTGCCAATCGAACCCATTTGAATTAACATTATTTTTAATTGCACGTTTTCCCGCTCGGAGCGTTACATTTTATGGTGGCAGCGCGGTGGGATATACAAAATTGGACTTGCGAATTTTCCTGTGAGAGACATTTATCGGAATTGTTAATTTTCCGTGTGAGACAATTTGTGAACTTTTATTGACTCGCGTCGCGAAACTTCCGAATGTGAAAATAGTTTGAATATCGAGTGAGGACTTTGAACAATGCGACTGCGTGAGTGGATTCGCGAATGACTGTATAAACCGTGAAACTTTTAAACAAAGTGATACTGTTAAAAGTGAAATAAACTGGACACGTGAATTTTAAAGTCTAGTCGATATCTATTTAAGACTGTGGTATTTGAATATTTTTATCGTCGTTTTTGAATTGACGTGAGTGACAGATAAAAAGATCGTAAACATAAACTGTAATACTGATTGTTACGACCGAATTGCCGCAACCTTTCTCCAGGGTTTTGGCGTGGTTTTCCACCCGGAGGCGAAAGGATATATATATGGAAAATATATATATATATCGGGGTTGTTGACGGTGCTAATAGGACCACGCAAAAAGTACCCTTACGCAACCGTAGGCACAACAAAAGGAAGAGAGAGAGAGAGAGAGAGTGGACTGACAATCCATTAGAACGAGAACGAAAATTCAATGTTCAGCACGAGAGGAAGAGAGACAGAGGCACTTTGACCGACTACCCATCGAAGCGAGAAGGAAGCTTCAATCTTCAGTACGAGAGGAAGAGAGACAGCATTTTGACCGCCGAGTATACACACCGGAGCAAAAGGGAGACTCCAACCCTCCGTGCGAGAGGAAGAGAGATGGCATCTGAAGCGACGGCCCATTGAAGAGAGAGAGAGACTCAACTACCTAAACGAGAGGAAGAGAGATAGAACCATCGAACAACGATATCACCATCAAGATCTTCTAAAGTAGTAAGCCACCACATCAAATTGTTTGTAACGCGTTCCTCTCAGAATATAGTAGTTTCATTTTTATTCTCAAATTGAATATACACAAGGTAAATAAAGGTATATAGTCGTCGTATAGCAGTCAAAATGACTGATATCGCGGAGACTATGGATAATGATGAACCGTCAGGTAATTCCGGGGAAAATAGCAGTAATTCCTTAAATAATTTGCAAGGTACAGCCCGCGAACTTAATCATGAAAACGATAGTAGCGATAGAAATCAGTCCGAAAATAATCCGTTAGATTTATCGCAAGTCTCAGCTTTGGTACCAGTCATTAATAGACGAGACGGATCGAGCACGACGATGTCTGACACGAGCAACAATTTACCGCCCGGTAACGCCGGTATGTTGCCCTCTATTCCAAGGAGCGAACACGCCACCCAAACTCTTTCACAAAATTGCAACCCCTCGACCTCGACAAGTTCAATCGTGACTCACTCTAGCACTGGAAATGACCATACCGAAGGTTACATGAACTTTAAATCAGCCCTAGAATTTTTGCCAAAATTTTATGACGGTCAGAATATTCCTGTTTCGAAATTCGCGCGAGATTGCATATTTGCGCAAGAGTCAATTCTTCCAAAGGAAAGACCCTTATTACTCCGCATGGTACGGTCCAGATTGCGTGGTGATGCCGACCTTTATTTGCAAGATCAAGAAATAAATTCATTAGAAAATTTATTAAACGATTTAAAAGCCGCATTCTCACCTCATGAAAACGTACAAGATCTCACTGCAATGCTTTCGACTGTTGGACAAAAAACGGACGAGACAGCCGAAACTTATGGGGTTCGCGTGCGAAAGATTTTAAATAAGTTGGTAACTGCAATAGAACATGAAAATGCCCCTGAAATTTCATACGGAATGGTGCATGCCGCTCGAGCTTCCGCGATTGTTAACTTTATGCGTGGCTTAAAGAAAGACCTAGAATGGAGAGTTCGATTCAAAAACCCAAAAACTCTTCAGGAAGCTACGAGTTTTGCTAAAGCAGCCGAATGGGAAGTGAGTTATCAGGAGGGACTTCAAAGGGAAAACAATTCATCCGAGAACAAGGACAGGGATCCAAAAGAAAATAATAAATTCCAATCTCATTTTCAAGAACGATTTACCCCCTATCGTCCAAAAAGAATATCGCGCGTATTTACCTTTGACACAGCGCACGCTGGGGAAACATCGCGTGGATCAAATCTTAATATAAGACGCAGCATGAATTCGAAACAATTCAATACAACTTCGAAACACGACAGTAATTCATATAACGTTTCAAATTGCTATAATTGCGGTGAAGCAGGGCATTTAGCTCGCGGATGTTTAAAGAAAAAACAAGATAATTGGATTCAGTGTTATGCATGTGGAAAGGTGGGTCATATTGCTCGCGATTGTAATAACAAGAAAACGCATAATAATTTTCAAAGCCGCGAAATCGAAGGGAACGCTGCAGAACGTGTTCCTAAGCAATCCCAAGTAAAAGAAGCCGTGAAATTTGGAAAATCTCTTAAAGATCGAAAAGGGGCTTTAAACTAGAAGGAAACTCGGAGAACAAGCGCGACTTCGAGGAAGCAAAGCCGAAAGCGCTCATTAAAATAATAATATTAACAATAAAGACGCGAAAAACGGCAGAGACACCCATTGTAACCCTTGAAAGCGAAAACTTTACAGCGCACCAAACTACATTTGTAATCGACACGGGTGCTCAGGTAAATTTGATTAAAAGAAAAAATATTAATTCGAACGGTAAAATAAATGAACAAGAAATTCTCAAGTTGTACGGAATAGGTCCCGGACCTGTCGAAACACAAGGGGCTATCCAAGTAAAAATCGAGGATGAAATGGTTGAATTTCACGTGGTTCCCGATAATTTCGCTATCAGACAAGACGGACTGTTAGGGATGACTTTTCTCAAAGATCAAGACGCGGTAATCCATATAAATAGGAAATTAATGACGACGAAAATAGGAACATTTCCCTTTCGCAATTGTGAGACTTTCCTGATCGCTGCTCGATCATCTCAAATTATTTCGGTGCCCATAAAAAACGCAGACTTAGAGACAGGATATTTGGCATTCGTCGATATTGGCAAGGGAATTTTCCTTGGTGAAAATATAGTAAAACAAATAGATGGTTTTGCTAAAGTTTATTGTACGAATACAACAACTCGACCCGTAGAATTAACGATTCCCCCGCTAGAAATAGAGGAATTCGAAGTAATAAAACCTGGTCCCCGTACTGCTCGTAAAGCTGAACCTGAAGGAGATGCACGATCTGTGAATGGCGAAAGATTAACCGCATTATTGAAAAATATCGATCTCAGTAAACATAATGTCGAGGAAAAGGAGAGTATCTTAGGATCAATTTCCGATTACCTGTACCAGTTTCGCTTACCAGGAGATAAATTAGGATGTACATCAGTTTTAAGGCACAAAATAAATACCACCGATGATAAGCCCGTGAATAAAAAACAGTACAGACATCCACCCGAACATAATGACGTTGTCATCGAACAATCGACCGAGTTGCTCAAAGATAAAGCCATTTCAGTATCCGATTCACCATATAATTCGCCAGTTTGGGTTGTCCCAAAAAAATGCGATTCTCAGGGTAATCGTCGATGGCGAATGGTAATAGATTACCGAGGATTGAATGAAAAAACAATCGGAGACGCGTATCCCCTTCCCAATATTACAGCAATTCTGGATCAGCTCGGTAAAGCAAAATATTTTTCAGTATTAGATCTTGCTTCTGGTTTTCACCAGATCGAAGTTGAACCAGCAGATCGACCCAAAACCGCTTTTTCTACCCCATATGGTCATTTTCATTTTAATAGAATGCCTTTTGGTTTAAGAAATGCCCCCGCCACGTTTCAAAAATTAATGGATCAAGTTTTATCAGGATTACAAGGCAACGAGTTATTTGTTTACATGGACGACATCGTAATTTATGCGAACTCTCTCAGAGAACATGAGAAAAAACTGAAAAAACTATTGGAAAGATTAAAAAACGCCGGACTCGTTCTTCAGCCAGAAAAATGCAAATTCTTATGCAAAGAAGTTTTATATCTCGGGCATGTTATTACAAGAGAAGGAGTTAAACCAGACCCGAAAAAGATAGAAGCAGTAATGAGTTTTCCTCGTCCAAAAAATTGTAAAAATATTAAACAGCTTTTAGGACTTGCTGGTTATTACAGACGTTTTATCCCGAATTTTGCCTCAATCGTAAAGCCTTTAACGATTTTACTGAAAAAAACAAACGATTTTCACTGGAGTCAAGCGCAAGAAAATTCATTCAATGAAATAAAGAAAATTCTATGCACTCAACCATTATTACAGTATCCCGATTTTACCAAACCATTTGTAATCACGACAGACGCATCCGGTTTTGCATTAGGCGCTATACTGAGCCAGGGTCCCGTAGGTAAGGATCTTCCGATAGCGTATGTTTCCCGTACCCTCAATGCCGCAGAGATAAATTATTCTACCACTGAAAAAGAATTATTGGCTATAATATTTGCTGTAAAACAGTTTCGTCCCTATGTATTTGGTCGTAAATTTACCTTGATCACTGATCATCGACCGTTGATCTGGCTCCACAATCTTAAAGATCCTGCTTCAAGGCTTGCACGTTGGAAAATATGGCTCAGTGAATACGATTACGATATTCAATACAAGCCTGGTCGAGTAAATGCAAACGCTGACGCACTCTCAAGAAATCCTGTAGAATCTACCATACATCCTGAGGAAACTGATCATCGGGTGCTGATCGTGCATGATCCGTCACCCGCTGCAGAATCCGATCTCCTCGTAGATGAATATCCGATCGAACGTGTGTTCCTGTGTAATAAGATTTCAGAGGATGTTGAAATAGTTAAAGACTGTGACAATGACGTAACAGACAAAAAAGAAAGTGAAAACTCCCGAATTGGAGGCTCGTGTGGGGGACGCGTAACAACCTCGTATGAGGGAGGTTCGGTCGGCTCACCGAGTAGTTTTGTGTCTCAAAGTTTGAGAGCTCCCCTTGGGGAAAGCTGTGATGCGGTGGTGAAGTCTGCACACAGAGAGGATATACCCTCAATGTTTGGCACATCCTTCGGGAAAGGTGCGCGCGGAGGAAGCGCATCAACTCTAGGAACGAATTCCAATGGGAAAGGTTCCGTTGAGGGGAGCGCAGGACTCTTGCGGAGTTTTAACGTCTGTAACCCAGACGCAACGTGTATTGAGTTGTTGCCCCGGGAAGACGTGCCTTCACCACGTAGTAAGAATGAGAAAATTGAAATTGGCCAAGACTTGTTGACGAAGACGAAAAAGAGACGAATAGTAGAACATGAGAGTTGTACCGAGATGAGAAAAGAACTGTTTAATGGACCACGATTTCCGAAAATAACTCCTATCCTAATAACGAATCCAAGATCAATATTGAGACCCATAATCCAGAGCAGTGCTGACACGATAATGATGAGAGATGATAATATAATAAATTTTATATCTGCAGATTGTATTTTGACAACTTCTGTTGGAAGAGATTTGATGAATGCAGGAAAATTGCGCTTGCAAAGCTTGAAAGCGGAAGAGCCAGAATTAGGTCAAGTGGTTGTGACTAAAGACAAGAAAAACTGTATTTTTCATTTGTTCATTCGAGAAAAATTTGATGATAAAATTTTTATGAAAAATGTTGAGTTAACGATAGAAGCTCTTAAACAAGCCACAGAAGCATTAAAAGTGAAAAGTTTTAGTGTATCGAAAGTTGGAAATGGATTAGCTAATGTTTCGTGGGTTTTAATCGAGAAAATATTTCGAGCTCATTTTGGTCAAGATAACTATGAGATAACTGTTTGCACTGGAACAGTCAAGACTCCACCCGAAACGGAACGACCCTTAATTATAGCTGAAAATCACGACTCTGTTGTCGGAGGACATAAAGGTGAAACCAAAACTTACGAAAGAATAAGGCAGTCTTATTATTGGAAAAATATGAAAGACGATATACACAATTATATTAAAACATGCAGTTCCTGTCAACGAAAGAAATTAACTCGAGTAAAGACTAGGCAACCAATGCGAATCACCGATACTCCGACTAAAGTATTCGAAAAACTTCAAATTGATATCGTGGGGCCCTTACCCGTAACAGAGACAGGGAATAAGTATATACTAACCTGGCAAGATTGTTTGTCGAAGTATTCCGGAGGTATCCCTCTACGAAACGTCGAAGCACCTACTATCGCAGTTGCATTTGCGGAAGCTTTTATTTGCTTGTATGGATGCCCTGAATCCGTTCAAACTGATCAAGGTAGCCAATTCCTTAGTTCAATTATGGCTAACATCGCAAAAATCTTCAAGATAAGACAGTTCAAGTCAACGTCCTTCCATCCACAATCGTTAGGATCCCTCGAGAGAAGTCACCACACATTTATCGAGTATCTAAAACATTATTGCACACAAGTTAATTGGGATCTTTGGTTACCCTTTGCTATGTTTTCTTTTAATACTTCCCTTCATGAGTCGACTGGATTCACCCCTTACGAGATTGTTTTTGGCAATAAGGCTAGACTGCCCTCCGAATTTGCAGAAGAAAATGTGCCATTGACGTATGTTGCTTTGGTCGACGATTTACTGACTAGGTTAACAGAGACTCAATCCACGGTTGTATCTAGACTGGAAGCTGCAAAGAGACGGTGTAAAAGATATTACGATAGAAAATTGAATGAAAAGAACTTCAAAATCGGACAATATGTTTACTTACTCAAGGAGCCGAGAACCAACAAATTTGACGATCATTACACTGGACCCTTCTTAATAAATAAAATCTTCAACGATAGCAATGTCGAGTTGCAAGTGAGCCAGAATAAAACGAAAATAGTTCACATGGATAAATTAAAACATGCATTCATAAGGCTGGATGAATACGATTAATGAAAAGGTATCAAATTGTGCTAGATATCGAACGATAGCTTAATTTTAAATTCTATCGTTGACGAATCTTTTAAAAATTTCTTTATTATTACTAGAGCAAGATATTTTGACTAAAGGCTCTCATTTATTAAATTCTATTTTATGTATTTTATATTCATCATGAATTTAAATTTGTACTGTTAACGAATGGATAAAAGATCTATTAAGTAACATAACCTCTAAATATATATATATATATATATATATGAGAATAAATCTATTTACATTTACTGAGAATCCTTTTTATAATAATTGAATTTGCTTTTGAAAATTTGTTAGCTCTTCTAAGGATATAGAAAATTATATACCATAAATCTTGTTTATCACTTGCTTTATTTTGACTCGTTATCGACAGCAATCGACAGCTTCTCCTTGCCCACGATCACAACACGCACCTTCCTCTCCATAGACTACAAAAAGTTGTTTCACGGAAACATCTTTTTTAATAAGGGGAAAGGTGTGACGAATGCGAAATTCGTCGCTAGAGCGCGGCTCCTTCTTTTGTGCGAAAAACCGCGAAAGTATGAAACCTTAAAATTCAATCTTCGATATCCATGTAATTTTATGGCAAGTGGAATAATTATTTTATATGTAGCCTTATTATTTGAGAAATCACGAGAGGAACGTGATAGGGGATGTGGTGCTTAACTAATAAATTATAACGATAAGAAGTAATATTTGAGAATAACCAGAAATAATAACTATTTTATAGTATTATGAATACGTGACTAGCATATATACACCTCGATTTCTATATCCTTTATTATTTACAGAACACTGTAACCGTTTCAACGTAGAGTAAACCTTTCGACTAATATAAATAGTTTCTTATTACCGAATTTGCTCGGTGTTTCAAATCGACTCTCCGTACACGGGATATGTCGATCATCGGATCGTAAAGATAAGCTGAGAACAAGAACGATCTTTGTGGGAATGAAAGGGCCAACGCACAACGGGTCAGACCCTTTGGGTGGGGAGAGTGCAAGGGATGTGATTGGATGCATGCGAGTGATGCGTACGGAGTCTGCGCGAAGACTCAAGAAAAGGTCTGGACCTTTGTAATGTAAAAGAGAGCAGAAAGAACAGAGACCAATTCCGACCACCCTCGAGAACACACTTTTGTAAGACTGATAATATCCCAAAAAGAATAAAAGTGTTCAATCTTCATTTTTCGTTTTGAGTTTTGATTTACGTATCTGGAAAATTTCCAAGGCGAGCTTTAGCTCCTTGCCAATCGAACCCATTTGAATTAACATTATTTTTAATTGCACGTTTTCCCGCTCGGAGCGTTACATTATTTTCCCGCCAAATATTGCCAAATATCACGGCGAGACCGTTCCGATATATTGGGCGAGTGATTTGCTGAGGAATGGGGGGTATAAAACTATAATGCGCTAGATCGTCAATTCGGAACGCCTAAAGCTGGGAAAGCGTAGCATATCACGCTGTAGCACTGCCAGCTCAATTCGGAATGCACCCTGAATATTGTTTCTAGTTTATTTCTAGTGGACCTCCGTGAAATTGGCTGAACGATTGTTAACTTTATAATTTTTTTTTTCTTGAGACAAATCGTGTGTCGGTGAAAAATTTCGAACCGCGTCGATCGTTATTTCAATAGCATAATATATTTACAAAAAATTATAATTATTTATCGTAAAAATTACGGTAATTTTATAAATTTACCGTTATTTTCGGATCCTAACGAAAATGATCCTATTGGTCGGCGCAAATTACGCATACGCAAGTTACGCTGTGGGAGAGGCGCGCACGTCTCTACAGTTATTGCGGAACATGCCTAAACTAAAGAGCATCAGGTGGTGTGGAATCAAAGGCGTAAAAACGTTTACGACTTTTAAATATTTATTCCGGATAACCTAAGTTTATAAACACAGCAAGCGTTAAAGATGTTCGGAAAGGAAGCGTTTAAACTAATTTCGGAGCTGGATCTCTCCGATGATATACGTCCGTTTAATGTGAGTATTTGATATTAAATTGATCTATACGAAAATGAAGCAAAAGTTTCTGTTTTTGATTTTGAAGTTTCTTTTGAATTATTTAATAGTTATTCAAGGTATCGAAAAATTAAAGTATATTACGTTTTATTGTAGAGAAGATTTGAATAAAGCTGACATGAAATGACGAGTTAAAAATAATTTATGAATTAATGCCGAACAAATGATTGCACGTATGTATTAAGGGATTTATGAGTATTAGAATCTTTATCAGGGATGGGATCCTGACCAGACGTGGCTACGATACGTTGCCGTCAAGCATTTTATTTTATTTTCAATGAAACTGATATATATATGTAAATATAAATGTGAATAATTGGCAAACAATTGCCGAACGGTGCAGTCAGTATCTTGTCCAGGATAGCATTTTTTTTATTTTTTGCACGTTCTACTCGAGTACGATAACTTGGTGGTTTTCAAATTTTCAGGAACATCGATGACTATTCGAAATAATACATCACTTCAAAAATTTGGGATCTCTGCATTGTTCGCTGATACACTACGAGTGCATCTTGCATGCAGCTGACCGAGCGGTCTGCTGCATTCAGAATACATCCGAGATGAGTACAGCGAATAACCGGAGAGAGTAGCTGCTGAAATAGGCATTCTTGTATTTTAGGCTATTTTTTTGATTATTTTTATGGAATTTACGCATTTGGCGATCGCGTCAAATCGATTTTAAAGATGCTAATTGTTTCAAAAATTATCCTGATAAGAATTATCACAGAAATACGGTGGGCCAATGCTTAAGCCGAAGCGAATGATCGAGTTAAATACAAATTTTCGGCATGCACTGTTTTCTCGCTTCTTCGAGCTCTTTTCCGCTCGCTATGCATCTCTGCACCTTATTTTCTCATTATTCATCGTAATTAACTTACCCTACTTACACATCCTCGTATGCCGCAATGAACGAGCAGGAAATTAGGAGTACGAATGAAATTTTTTTTTCCAATCATTGGGGCGTATAATGCGGACTAAGTAAATATAATGATGATGTATTTTTTATTTTTCGTTAAAAATGACAGATGCACTTATATAGGCAATTTAATTTTACTTTTGCGTTATAGGCAATTTAATTTCACGGATTTTGATATATATATATATTAGGGTGGTCCTTATTTTGGCCATTTTCGAATTTCGATTGCATCCTCTCGTAGAAGAGTTCCAAATAATTTTAAAAAAATATCCCCAAAATTTGAAATTTTTATGTGAATATTAACACGTGCCCCAGAGCTCCGGAAGTTTCCCTATTTGATTAACATTACGTTTTTACTGAACTTCATTCAAAAATCTGCCACACCGACAATAAGTACGAGAAAAATCTAATTCCGGTTGGAATCTCTTCAGGAATCCCGATATTATTTTATCGAATTTTGAGAAATTTAAAATTCAAAATGGCGGCTTTACAATTTCGAAAATGCTCAAATCCACTCAAGGGTCAGCTTGAAAAGGTTTTGGGGGTCGCTGATGTCAAATTTTGTGTCGAAAATATGAAATTCAAAATAGCGGACCCAAAATTATGGCTGTAAATGTTTTTACCTCCTGATTTCAAATTATTCATTGTTTGTCATAGTATATTTTGAATGAATTAAAATGATTGATCCGATTCATTCACTCAATGATGAATGTTGTACTCAAATTCATCGTTGGCGAATGAAGCTTTGTCTTTAACAAACGATTTTAATTGTCTATGAAAAAAAAGAAATAATAATAATTTCAAGAAACAATTGTGAGTGACAATTTTTCAGATGGAATGCGTATCAAGGCTAGGTTCTGTGATTCTTGATAAGTAATTCATTTTTTCTTGATCATAGAAAATGTCTGGTGTTAAACTATGGGTTTCAATCAAAGTGATTTTGTACAGCTACCATTTTGGGTCCACCATTTTGAATTTCATATTTTCGACACAAAATTTAACATCCGCGACCCCCAGAACCTTTTCAAGCTCACCCTTGAGTGGATTTGAGCATTTTCGAAATTTTAAAGCCGCCTTTTTGGGTCCGCCATTTCGAATTTTGAATTTCTCAAAATTCGATAAAATAATATCGGGATTCCTGAAGAGATTCCAACCGGAATTAGATTTTTCTCGTACTTATTGCCGGTGTGGCAGATTTTTGAATGAAGTTCAGTAAAAACGTAATGTTAATCAAATAGGGAAACTTCCGGAGCTCTGGGGCATGTGTTAATATTCAGATAAAAATTTCAAATTTTGGGGATATTTTTTTAAAATTATTTGGAACCCTTCTACGAGAGGATGCAATCAAAATTCGAAAATGACCAAAATAAGGACCACTCTAATATATATAGATATAGCGTAACATGTGTGACGTCATAATGTTATATTTTTCAATTTGTTATATTAAACGGCAATTTTGATTCAAATAAAAAAATAAAAAAATACGTACTAAATATTTTTTCCTAAACTACGAGATTTTGAAATAAAAAAAATTTCATTTAAACTCCCAATTCTTTCAACAAGATTAATTTCTTTTCATCGCAGGATCCCATAGTTCGTCAGGTATTGGATGAGATGCAAACCCTTTATACAGCAAATTCAAATGATGCGTGAGTATTTGTTCACCATAAGTCGAATCCGTCCTGGCCTTGCTAGGGAAATCCCGTATAGACCGTCAGAAACCAATAAATGCCGATTGATCTACCGATTCATTATACGCGGATCTGAATTAGACTTTTATCCACGAAATTTATAAATTCGGATTAGTCAGTGAGATTCATGACTCTAATTTCGTATCAGGAATAATCGTAAATAATTACTCATTTGAGATGTACGCCGCATGTGATAGAATTTGAATTTTGATATAAATGCGAATGGGGAATTAATCAATATAGAAATGTGGCCGTCTTAGTTGAAATGGAATCAATATGATGAAACTAATGGCCTATTTTTCGTATCGGACTTTCTTAACCAGATTTAAACAGCATAAAAACCATACAACCATTAGCTGAGCAGTTTATCTCTGCGGCATATGCGCTCGCAATGAGAATAAATGAGTCTCAGTATGTCCCAAAGAGTCTCATTATGTCTCAACGTGTCTCGGTAGAATAATAGTCAATAGGGTGAAACTTATGGCCTATTTTGTCTATCGTACTTTCTTAATCACCAAATAAATCGAATTCAATTGGCTTTTTATCCCATGACCGTTTGACGAGCAGTATATCTTTGCGACATAAGTATACTCGCGATGAAAATTAATAGGTCTATATATAATGTATCCCATAGAGATTCAATAGGCTTTAATGGATCTCAATTTGATGTAAATCGATAGGATGAAACTAATGGGCTATTTTTTTCTATCGGATTTTCTTACCACATAAATCAGATTCAATCAGCTTATATCCCATAGCCGTTTTATTAATGGTTTATCATTACGGCATATCCGCTCGCAATGAGAATCAATGAGTCGCCATGTGTCCCAAAGAGGCTCAATAATTCTCAATGGGGGAGTGGATTTATTGAGTTAGTGACTAATAGATCGTTTCAAATGAATCAGACTCGATGAAACCTAAGACTTACGGGGATCCATTGAGCCTCATTGATTGAGCCTGGATTGACATCCATTGGGACCCATTGAGACTCATCAAGACTCGTTAAGTTTCATTGGGAGACCCATGAGTTTTATTGGGACCCATGGAGACTCATTTGGTCTCATTGGGATCAATCGAATCTCTTGCGTTCCGAGTAATTCAGCACGCAAAGCACATGTGGGACAGATATTTCATCGCAGGATGATTATTAATTTCAATGATGTTGAAATTTGTTTGGAATGCAACGAAAATAGGTTTAAAACAAAAAAAAAAATAAACCATTTCCAGTATTGCTTTGAAGTCGAAAATCGTTTAAACCTTTTTTTCGGTTTTTTTTTTTTTTTTCGCGACCCGGAGCCTAAATATGACAGTGAAGCGTTGACAGTACTGGAAATTATTTTTATTTTATTTAAAAAAAACCCCCCATTTTTGTTGCATTCCAACGATGCAAATTTCAACATAATTAATTTCATCGCAAAGTTTTTCTACCGGGTCATGACGGGATCTCAAGTCTCTGATATTTTTATCCGACAAAAAAAAAAGCTTCCGCGTATGATTTTCGATCTTTCATGATCTTCGTTCGTCCCAACAGACACAGCATGATGTCCGGTGACTCGTCGCTTTATCTGTCTGTACAATTTCGCCATATCGTACTGAATCGTAACAAGCGTTGCCTGCTGGCATATCTGTACAATCGAATGAGACGTCTGAGACAGATGCGATGGGAATTCGGCAGTATTTTGCCACCCGAAGTGCACGCTAATTTACTACCACCGGAAGTACAATGGTTCAACGCGTACAGCAAAACTTTGGCCACTTATATGAGGTGCATAGGCGACAATCATGGTCTGAATCTCACGATGGACATTCTTCCCCCAAAATCCCTTTACATCGAGGTAAACAATTTTATTTTTGAATAATGAAAGGTAAAGATGAAATATCACGACCGAACAAAGGAATACGTTTCAAAAATGGTAAAAGCAATCGACGATTTTTCGTCTATGTATACATTTTTGCCTCAATTGCGGCTGGGTGTTCTGCTGCCAGGCAGCGGGGAAGAGAAAATAAGCGTGCCTCAATGTAATCTCAAGTTTTGGCACCGTTTGGGTTTTTTTTTATTTCGTTTTTTTATTATTTTTGTTTGGGTTTTATTCTGAAATACGACTCCGCTAATGATAGCGCGATATGCGACGCTAGCGCCAATAGTGACAACATTCATAGCGACAGAACAGCGACTGCCTCGTTAAAACTAATAGATCGGCACATATAATCGCAATCTAGCTGTGAAGCTCGATAAGGCTAGGATCCAATATTATTATTTTTTTTTTTAATTTCTCCCTGTTGCCTATATCGGGGTCGGCCCGGTTCAGCGGTCAGTCCCCAACTGAGGGTTGGCCCGGATCAGTAGCCGGACTCCCCATGGCATTTCTGCCATGGGCAGAGGGAAATTTGCGGAAAAACCTATGCCAATAAATTGACTACAGAATACACGCGTACTTTGTATTACCCGTGTATAAATCTTCGACCTCTCTCGATGCTCCGGCTTAGAGTCGAGCACGCTAGCCACTACGCCAAAGCGCCCAGTCCAATTTATTAACATGAATTTTTCATTTATTTCGTACGGTACCGTATCACTTTGCCACTGTATATAAAGTTTTAAGAAACATTTGCCACTGTATATAAAGTTTTAAGAAACATTTTACGAGCCCACAGGTGATTGTACAGTGCGATAAAAATTTAGTGTGTTACAACTGAACGTTGTACAGTATTGGGTTGGTTTTTTATGAGAAAAATTAAGAAATTTAAGAACAGCATTCGGTCCTTCAACGGATTTTTCCAACTTGTTAACGGAACAGTGACACAAATATTAGCTGCAAATAAGGATATTCGATCACCAAACTAAAATAAATTACCGTGATAAATTGTCTGTTAGCGTTATCCGCTAATTTTTTCCGATCTTACCACTGTGAAATCACATGGAACTAGAAAATATTTGAAGGATTATGAACAAATTGTCCGACATCTCAGGCACATTGCTTTCATATCGCAGCATCATACTCCGGATAGTTACAAATTGACGTTCACGCTTCCTCCTTTCTAATGTTTTCTGGCTGCTGACAGGGTTATCCATTGGGATAACATCTGAAAAACTTATTAGCGTTTTCAGGTTTCTTAAGTAATCGAAAAAATGTTAGGAGGAGGCAGCGTGAATATTCATTCGGTGACGATACGGAAAAAATGTTTCAATATCCCAACTGAACTCCCAAACTCAAACGACCAACCCAAATGCCACAAATCCAACCAACCTGCATCCGCGACCTTCTCAACCCCTTCCCACAATCGGAATGGCCCGAATGACTTCAAATTCAACCCCTGCATTTTGGACCATTTTCAATTTCAACCCAATCCAACTCGAAGCAACGCACTGACACGACAGTGCGAGCAACCGTTGAATCTTCGATCTTACAGATTATCATGAGATTAAATATTTCGTCATCTAATAGATATATTCACCGTTTTTAGCCAACCGATAGTATAATCGACCGAGATAATCGACCAATGTGCAATCTGTATGGGAATATCAAATAAATTATTTAATTTATAACAATATAATCAAATTATTTAAATCTTGGTGTTTCTTTACTGTTTAAAATACCTGGCGTCGAGGCTTAGCGCTAGAAAAAACTTGATACCGAAAAGGTTTTGGTACCAGGACCCTTTCCTGATGCACACCGCTACCATTTGCATTCTGGGGGGGGTACGCGGCGCTTTTGCAATGAGCGATCCGGTTACAATACGGAATTTAGTGTATACTAAATTGTTACCGCACTATACAATTACCCACTCGCTCATTAGATAACGATAAAAAATATATACTAAAATGGTGTTCATCTTAAAAAATAAATTTAAACAATTCATACTAATAATATTAAATCACGACCTTGCACGCTTGACACATGAATTGCGGACATGTATGTGTCGACCTACCAGTTTTCAGGAATCCATCGGATTGAAAATCCGTTTTTTTTTTTTTTTGTTGCTCTGAAAGTTATCGCTGCCGCGGCATTTGTAACTCTTATCACGTTATGATCCGCGTTTCATTTATTCAAATGTTCCATTTATTTGAGTATTTGAGTATTATTTTTAAACGAATTGTTACTGATCGCAGCATCGTCTTTAACGTTTTCAGGTCCGATGTCTCGTTGACTACGGCAAACTTGAACTTGATAACGGGCACGTAGTGAATCTGAAGAAGAACACGCATCATTTGTTGCCACGAGCGCAGTGTGAGCCTCTCGTCAGACAAGGGATCCTCGAGCATGTGAATTCGTAGCGGTTAAGATTCCGTTTCGTGGCTCTTTGTGCGAAAACGCAAAAAAAAAAAAAAAACAGAGTGCTGGATCGAAGACAATTTTTCACGGATACGGAAATATTGGGTATCAAACAAAACAGATAACTCCATCATTACAGTTAACAATGAGCTCTAATAATCTGATTGGCATGACCTTTGTTTAGAACTAGTTACTTGATATGACTGGCAAACTATATATATATATATTTTTTTTTACTAAAAAAATGAATTTTTTAGTTCCTCATAGCAGAACTTGGAGTGGAAAATTCGTTCTGTCTCGATAGTCAGTAGTTTCTTTTTATATATATATTAATATACATCCGGCATTGTCATAAACATGAACATATTCCGGCATTGTCATAAATGCAAATCTCATTCAATTAGTATGGTTTCGATCGTCGCGTTATCTATTTTTTTGTTTTTTTTTGTTTTACGTTCCTCAATATATGCCGTTGCATTATCTTTTGTTAATGTGTATATCTCGTAATTGATCGGTCAGCCATTCAATCGCCGGTTGTAATCCTTCACCGGTTACCGCATTCGTTGCCTTAATGTGCCATGGCTTATTTTGAATTCTCTCAAGTCCAAGTCCAGCCACCAGTTTCACCGTTGTCAGTGAATCTGGCAAATCCATTTTATTAGCTAGGAATAGAATAGGCAGTTTCCGTCCTGAAAGCATTTCACAAAAAAAAAAATATGCATATACCTTGGACATGTTTTGCGTTCTATTCGCTCCGTGCGCAACCTACCATGGCGCCGCCTCGTGGCCGTTTTACAAATGAAACATTGTCAATGGGCCCATACCATGCCCGTACAAACGTACGGAATATTTAGAAAAAATGTGATGGTTGAATCATTAATACAATAATTGTTGGTTTAAATAAATCAATATATTGTCAAAAATTGTGCTATATAGTGTAGAATCATTTTATAGCTGAAGAATATATTAGTTAGCCAATATTGAGTGGAAAAACAGTCATTCCCATGGCAAATGAGAGGATTGATGTTGCGATGAGGACAGAGTTTCAAAGTATCACACATGCAATTCCATTTAATCCCCAGAGCATAGTTAAGGAGTTTCGGTACACCTATTGAAAATGCTGCCATCAACTCAATTTTTTTTTTTTAATAAGTGACAAATATATAAAACGTGAACTGCTTAAATTTAAGGAAGTACCCTCGGTACGACGTAAGTCAGAGAATTTTAACCTTCTACTTGAGTAACGTAGTATATAATTTGGCAACATCGCATCCCTTGCTTTAGTGTACGTGCCACGGTCTTACATACAGGTCTGGAAACTCGGCTATTTTTAAATGGTGGGGATTGTCATAGTTACTGTGACCAAACTGTCAGTTTCTCGTTTGTCCACTAGGTGCGCTGTCGTACTAGGGTATTGTAGATATAGATATATAGTCACATATACCGTACATTTTCTAATACTGACAGTACTGTCAGCCAATTTCCGAATACGGCCCTTATAGAGCCTCGTGGTCTCGTGGTGGATTAATTAATGAATATTAAATTAAAAATAATTAATGAAATGAAATTGTGAAGTGCTCGTGAATATGCCGAAAGTGTGCATTGTACCAAATTGTTATAAAAAATTCAAGAACGATGAGAAATGTTCAATTTTCCAAGTTCCCCAAGACGAAGAATCGCGTCGAAAATGGGAAGCTGCAATTCCCGGCATATACAATGCTTCTATTACTTTCATATTCCTATATCCTTTGTTTCTCTACTTTTGCATTCATATTATAAAATAATTCATATTATATAATAATTTTTTTAATCTAAATATATTACCGAAACATTATGCCGGAAAAATTAACAGTACTATTAAAAAAAAAAAAAGTAATGGGATTTGAGCCTGCGCCCACCAAGTGCGGGAAAAGCACTCTATCACTACGCTACAAGCCGACACTTCATAATTTTATGTATTATATGTATTTGAATCTCGTGTACCCCTAACTATTCTTGCCACAGTTTAAGTGGTAAAAAAATGATTACATCTGAAAATGTTATATTTCCTGCTACAAAAGATCGCGTGTACATATATCAAATAAAAAATCATTATAACCCTACGCGTATTTCGTTCATATAGAGAAATATTAGGTTTTAATGAGCATTGTAATTATTTTTGATTAATTACAAATATTGCCTATGTTCTACCACTGCACAGCTGTTCAAAGCTACCTCCTCCCATTCTATTTGATTGGCTTACCCCAAGGTTGCACTGCTCCAAGTGGCGGAAATGAGTACTATTCTTTTGCCTCACTATTTGAGTCACCCCCCACCCTACGAGTTTCCAGACCTGTATGTAAGACCGTGGTACGTGCTCACGTACAAGTATAATACTTATGTATAGGACACTGAAGCAGCCAGCGAGCGGTTTCTGTGTGTATTATTAATTTGAAAAATGAGCGAAAACAGGTATTATTGAAGAAGAAAAAAATGTTCCAAAATAATTTATGATAATCGAGTGCGACAAAGTAAAGTGGGCAAATCGATTCCCAGTGTTTACGGGAAAAGAAATATTTCTAACCTAAACGATGACTTTAAAAATGATGCAATTGACGGCTGTCGTGTTGTCACGTCTGCGAATTGCTCGAAAATCTTCTCTTATTTTTAGTTATTTCTCCTAACACAAGCAAGCTTTATATGTTTTGGAAAGAGAAAAATGTTCATGGGATATTCGTTTACATCTCCTTCAAATTTTATCAAAATCTGTTTGTTAATTCCAACTTGATAAATGATAATGTGCGTCAAAATCACAGATTCCCATAAGACCCCATGTTAAGAGCTTCGAAATGAAAATATTAATATCTTCTTTCAAAGTCAACCAAAGATTACAAAAATTTAATTGAGTCATTTTTGGAAAGGTTTTGACATCTCTGCAAATTTTCGTAATTTTCTGTTTGTTAATTGATTTACCGAGGGTACTTCCTTAAAGTCGATCCTCCGTGTCGTTTTTTGTAAAAATAATTTTCGAAAATTTGGCTCATACACGAGAGTAAATGGGAGCAATATTTGTCTGAGCTGTCAATTCCATTAAAATACTATCAACCGCATAAAATTTATGTCAGATCTTTATTAGATCTTTGATATGACTGTCAACAAATTTGAATAGGTTCGTCCATCCGGTTTATTATAGTTACAAGCCAAAACATAAGCTCACTATCCACGGGTATAGCGCATCAACGGTCAAGACTCTCTTTTGTTTTGTTGTTGAGATTTTCCTATGCTTATAATATACATTGGGCGCTGTCGGTCACTCGCCCGCTCAGAGTGAATTTTCACGCGATTTTTGATATATATGTTACAATATTGTCAAGAAAATTCTCCAAAGGCTAACGATTTTGGTATTGATCGACGCGGAATATTTTAGAGATATACTCGGTTGGTTTTTCAATGCCACGATCAGATATACCGCGAGTTTATTGAGATCGCGCATGGGGGACTCTGTCCATTAAAGGCTACGTAGTCGGCGCTCAAAAGTACGCAGCTTTGCAATTTTTTTTTTGCTCCGTAAATAAGCTTCAAACTGACTTGAAATTTTACAGAAAAATAGTCCAAATGTTCCGCTGCGCACTGGGTAAATTTCACATTTTGTTCATAAGACGCGATTTGCTTCTAAACAACATTAAGGGTGAAGCTCTCGCGGAGTTTCATGTGAGACGGGCGGAGGAGTTGAAATTATACCCAATGTTATGGGGTTAATTACGTGCAGTGTCGTCGGGCAGACCAATATCACATTGCCATCGTATAAAGTACAAGTGGGGAAGCAAGTATATCGTAAAGAATATAATATATAATGTTGCTCGGTTACCTCTAATCAAATTCAAAATATAGGGATAAATATAATTGATTCTTGCTCGGCGCTACCTTGTAAATATAAGCCTTAAAAGTGAGGCGTCGGGTCAACACATAATCTCAAAAAAATTCTAACCCATTTTTCTCGTAGACGGTTTGATGGAATAAAAAGAGAATAGCGGGTCCTCTGCGTAATCGATAGACACAAAAGGCCCTTCTATTTTGTTTTTCGATTTCAGTAGGTAACTTATGAGTCAACAACACCATAATATGTTACAGATTGATCAAAGACGTCATGTCCAGCGGAAATATTTGAATTCGCACTAGTATTGCCACACTTTATTACTTCGCAACTATAATGCGGTTTTTATTCCCTTGGAATTGATATTTTTTGTTATTTACTGGGAATCAACATGGAGGCGGGGCCTATCCAATATGCCCGCTCATTCCCAGTCAGCCAGCCCTAGTTAGCATGGGGCAGCATAGGGAAAAGTTGTAAACACTGCATTATCGCATATTTTTCGACAAGATACGATTGTTTTTTTTTTTTTTTTTGTAAGATTTGATAATGAGGCTTATTACCGTTGAGGATTATGCGTGAATTGAATCCACTGCGCAAATTGGATAGAGATGAAGTGATTATCGCCATAAAGGATACAATGAATCTGGGGGACGTCGCATGTTTAAACTCAAAATCTTCAAAAAAAATTCCCGTCACTTTTCGGCTAAATAAATCCTTTCGAACGATAAATTATTATTCAAAATATCAACTTATCGCATGAAAAATGTTTTATTTATGAATAATTGATCATGTTTCAGAAATTATGAAATTAAAAGTCACGTTGCTTGTGTTTATACACGACACAAATAAAACGATTATTCATATTCTGCGTGTGCTGAAAATCTCATGCCATCGCATCAAATATCGACTATGTCTTCCCGATCTTTATTTGTTATTTATTTCTTGTAACGAAGCTGCAGATTTTGAATTATTATTAAAAAGTGACAAATTCGCATAGTAATCATCGGGGGCAGCGACCTGGGAGAGAGCAGTTAGACATTTGGCCGTCAGAGGTCAGGGTGACATTTGTGAGTTTCCAATAGCAATAACAAATACGTTTACGTGCTAATATGCACTATTCCATTATACACGAAAAGCCAAAGAGTTATTCCCGAGCTGGCCACGGCGCGGCGCTGGTGTTGCGTTTTGGTGAACACGCCGTGTAGTTAGTACACCCGAAATAAGTATTTGAAATTTCAAAAAGTTTAGTTACCAGCTATATCGGGGTGCTGAAGAAGCATGTCCAGTTCTTCCTTTGCAACCACCAATCGTAATTTATCGGTACCATCGACTATAAATATTATTCCATGACAATCCTTGTAATGGTGTTCCCATAATGATCTATATCGATCGTGGCCAGACATATCGAAGGCGGTGAAACTGACATTCTTCACTAGAACAAAAAAACAGATAAATTCATTTGAGTTAGCCCATGTTCCGGGGAAACAAGATTTTTTTCTCAAACGGCATTTTATCTACCGTATATACATGCTCAGGGGAAAAAAAAACAATTTTCGAGTCAGTACTTCCCAATACGTCCAACCGAAGTTTGTCATCCGAGCCTCATTTCAGGGAAAGACAGCCTCTGATTGGCTGTATTGCGAAGCAGTTCCTCGAAACTCGCTTGTCGGTGAGATATATTGCTTGTTGATATACCAGAGTACTAAAAACCTGGACGAAACTTTACTCATATTCACTCAACAATTACTCAACTTTACTCATATTCGATCAAAATTTACTCAAATTTTGATTTAACCAGGCAGATTTTATAGTTAGAATTTTTTTCGACCGTCGAGACCGCTTAATTTTATTTTTATTCAAAACCCCTCAAGTACACCTAGCGCCGTAATGTTACGGCGCTGAATTTTGGTGTCGTCGGCCCGCGGTTGAAACTTGCATGTATGAGCTTGAATGTATTATCCAAATAAAATTTATAATAATTTTAACGAAATTATTTAATAATAAACAAAATTTCTGCGAAACTGTGCGAGACGATCAAGAGCCGCGGCAGCGACTCGAGACAAGTACATTTCCTAATATACCGACATATGAATTGACAGACAAGATGAGGGAGCTCCACTGGTGCACCGAGTGCGCACCGACTCAAGTTTTTCGGATGAGAGTAAGTGAGACACATATGTACTCAGTGCTTTCACTCACTCGCATGCACGGGTAAGACCGTGCTCGCATGTAAAAATCTGCATTGAGTTCCCCAGTGGAAAACGCTATTATATACTTGAGACAACTTGCTTGTACGCAGAAATATATATCTATAGATACAATTTTTTTTTCTTCATAACTAATGAGTGACAAAAATTTTGGGAATATCAGTTACACGAGTATTTTTTTTTTGCTTTTTCCTTTGAGACGGTAAAAAAATTTCCAGTTATATCAACGCCAATGTGATCAAAACGTCCGGAAATCACATTTAAAAAAATGGCCGGACGTTTAGCGTACATTTCAAGCATTATTCAATCTCGTCTTTGCAGCCATTTCCATTAAGATTGCTCATAGGGTCTACATTTTACGAGACTTTGATATTTTCGAAAAATGCCCGTGATCGCTCTAACTTTTTTAAATTTGAGATTATTAAGCCAAATCTTCTTTTTGTAAATATAATAAGATCTGGCGAAGGCTTATTTGAGGGTTATGTTGTATCGGCAACGCAGCGATCTGCACGTGGACGTTTGCGCGATTATAGCGCTATCTTTTGGAGAGTCAATTGACCACGCGCCGATGAGCTCAATAGACCAAACAGTGGCAGCATTGGGATATGCTACCAAAACCCAACCTCGTCGCGGGCCGTGTAAAGCCCGTGGCACAATGCGAGGAAATAATAAATAGGAATAAAAATCAGTCAGTCACATCACACCTCAGACAAGATACACCAATCGAATCGCTGTTTCTTATTTCATATTTCCTATTTCCTCGTATTGTGTCACCGGCTTAAACGTCTAGTCATTCATTCTATGTGACGTTGAAAATCCGTTTGTAACTTTACCGACCGCCGTTTCTGTTTTTCTCCGAAAGCAGACTTACCATCAGGGTTTGCCAGATTTGGCAATTTTCCGCCAGAAATAGCCCATTTGCCGCCAGAAATGGCCTATTTGGCGCCGAAAATCTAGCAGCCGCCCTGCTTACCATTAGCCATGCCGGGGAGTTATGTGTGGTAGAGATGGTTTTTGTTAGATTGTTAGAGATGTTAGCGAAAGTCTCATTTTGATAGAGGTGTTTTTGAATAGTAATGTTACGTGCTGCCCATTTGTGCGGTAGACTTGTATTTTTTTTTTTTTGCATTTCCCTCTGTTCTCGCTCGTTTAGAAATTTGCTCGAATTAATTCGTGAGTTAATTATTTCTATACCCATTGCGGGAGGTAGACGAGAGGTGAAATGCTTCATACTTTTGCTATGCGAGAAACGAATTATGTGCACACACTGTCCATTTGTATTCCCATTTTAAGGTCAAGGTCAAATAATGCTTACATATAAGTACGTGTAATTACAATAAAGCTGAATCATTGTGGGTAAAAAAAATTATTTTTATTTGCTGTGATTTATTCTTTGTCATACAATATATTTATCACAAAGTGCATATATTGGCGTGGAGCAATGAAACACCGATGCAGTAGCTGTGCGGTGTGGAAAAGAATTTTTTTTTTAATATCCACTCCTTATGAACTAACACAACGAGGTTCACTCTTGTTATTCAACTTACATGCAAATTTTTCGATATTGAACGCAACGGTGGGCACTATGTCTATGCAACGGTCGTCCTCGCGTTTAAAATAATTGATGACCGTTGACTTACCACTGTTGTTCAGTCCCACTACTAAAACGTTAACTTTTTTTTTCCTCAAGCCCAATAGATTCGTCAAACGGTCGAACAACCCCATTTTATGAGGCGGCAGCCCTCACTGTACCGTCACCATGGTGCGCCGCGTTTTGGTAGAGTGTCCAGTTGTGCACATCAATATAATCATCCCCTCTAGTATTACTCGCTTACTTCCCACAAACAAAAAAGTGGCGCTGATAACTTCAAGGTCAATTGCATTATTTATGTGGAAACGAATACATGGGCCCGTTACAGCGGAAAGGTCGAACATTATTTTTGACATGTTTTAGGCTAAAACATATGATGTCAAAAATAATGTTCACGGTAAAACATCAAATATAATGTTCGACATTCCCGGTGCGGCTAAACACAAAAATCTCCCTCTCTCCATCCACATCGCTGCCGGACAGTTCACGGTCATTCCATTTAATTAATTCCATTAAACATATTCCATTAAAACAAAGGACAGACCAACGTTCTAAATATACTATTTATGACCTACAAATAATTCCAAATTGATTAAATACTGTCCTGCCCAAAATTTACCGAATATAGTTTTTAGCTATTTTTCGAAAAACAGCAACGATCGAGCAAAACGTTCTGATTTTGTTTATTCGGTACCTTATGCAAAACGATTACGTTTCGATTGACCTCCTGAAAAACGTTAATGCGATTGAAACAAAAAAATTTCAGCCAAATAAACGTTAAATTTTAATTTGGATTTTTCAGAGAAACGGCTTAACGAACAAACCTTTTAATTAATCGAGCAATCATCTACAAACGACGAACAAACTTTTGGAACAAAACAAAAATTCGAAAAATCAAAATTGCCAAAATCGTGGTCAACTTTCCACGGTCATATGACTGTCCTGCCCAGAATCTACCGAATACAGTTTTTAGCTATTTTTAAAGAAACAACGATCGAACGTTCTAATTTGTTTATTCGGTATACCTAAAAATGATTACGCTTCGATTTGACCCTCGTGTAGAAAGTTAATGCGATTGAAACAAAAAAATTTTGGCCAAGTAAACGTTAAATTGCAGCCTTTGAGAGCACTGTGCATTCTCATGTGCAGTGTTTCTCAAAAGCAGTGTGTGCAGCCAGCCCCACCTGACTTCGTTGACACCTCTCACCTCTAACCTATAGAATTAAAATACAGAATACAGATACCACCGTTACCCGTTACACGGATCTTAGATTATAATATAGGTTATAATTTACTAGTTAGAAAAGCGGACCAATTATAGTTAAAAAATGACATTGTACCATTTCGGAAATTGTGTGGCATTGTTGTACGTGCCATATTATTTGACATACAAGTATTCGGGCCTGTGAGTATACTTATTGTCAAATTCGTTTGGCCCGAGCGGACGATAATTTACGTCGTTACAGGTCCGAATATGGAGCTTTTTGGAAATGCATTCAAGCGGGCGGAATTTATATATTCACCCAGCTCGTTAAAATGCTAGCATTAGCCACGTTTTTTCCCACCGCTGACAACGTTGGAACAGAAAGTTACAATGTTTTTGGGGTAAGTACTTTTAGTCAATGCAGACTCAAATCTTATAAGTCTTACACGCCCTGTTCGTGCAAGCGAACTAAAAATGTAGATGGATTTAGCTTATTGTAAAAAATTATAGGGGTAAAGTGAAGAATAATTAATAGCAGATAATGGAAAATCTTTACCTATTCCTTCTGTATATATATATACATATATACTCGATATTAAGAAATAACTTACGGCACTGCCTTGAAATCTCGTACGCCAGGACTTTTGTTCAAAGATATTCGATTTAAGGTGGTTCTTGCATTTTCGTCGAATCTAGATAGGCTAATAAAAAATACGACGAACGGAAAGGTTGAGGTTTCTGCAGCATGCTCGCAAAGTTTTAGATTTTTTTACCGTTTTCTTCCGGAGATATATATGCTCGTAAACTTTTCCAATTTAACACGGCGGGTATAGGCCCCCAAAGCGACAAACTAAGCTGGAGCGCTTACTCTTTTCAATTTCTCTGGTACTTAAAAACTAGATCGGCGAACTAAACTTTGCTGAATCGATGCAATAAACATTTTCTGAAGATTCTGATGAAAACTCAAATTTATTTAGCGTACCGTACGATTAAAAAAACGGATTTTTCTAGTCTCGGGATCAAACCGACTGTCTCTTGTTTCGTGCGTGCCCGCTTAACGAGCCTATGTTCCCGCTTATTCACCTCCGCCGATCTCGTAAAAACTGCTTTAAAGTAGTTCTTGCGCGACCCGTGGCGGGGAATAAGCGGGAACGTAGGCGCGGCGGAGCGCATTGAGCGGGCACGCATGAAACAAGCGAGAATCGGTCTGCTCCCGGGGCTAGAAAATGACGTTTTTTTAATTATAACGGTACGGTAAATAAATTTTAAATTTCATCAGAATATTCAATAATGTTTATTGCATCGATCCAGAGCAAAGTTTCGTACAAAAAAAATTGAAAAAGTTGACGAGCAGATATCTCCGGAGCCAAACGGTGAAAGAATCTAAAACTTTGCAAGCATATCATAGGAACCTCAACCTTTACGTTTGTCGTATTTTCATCAGTCTATCTAGATTTGATGGCTTTGCAAGAACCACCTTAAGGCAATCGTTCGGTGTAGAAGCCTAAAAAAAGGTGATTTTTGGTGATTTTTTTTTTTTTTATAAAGAAAGAAACAACGGACCTTCTTGAAAATTTTATTGTACTTTAACACACATTTGAAGAGTATAAAAATTTTTTTTTATCAACTAATTGTCGCAAAATGGCGGAGCATAAAATTGACCATAGCGCCTCTTGCCACTGGAGTCTCAAACTGGTGGGAAAGATGGCTCGCTTAATTCTTGTCTGGAACGCAAAAACCACAATTATTTTTAATTAACACATATTTTTATTGTCGATGAACTAAAAAAAAATAAAAAAAATTTTTTGAATAAAGTTTAATTCTAAGAATTTCGTAGATCAAAACCATAGCTTTTAGAATCTTTCTCTAGACTTGAAAAATATTGAATACAAAACTATGTGAATTTGAAAATAGATTTTTTCGCGTGTTAAATAAATAGAAAACAAAAAAAAGTTTCGGAACCACTTAAACTTGACGGAAAAAAAATTTACTGATCTCTTCTTCTTGATAAGACTTGAAAAGTAGCTCCATAAAAATTAAAAAAAAAAAGTCAAACTGACACACCTTAATAAAGATGCTCAAGGCTGGTACAGTGTCCACCGCTGGGCCCGATGATCGATAAAAATTACATTTGTACGATATAATTTTGCTTTGAAAAAAAAAAACTGTATTCGATTAATTATAAAAAGTAATTAATCATTCGTTACAGGAATTTCTAAAGTGTTCTATAGATTTAGCAGACCTTGTAGGAATATTGGTAGTACTGAAAGGAATTCCGGGCAAGGGACACGCCAAAATTATGACAGCCGGAATCGGTTGGGCAGGCGCAGAAGTCCTTCTAACGAGATTTCTACTCCTCTGGGTAGGCGCACGAGGCGCGGAATTTGACTGGAAATATATTCAGAAGAGTCTCGAATCCAACATTAGTCTGGTAAGAAAATCATCCATCTGTACAGTGAAAATCTTATATTTATTCGATCGTGGTATAATTTTTTTTTTCTGATAAATATATAAATACTTCGGACCCTTCGTACGGTCGAGCGCCACTTCTTTCGATTGCGCATTTGCCAAGCGATGAAAGTAACTATGCAGCTTTTATAGCACATTGCGGGCGTGTGCCCAGAAGGCAACTAAATCGAGCAGGGATCGCAGATTAGGCTAATGTATATTTACCGTTTCGTTGATCTTTGAATTTTAAGATCCATATGAATTACACAGGCAGATAAAGAATACGATTAAAGTGCTTTACGTTAATTCGTTCAGGGTTATAGAAAAATTTTCAGATCACAAATATAATATAAAACGCAAAAGATTATTTTAATCATCCCCATGACGATCACATAATCGTCAGATTTGAAATTTCATGCTCTCAGCTGCAAATACAATCTGGAATTTGTAATTAATCGCGATTCGAAGATATTTTACATACGGCAAAAGATTTCTCTCTCTCTCGTCTCGTGTCATATTCGTGATTTACGATCACTGTATCGCGGCATCCGGCGAATTTTTATCCCTTGCGATTATTAACTTACGTGCCATATTCATATTTAGGTGCAGCACATAACGACGGCAACTCTGGTATGGCTTTGGTCGAGGCATGACTTACGCCGTGGTCTTGTTCCTGTCGTAGTCGGTATTCTTATACTGACAGTTTACAGGCCCTTGTTATTAGATTTTATCACGTCGCTTTTGCTGGCCGGACCCTGGTCGTCTCTCTTCATCAAAGCGGTCACCACACTTCTCATGGGAAGCACCACGCTACATATTTATTCTGGACTCGCTCATTCTATTGGTATTTTTTAAATACTTTGAATAAATTTGGATGACCGTTGATATACCGATATTACATAAGTATGACTTGATTTTGATTCTTTACGGTTTTACTCCTTGTCCTAATTGATAGAAAAAAAAAAAAAAAAAAACGCTTTATTAAATATGTTACATAGGCATATATTGTGACATCGCGTCACGGATGCCTCTCACTCGCTACGGGTCCATCGCACCCCTTGCTAGCTGCAAACAGAAAAGAAACATTCACCATAAGATAGTTATGCAAACAAGGATATTTTATATTGGGATCCAACATAGGGAGACATGACATCTGGTGGCCGAAAGTAAAAACAGAAAGAGGAGAAATAAGAGCAGTCAGTTGATACGTGTTCATATGGATTTTTGATCAATTGCAATAAAATTTTTGTAAATTGCAATTATGCACCTCGCAAAATATTCGCCGCGTATACCACCAACGAAAAAACAAAAAAAAAAATTCTGTGTTGTGCAAGGGTGTGAAAGTTCGTCGCAAAAAAAAATTTAGAGTTGAGTTTTCACGCTTTTCCAAAAATTGGTGAGCGCTCGGTGTATGTCAAAAATAATTTCGGCAGTGTTGAGACAATTGACCGTTTTGAAGGATGGACAAGGGCTTTAAAAATTGAGCAAATAAAGGGACAAATGAGAGGGTGTGCATTACACTTTGCAAAATGTATTTGACATCGAGGGCATATTTTTTTTTCTTACATTTGAAACACACTTGGTAGTATGTTGAACGCACCATTTCAGCGAAAAAATCGTCGATAAATAATAATTCAATGACAGACGGAGCGAGAAGTAAGGAAATACACATCGCGCGTACGCGGGGTTATGAACATCGAGAAAACTCTGTCGGATATGAGATCGCGAGTATATTTATCGTTTTTCATTTACACTTGGCAGATTTTTTATGTACACCATCGCGTAATCAAACTCGTTCAAACTCGTAAAAAGTTGGTGGGTGACAAAATATATCGAAATATCGAAGTTACGATACTTTCGTTGCTCGGACTGAAGCCTTTTTATTCGTGCTGTGATTGGTCAGGTTTTCAGTTGTCAGTTTGTCACAATAACTGTCAGTTTGACAGTGATTTTGCCAGACGGGCAAAAAAAAAACTATTTCTTAAAACGTATTATAGTTACAAGAGTAGCCATTTCGCAAAGTTTCGTAGCATAATATCAAGCGTAGTACCATAATAGTAAGTAGCATATAATGTCACGATCTGTAGTAACTATCACAGAGACGTTTGAATGATAAATTCATCGAAGTGTCTGCGTAAGCCACTTTTTTTTATTTTTCGTGGCTTACGCCTTTCTGGCAGTATTGTAGTGTGGGCTTACGCCCTTCTGGCTGTAGGCTGATTAATTTTGCTCTTATGGAACTTCCGTGTTAAAGTTGGGGATACGCCCTTATGGCAGTATAGTCCGTTTTTTGTGGGTTACGCCTTTCTGGTCCTAAGCCCTCGATATCGTTCCAAAATCACCACTGGATCTCAATTATACAGTTGGACCTCGGGCATTGACCGAGCCCAAGAGCCTCGGGCACTGACCGAAAGACCTAACCTTCTTACTAACCAATGAGAATAAAGCACCAGGCCCGTATCATACGTATATCGGTACCCTCTACTCGTTGAAATTATAAATTTTTTTGTTCATGGGGAAGTTCTATATTGTAGCGGCACTGTGGATTCCGTAGTGCCCGAGTAACAGCTGACGTCAGTGCCCGCGAGGTCTGATGACTGTATACCTAACTTTGATATTTTTTTGCTCAACGACATATCCGAAATAACTTTTCGACGAGCGTGTCTCGTGTTCGGAATAAAATTAACTTTACTATCCTCTGTAGCACGGGATTCGTCTTTACCTAACGATCTGGATAGCTATCGACAGCCAAATTTCAAGTAGTATCGGAATTCTGTAATTCGTTATCGAGAATTGTCGGTATCGTTAAACTATCGACGGCCAATTGCAAGGAATATCCAGAGGAAAGGCGCAAATCCCATAGGCTGTCGTTAGCTTAACTATATCGACCAATCTTGTTTATAATCCTTACGTTTTCTATTCAGCGAGCGAATTGCAAGATTCACAAACGAAAAAATCTCGAAAAAAAGTTGATCACTGGCTTTGTACAACGCCAATACGAATAACACTAACCCAATGATAATAACAAGCGCAGTCCTGGGTGGTTTTCATGCATCTACCCAAACAACAATCTGACGATGTAAAGTGCTCTCAAGTGGGTCATATAAAAAATGATGGATATGTTAAATGTGTTATCGATATATACGTCTGAATGTTCTCTAAAAGGCTTCGATGCTTCGAATTTCGCGATCTGTTTTATATCTGATCGATCTGACCTCAATATTTTCGGTCAAATATTTAATTTGCTCGTACATTTCCGCACTCCACTGCCTCAATTAGTTGTTTATAATATATTGCAACTTATTTAAACTAAATCGATGATTTTCTAATCATGAAACAAACCTTTTCGTATTTTACCACTTCCTTAGCCTCGGTGGTGACTGGTTCATGAATTGCAAATACACTGGAAACCGCTTAACTGCCGGCTTTAGGGCGGATAGGAGAGGGAAATCGGGCAGTTAACCGTCTCCTACAAGTCTGCCGTGTGGCGGAGAAAGAGCTGGAGGGGGTGCAGTTAACCGGCGGGCAGTTACGCGGTTTCCAGTGTACGCGACAAATACTATTAACTCATACCCGATATTTATTTTGAGTGACAATACGTAAAATAAAGATTCCACAAAAAAAAATACATTCATTGAGCGTGAATTGAATTTATTGTAATAATAAATTAGACTGGACGAACACTATTCGGTACACAGTCATAATTCGGGACATTCACCTTATAAGACTCGTGCTTACATCTTCATTGTTTGGCTTTAGTTTCTCGGCTCTCGTGCTACAAAGTATACTGAGCGTTCCCATTTACATTTTTTTTTGTATTTTGTGTATTTTGGATCAGTTGGCCTCCGCAAGGATCTCAAAATTGATGTCAACTTTTAAATTTCAGTTTAAATGTTTTTAATATCAAATTAAAGTGTACTGAGCAACCGGAGCAAAGGAAAATGTATGGGCTCAAAACGAACATTTCGATGAAAAAGTGTTGAAATTAAAAAGTCTAAACTGACTTTTCAGTTAGTTCTGGAACTGAAAAAAAAACAATTACAATCAATTAAAGCATATGAGTTTTGATGTATGCAGTTGTTTATTTTCATTTAAATAAGGCGCGTAAAATGTATTATTACGGATGAGTTAATTCAGTTAGCAATTTGTGTGTTCATGATTTCTCGAAACTCAGACCTATACCAGATACGCGGTGTTATTTCGAAACCTGGCAAACTTCACAATATCAAATATTTTGTGGATGGAATAATTTCTGCATAAATACGTCAGATACCTTTTCCTTCCAGCACGATACTTCTTATTGTATCGATTGCAATTTTTTGAAGGAAAACATAATTCAAATGAGGAAATGAATAGCAATAGTTTATTTGAGGCAATTAAATCGTTTTGGAACGAGAATAAGCACAAATGTCTGTGAAGTTTTCTTGGCGAGATTTCTTGCGACACTCGGCAGGAATATAAGTCATCTTTTCTCCTGAACGCGTGGCTACACCTGAGTCTTAAGAGAGTTCTTGTACTTTGGCACATACTGGCCCTGCGTGGTCGCACAAATTCGCTGCTTCCGTGGTCGCGCACTGGGACGCAATTAAATCGCTTCAAAATAAATCTCAAAAAAAAATTACTTAATTAAACGAATACTCTTGAATCCATCTAGAATGTGAATCCGCGATTGTTCAAGTACAAAAGTTATTGTATTGTTTACTATAAATTGGTGTCTGAGCAGAAATGCTAGAAAAAAGTGTTTTGACCTAAATCGATCGGGGCAAAATCGTTCCGCAGGGTGCAACCGTGCATGATCTTTATGTATTTGAAATATGTTAGTCTTTATGGACACTTTTCTTCAAGTCAGCAAAGTTTCAGATCACGTTATGGACCTTTTCAGTTGATAATTTGATTAAAAAAAATCGCTTTTTCGCAACCCTAGAAAAACTAGGATTGCGGAATGTTTGCAAGAGATATTCCACTTTTATATGATAAAAAAAGAAGCGCAATTTTCCCGACCGTGAGTGTGGTCCGACTCTCTCTTGTTTCGTGCGTGTGTCCGTTCACCGAGCTCCAACGCGCCTACGTTTCCACTTATTCCTCGCCACCTCGAGTAGCGGCACAAGTGTCTCCCCATTTCGTTTTGGTAGTTTTTTTTTTTTTTTTTCGTCGTTGCTTTTGCAGATTCATGTATATTGTATGCAGACCAGTCTGTGTATTTGCAGCACGGTCAGCCAAGAGTTCATGCGCATATTTGCATGGTGCAATATCATACGCTGTAAGGTTCCCAATTATGTGAATCGATGGGAGATCGATAGTGAGCAGCACGGGGAGCGTTTTACGGGACTGAAACCAAGGACGCGCTCGACAAGCAAGCCCAATAGGTGTTTCATTCTCCTCTCGCCTCCAATGTAAAACGCTTCGCATGATACATTGCGAGAGCGCACGCGATCCTGCCCCACATATGCGTTCGAAGTTTACTCTTTGTTTGCTCAACATCCTGGAAAATAAGATGGAACAGAGAGCTTGTGTGTCAAGTCGTTCGAAGGATAAAACGGGCTGGCCAAATTTAAATTCTTGAAAAAAACGTACCGTCCGCACTGTCACAGTTGTTATCATATTTTGGGAAATGAAATTTCCCTTAATACCACGATTCTGTATTACTTCTGAATATTCAACTCATCCTTTGAATGCTCGCCGCACGATATACTTGTACCATACTCAGACCAGTGCAGCTTTCTGTTGATCAGATTTCAGCGTTTGGCAACTATTGTCATCATTGCTCATTTATCTGGCTAACGTTCGTTGATCCAATGAACGTATTAATAATATACAGTCGGACCTCGGGCACTGACTATATACTCGGACACTGACTGACCCCGAGCACTGACATTAGCTGTTATACTCGAGCACTGCGGAATCCTTATCCAGAATTCCAGAAGCAGTGCCGCTACAATGTAGAACCCCCCATGAACAACATTTTTTATAATTTCGACGAGTTGAGGGTACCGATATACGGATGTTACGGGCCTGGTGCTTTATTATCATTGGTTAGTAAAAAGGTTAGGTCTGTCGGTCAGTGCCCGAGACTTCTGCGCGCTTGAGCTCAGTCAGTGCCCGAGGTCCGACTGTACTCTTATTCAATTGTAGCCTGGAGTAAAGGAAACTGGCGTATCAATTTTTTAAGCATATGAAAAGACGCGGAAGCGTCTTGACACCGAGTAATTGAGAACAAATTTTCAAATACAGCCACCGCGCTCTAATATATATACACAATGTTAGCTGAATAATCATCATATTTGAACTTCTTATCGATGTCATATATCGACCCCGTAGACCTTGACGATTCCTCGGTTGCGATATTTCTTTTTTTCAATGAAGAAAGGCCTGCGGTAAACGATTCCGACGTTAAGGAACGATCTTGCTTTCGGTGACACAGGTAAAGGGTGTGTGTTGACTTTCACGTTCTGGAGTTCGCTTGCAGCTGCTGCTCGTTCGTTTTAGAAGCACACACTACGCTACGCTTGGTCTGTCAAGAGTCCAATGAAGCACAATTCATTGTGTTATCACGAAAAAATAAATTTTCACGTATCCGGTTCGAAGGATTAAAAAAAATGTTCGGCACTTCAGGTTGCGACCCCATGGCAAGCCTTCCGAGTTGACCGTGACCGTAAATCCTGACACCGATTCAATAAATTTTCGTTAAAATGATTGTTTAAATACTGATTTAGAGAAACAAACACACTCAAACTTATTTCTAATTCTTTACAATGCCTTCTGTTGATATGATTTATATGTATTGGCGAAACGATATTTTTCAAGTTAAGTGGCTCTGGTGAAGATCTTGGTGTGTCTGATTTTCTTCGATGGGAAAAATTATTTCGAAGTGAACTGGAGGAGTGTCCCAGACATTTGAATTTTTATCTCGATCGGCTAATTTTTTGTTGGAAGATGGTCGGTATTTTATTGGACGCTGGAATTTTGATGGATTCACCTGATTGGTTAAACTATAACAAAAAGAGTTCAAGAGGACCTTTAGGAGGTTGAAAAGCGAGGGTTAAGGGCTCTCGCCAGCCGCTCGGATCCGTTCGGGAGAAAGACCGCAATTAAAATCACAATGCTGCCTAAGGAACGCTTTCTCGCGTCGTCGATAGATTAAAAAAAGTATAAAGACCGAGCGAGTCCGTCCGTGAGGACGACCGCTATGAGGCCGCATATAAACAGCTCTAAAAACGTTTTCTCACTTCTTCGACGCATTAAGGAAGAAAATGATGGCGGATAATTCTTACCCGTACTTGTACCCGTACAATAATTCCGTACCCTTACACCGATAGCGGCCTGAATTATTTCAGAAATCTCATCCACGCCGTTCTCAAAGGATAAATATTGAAAATTTTAATTTTAACATCGGCTATTGTGGAACTTCGTGTTCTCGCAGTTATAACTGAAGAAAAAGTACAGAGAAAAAAAAATAATGCAAAGACAGTTTAATGATATTGTGCGATTGAAGGAAACCCCGTGACAAAGATCAGTTCGTTATTCTGTACCTCGTTCAATTTTAAAACGCTTTTTAGGGTTGAAGAAAATATTAAAGGGCAACCCTCATGGAAATTTATATGGTTGACATGTATGCACAAAATATATGTGACATATATTTTATACAGGTGACATATATTCCGCCTAAAAGATGCATAATTCATATATGCATGCATATATGCGATAAATATATGATATGTGTCATATATTTCTCATATATTCCAGATATAGGCCAAGTATATTGCATATATGGGACATATAATTTCAATATACTGTAAATATATTTTTTACGTATATGTCAACCATAAAAATTTCTATGGGGGAACCTGCCTCACACACGTCGGTCCACGCCGTGCCATACTTTTTGCTCGCAACACTTCACCACCCTGCTGCGCACCTCCTTAAGGACAATGCAAATGACCTTAGATGCTTGTTTTTTAATTTACCAAATAGATAGTCTTCTTTAATCGACGCTGTTGCATAGTGGTTAGCGTCCCCTTTAAACCAAAGCATCGCCGTATCGACAATTCGAATCCCAGTCTCGTAGTTTCCTCGAGAATAATAATATGGGCGTATCGAATAACCCAATATATATATATATATATATATATGCATGAGTCATATACACATAATTGTATGTATATACGTCACGTGCATGTAGCTGCAGTCTATGTTTACATTCTCGGAGAAACATGACGTAGCTCTAGGGCCGAAAATCGAACTTCAGCCTAGCTATATTGGCACAGGTTTTCCACAGTTTTCCCATGCCCATGGCAAAAATATCATCGTAAATGCGATACAGAGGGTGAATTCGGATACGACTGCATGCACTGTCTACTGACCTGAAGCAAAAAGCCAGCAAACGGAGGGAAATTCAAGTCAAATGAAAGTGGTACACGCACTGTTTTTTTTTTGTTACTTTTATTTTCTGCATATTTTCACTTAATAATACGTGTTGCCGTCAATCATACCGTAGACACTCGATTAAGGGCTCGTATTTAAGATTAAAAGATTATATTTGAAGCTCTCGAGGACGGAAAAAGTTAGGGGCTCTTGCTTCCGTAAGTAATTAAAATCACACCCGGCCATATTATGTAAATTAATACATCTAAACCCGACGGGAATAATCTATCGATTATTTCTAAGCAAGTCATTGACAGGTATACTATACATGAAGGATACGATGCAATCGGCATTTCATTAGTGGTACTGATTTTTCATGCAACCAAAATATTGCATAATATCACATAATAATGCGTACTCCCAAAAGTCACGGGTATCTTATAGGCTTGTGAGTCGCAAAAGAGAGAATCTAGGGAGCGCTGCGAATATGAATCATGAAAGCGCACATAGGCGAAAGGCTGAGGAGTAAAAAAAAAAGTGACAGTTGAGGAGGAATGTAAAAAAGTTTGTCTGTCCGCAATTCGTTGAAGGAGAGTGCAGAGGCGAAACCAGGTGCGAACGGAATGCCGTCCAATCCATTTGCGGAATCCGATCTTGCTTCGGTAAATCCAAGCTACGGAAAAAGCTCGCCGAATAATGTCCACGTGCGGGATGCTCGCGTCGAAGGTTGGGGGCAGGCAATCAGCGGCGAAATCGTTGAGGCTTGCATCGCACACTCTCGCATGATCGCGAATATCGTGGATTCTTCCTGAATGCGCTGAGGGCAATATAAGCCGAAGTAATACTTGGCGGGGCATCTTTCTGGTTTCTTATTCTCTACCCGCTGTCATTCGCGAATCCTCGTCTCGTTTAGCCTTTGGTAGACCCATGTTCCTATTGGTGGTAAGATATTCCGTAAGATTGTTACGTGGAAGAACTCTAAAATTTCGAGGAAATTTATATTTATTTTTGCACAGTTTGAGAAAGTGGCAATTATAAATGTGTGTGCACCATGAGTAAAGACAGTGCTACGATACGGTTCAATCTTTCATCAGATAAATTAAGGTTTTTTTTTCCTTCGAAATTTTCCGTGAACTCCATTTTTCCTTCATGCATAGCGATGCGTCAGAGTTTTACTCTGATTATTATCGCGAATAATGATGAACACCTCAAAATTCGCCAGACTCTCGGAACAAGAAAATTTTTATACCTTTTACCGATCGGACATTCCCTTGCCTAACTCGAGGCTATATCAGCTCATAGTTAGAGTATCAGATATAATTTTTCAGCAACATATTAATCGCATATTTTGGACAAAAGAAGATCGTTACCCAATTTATCGTTCCATAGGGCCCTGCAACGCTTTTAAATTTTCCAAAATGTCAGTAGTTTCAGAAACCATAAAACAATTATCTTTCTCGCACTCATATATTGGTCACGTGATACATATCATTTTACCTTAAGATGCGCATACAGAGATAACGTTAGCTGACCTGTACATATAGACACGCTAGCAATATGATAGTATGACGATTGAAATTGAATGGTCGGTGATGCAGTTGCGCTCCTTCCATGATGAATTTACTCGTGTGCAATAAAAAAATGAACAAATCGTTACACGGCTTTCAGTAAAATGTTGTACGTAGCACTTGACAGCGCGAACAGTTTTCAGCGACTGAACCCTTTTTTCTCTCTAAAAAAAGAATACAACATATAATCAAGTGGAATGCCAATGAAAAAGGATTAACATGCATAAAGATTAAAGATGTATCAAAAACGTTCTCGCAACAATAATCATTTTACATTTATCCTATCATATATACTTTGCGGTGGACTTTAGACGTTAGAGGCGCGCAAAAATCATGGCGACTGCATGGTGCACTTGATATTCACGGACATCCGCATCACTTACAATCATATAACTATCTTATTCTCATGATATTAACTGTATATAAGTACGATTTACTTGCATTATTATTATTATTGTTACGTTACATCATAACCCTACAGCAGTAACACTTGTAATGAAAGACAAAATCATTTGATAATAGACTTGAAGTACAGCGTATTCGTCGTACATAGGCACTGACTCGTATGTAGGACCACGCGTTACCGTCGCGTCGGAGGGCAGACAACTCTAGACTGGCACGATTAGAGTAGTACGCGGCACGAAATTCAAAAATAAGATACTGTTGCAATGCATAATTCCAAGTTTTGAATACAAGTAGGTCACTCATGACTCGACGCCAGTAATATGCGTAACGAGAAAGTCGTAAGGTGCCGACGAATCATTGGAATCTTTGCTTGCTGCTACCGTCAGTTTGATATCACAGAGTAAATGAAAGATCATTCATTCCCGGAAATGTATGAGAATCCCTGTATAGTACAATTATATTTGATCCTCGCTGATTCGTTGGTGCGTCAGTTGCTTTGGTGTTGGAGGACTTCTAAGGAAAACTTGGCATTTGTTTTGGACTTTTTCAGATCAAAATACTCCAAAATTTTCTCGTAAAACTTTCTTTCTTTCGTCAGTTTGGTACTAAAGCAAATGGTTCTTTCGGAAAGAAGGATGATTTGTTGCGAGAAAAATATGAGAATTATCCAGAATTTTTGAGACGTATCTCAGATTTTATTCAAGGCCTTGATTGCTAATGCTAATTATTAATTGCCTGAATGCCAATAATTTCGAGGTGTCCTTCTAAGAATTTTATGAGCTTCGGGTATGTTGTAGTCACTGATAAGATAAAGAGGCACGTATTTTTCAAGGGTCATCAAGTCGGTTTAAGGGGAGAAATCAACCCCCGAAGTTAGATGTGACAGCTGGTAATTTAGCTGTTTCACATAAAAGCAGTGCTCTGATCGACATGAAACCAATCGCAATAAGTACTCATGTTAAGTAGTGAAATTTACACGTCCGAATTTCCATGCACTCTTTGTTGCAAGGGGGTGAACTAACCCTTATAACGTTGGTTTTTATACTTTTTTTTTTAATGCAACAGATTGGATTTATAGATCGATTTCAATGAAACGAAAACCAAATTTAAGAGAACAGAGAAATAAAAGTTGCCATGAGAAAGTATTCGAGAAGCAAAAAAAAATGTTCAGTGTCAGCAAAAGTATACGTAAGAAATAATGTCACGACGTAACACACTAAAAGTGTAAATGCCGATCTCCCGAATGCTCCGCCTCAATTTAATTATAATCTGATGAAATTCATGGTCTACATACTGTATCCAGAGCTGTGCCTCGCTTTTTTGCCTCGCTGCATCTATTTCATCATGCAATCAGATTGCCAAAAGTCCACCAAACGTATATCATTTTGTAGAGTTTCAGCCATCGATGGCTCTGCGTCGAAGGTAACTGAAGAATTCGATGACATTGACGAATGCTATCGTCGATGTTGTTGGTTATACCTTCGATAATTATATAGTGCCCCCAATGCTCGGCATGTTAGCAAACGAGATCTGTTGTCTTGCGAGCGTTTTTTTTCCCAACAGAAACGGATGCACGCACCGTGGACCATAATTCGCTCAGTCCGCTGAGTTACTTTATAGTTTCCCAAGTCTTTCAATTTGGCAAATGAAACCCTCCCGATGTAAAGTCGACATTCGCCAATTGTTTATATTTTTCACCAACGGGTTCTCCGGCTTTCAAGTCGAGTGAGCGATTGAAAGTAACGAACAAGATCGTCGCCTTTTTTTTTTTAACTTTCTGAAGCTCTATAAGGCAGCATTGTGTTAATGGTATCCGTGCTTGACATTAAACGTACATTCATCGTAATAGCCCCGATATAACATTCCAATTGCGGAAATGCATCGATAAATGTATGAGTTCCCATATATAGCGCAATATTGAAAAGTATAATGAGTGTTTAGAATACTGGCGATGAGAAAAAACCATTTATTGTTTTAATAAATGTATCAATATACTCTTTTAAAGATTTTTCGAGTTTATACATTTTCTCCATGGCTTACAAGTTATAAACGATACGATATTGTGTCATTGTAATTGTAGTTAATGAATAAACGAAAGCAAGTGTTGAAAACGGCTTTGTAGTTATTTGTGGATTTCTAATAATACGAGAAACTCATATGAATTTTAATGTCAAATAACTTTTTCAGTTCAAAACAAGCGTTTATCCGATCAGGCCAGAATATTCGATAATTTCAAGCTCCTTAAGAAAATTAGGCTTCGAGCTCACATAGGATAATGTGGAAGTATATAAATGTTTAAGCTTCTGATTTTCGTTACATAACGCTTTATCGCAAAAAAGGGTATTCACCATTAGGCTCATATTTTTTGTTTCATCGTCTCCGAGTCAACGACCAATTGCGAATGAAATAGACAAGTGTCAAAATTATTATCTACGTTTAAAAAAATTGAAGCTCAACGAAGCAGTACTCAATACTATTGTAACATATCTTATACCTGAATATAATACGAATCTAGGATCATTTCTATGATCAATGAGGCGTCAGTAACTATTTCTTTGAAGGCTGCATCTTCCATGACAGTTATGCGTTTGTGACAATAAGCTATAAAGTATCTCGATGATCGGAACTATTTCAAATGTGCTTTAGCCGCGCAAACTTCTGCGCTCTCCCGACTCCATCGATGTCTTGAATTTGTTCAATAACATTTGATTTATTATGATACAAAAAAAAAATTCCAATCACGATTTGTTAACAGTGATAATCGATTTTTTTTTGTATTGCTACAACAGCAGCGTCGATTATGAATCCTCGACGAGTGCACGGATAATTTACGATAAACAATTTTACTATAACAGCACAAATATTCCGAGGAATTATCAATGATCAGCTCGTGAACGTTAAAAAAAAATAGACGAGAACATTAGTAATCAAAATGTTTTTTTTTTTAATTTACCAACGTTTGTACTAACAAATTACCAACAATTTCTTGAATCTCAAGGGATAAAATTTCCAGCAGAGTCCCATTGAGGGTAGTCTTTTTCTTGATGTGATGCAGGTTTGCTCGGTGGCTTATTAAGACGAGTATTTTTAATCGAAGATGGCAGAGCCTGGAACCCTCCCTGTCGCAGTTCTTTGAGAAATTTACAAAGGAGGTAGACAGACGAGAAAAAGCATGGGAACATTACGTAGCATGCATAAATATGTGAATGCAATTCAAGAAAGTATAGCGAGCGCTTAAAGATGTCGACCGCGTGAGCAATAGCAGAAGCTGAAACAGCGGCAGCTGCGTACTTTTGACATCGCTCCAGTGGTTCACATGGCAAGTTGTATGAATCGCAAATTAAATATTTTTCTGCTGTACCGGTTATTTTTTTTTTTTTTCTTCGTCAAATTTACCGATCGCAATACTCGTACAGTCAGCCTCGCCTATTAGCTCGGCAAAAAAAAATCTTTACTAATAAAAATGCATACGCATAATTCATTCGCTGAGAGCCTGTCCTAATCGGATTGGCATAGAAGCTCACTGAAAACTCAGGGGAAATGCATACAATTTTTTTCATGCCAATTGCGTGAAAGGAGAGATGTTTTGTTTGCTCATATGATATATTTGCAAACAAACTTGTATCATATTCCAGATAAAAACGTTTGGTTCCTTCATGCGACCTTCTATAATTCCCCAAAGAAATACAGAGTGCTATGGATTTTAACTAGAAACAAAAACATCAAAAGATATGATTTATAACATCGAGCTATCGTTGCTCGTATCTAAAATGTTATCGTTTTTATCCCCAACGAATCTCTTTATTGCTATTATCGGTACTCTCTTAAGCCACTGTAAAGGCTGTACAGTATAGTTGTAAGATTCTTGAAAGAGGTATATTCAAATACAAGCTGGACACTGAGCATCACTGTCGTATAACAGTTTCTTGCGCGTTGGGTGCGACCATAAAAACAATCGTATCAACTCGGTTCATTCGTCGCTGGCCATACCGGCCCCCTCGAGTTCTCAGCCGACTGAGGTAAGGACTAGGACGAGAAGTCGAACGGCAAGAGAAGTTGTCAGTGAAGCCTCATGGCCGCTGCACGCACTCTCGCTGCACGACAATCTCGGCTGGGATTCGTCGCTATTCCTGGCATTTTCACGAGACCGCCTTTGATTCAGTCGCGGCAAAAATTCACGTATATCAGTTCCACGCCGGGTATATATGTTTTGTCATATCGTTCGCTACTCATTGCCGGATACAGAGAAAGAGAGAAAAAGTACAAGTACTGCACACGAGTACATTGTCTTTCAGTATCAATTTCATGTTTCGATCCAAATTTATCTGGCGACTGATACCGTTGGATTGTTCGCTGTTGAAATCATTCTTTGGCGCGTTTAATGATCGTTGATTGTATTTATCGTGTGTACTTTGCCGAAAGGGATTATTAAATAGTATTAAATTTCATTATCTCCAATTATGAATTATCCCTGGTAGATTGTATGACTCACTAAAAACCGTAAAAAGGACCGGTCATCGATGGTTCTTTTTGGACAAAAAATCACCGACCAATAACCTAAAAAAGAACCGTTCGTAATATTTCGCGAGCACCTAAAAAACTACGAGCAACCACCAAAAGAACCGTACTAATAACCATACTATTTTTTCGGGTTTGCAACCGACAAAATGACTATAAAACGAACCGTACTGGATAAACGAAACAAAAACACTGTATTTTGTAGTGTCAACGCGAGCCAGGATCGAGGCAGTCCAAATCACAGCAGAATGAAATTTTTATAATAAAGGGAATTTTAATAATAAAGGGAATCAACCGCCAGGGAGAGAAGGAGCATACGAAATGTTGTAATAAATTTGTTTACATAAAATAAAACCATAAAAAGGACCGAATTGGTAAAAACCGTACTAAGAACCAAAAACCAGTAGGAACGACCGTACGAAGGACCGTCTACAGATTCATAAAAATAGACGGTTCTTTTGAAGGTTTTTCCACAGTTCTTTTTTTGTCCGAAAAGAACCGTCCTTTTGACGGTTATTTTTTCAGTTGCTTGTTGAGTTCGGCAATCTACTAGGGATCTCAAAAAGATATCTTGGCTATAATTTTCATGAAATTATTTATCGCTAAGAGTTAGATGTCTAACCGGTTTTGTACACACGCTTCGCATTGATTCGATCATGAGGTAGAGTATGTACTTGAAAAAGAGGATGCATTTTGACACTGAGTTGCCTTATAACATTAATTGAAAGCTTGAAAAGTGTGAATTATAAGTTTTAGGGCCGATTGTTCCATCTCCGGATATAATTTATCCTGTGGGAAAACATTGTTTACCCGTCGGATGAATTTTACCCACAGGTGGAACAATCGGCCCTTAGTGCAGTGACTGCGAGCTTACTTTACTTCAAAATGAGCACGAATTTTCATACAATGCTGGTTCTTAACTATTACTCGTATCACTGTTGCACTGAGGCTGTGTTAAGTCAATCAGAGAATCAACCGCGATAAAGTATTTGAAAAATTATTTTCAAATTATTCCGAAAAAACCGTTCACTTTGATCACCCACCTCACTTCCAGAACACAATTCTATCTACTTTCCGGAATGCGTTAATATGTACCAACAAGCGCACTCAGATTTATAGCCAAAGAATGATTTTGAAATCGAATAAAATTGTTGAACTGTGAAAAAAATCGCTTTGAGGGTTAGTTTACCCTTTAATTTTGGTTCCTCGAAAAAAAAAAAAGTAAAACCATGGTAATTTTTTAAATGTTTTTCGACATTCAAAATTTATTAAAATTAGAGGAGATCTCCTCACAAGGTTTCTTCGTCATGGTTCGTTAAAGTAGTAGAAAAAAAAGACCAAGAGGATAGATTCAGCATACGAAAATATAAAAGCGTGTTAATAACTGCGATTGAAAATACACGTATTCTCTCGGTAGCGGAAATAATATTTAATGAAAAAAATCACAGTTTTTTTTAAGGAAAAAATGCTGGACCAAAATTAAGATTGTCGAAGTTCTCGTGGCTGACGGGGATGGCGAATAGCATCGATTAATAATGGCGTGGTAAAAGCAACGCTTGAAAAGTGAAGCCACGTAGATTTTCTAGTCACGTTCGGCCGAGTCTGGAGTTAATTCGTATAATAAATAATATCTTCGTCCAGTGGTGTTGGAATTCTAAGAGTGGAAAGTGCAAAGGGCGTTGGTTGGTCGAAGAGAGAATTCGATCGTTAGGGGTAGGAATGGAACGCACAGAAGACCTGGGTGCAAAAACAGAAAGAGAATATGAAGTAAAGGACGCAAGAAGAATATCACAACTCGTAAACCTGCCCACGTGTGTCGCGCGCAAAAAGAAAGGGTGCTAGTTTTTTTTTTTTTTTTTTTCACTAGTTAGGCCTTTTTAGTTCAAAAATTTAGTATTTTTTCTTCTACGCGTTATCTTGGGTTAATTTTCGTTGGATCCCAGTGCCGATCGGCTTTATAGTGCATCTCGACGAAAAAAGGCCTCGCGAACGATTTTTCGAATTTTTTATAAATCCCTTTACATCGCGGCCAGAATTTTTCATTTTTTTTTTCTATCTATTTTTTCGGCTCGTAAATACGTGAATCCTGTTTATTGATTGATAAGAAAAATTTCTACGCTAAATAGAACCCTGTAGAGAGGATTTTCAAAAATGTCCTTTCTCCGGTCTACCAAATCCCTACGAGATCTCATTGGTTGTCGACTGCGAGAGAATGGACGTGCAACCGAGGTGACGTCTGGGCCGTTTACCTTACTTGAGTTCACATATTTTGAAAAATAATATTTTTTCTTTCATTATTCTTAGTTATTAATCATTCAATTGTTCTTATAATTTTTTTGAGCATGAAATATTTATATCTGCTGCAACTTTCGGTAGGATACTAATATTTTCCATCGCGAACAATGCAGTTTTCAACGAAAAAGTGCATTGCAATAGAGGAAATTCTGAAGTTTTTAATAAGTCAAGAAAATACTCGGGTAGCCGATAGTACAATGAAGATTATTTGCGTACAAAGTGCGAAAAATTACGGAAAATGTCGTTGAGTCAGGCACTTGGAGGAAATTGGCATCAGAGTAGTGGGAAAAGTGAACACGGGCGCGAAAATTTGAATTGTCGTTAGCGGTATCTTTGAAATATTTTTCAAGCGAAGATGCTTCTTCAGCTAATAGTAATTACAAGATAATACAAGATTAAGTCAGTAGTAATAATACCAGTAATATTTTTTCAGCAACGTTAACAATTCAGATGAATCAACATCTAAAGATTCCAGACGATCCAGTATATCTAAAGATCTAAAGTACCAAGAAAAATTCAAGAAACCTGATTTGTATGCAGTAATGAACCAACCGAACTATGCTAAAAGAATAACATTGAATTTTCATATCCAAATAGCATTTAATGAAGTAATTGAAGCATATTTATCATATTTACGCGAGAGAACTGAATTGTAGGTTATGGTAGTACACGTGTGGTTGTCTAAAGACGTACATATGCATCGTACCGACCCCTCGATTGCAACCCTGCGAGATTTAAACACTCAAGTGCTACTTGTGTCGCGTACATGTCCGTATAAAACTTTTATAAAACAGTTAAATAATAAAATATCACATTATTAATATTTTAATGACATTCAAAAATTATATATCCATTTTGTAACCATACGTTGCATAATAAGGTAGCGTATTATTGATGAAATGTAATGCGATAATACGATTTTAATCACTTTTCATCAGAGCAATAGGGTTGAAAAGCATGTTTTTTTTTTTTTTAAATACCCGACGAGACGTATCAAAGAACGAGAGAGACAAAACGATCATGCATGGCTTACTCACTCACTAAAAAAAAAAAAAAATGCGAACTGTGACAGCAAATGTTCGAATTGGCATAGCCTAGAGTAGATGCAGGCCTACAGTAAAGGTAGCTTCTTGCTCTTCGTATTTAAACCCGGCTTTGGTGGACTGAGCCAACTTTAGCTGCAGATCGATGCGGCTACCCACGCATCCATCTGCAACTAAATATTATCTCTTTCTCTCTCTCACTTTTTTTTTGCTACAAGCTCTTTGCTTCGTTCATGCACAACCGTATTCTCATTGTTAAACCTCATTTCTCACCTAGACTCTTTTCTCTCTCTCTCTCTCTCTCTCTTTTTTTTGCCGATGCGACTTTTTCGCCGGGTTTCGTTGTTTCTGCTCTTCTTCTTCGGTTCCTCATTCGACTTATACCGTGCGCTCGGCGGGGTAAAACCGCGCGTGACGCGCAAACAAGATTCGCTCCTGGCCGGCTCATGCTCCCTGCCATCCCTCATTTATATTTCGCTGATTGCCCTTATTTCTTCTGTTTCATTAACTTCGTCCCTCCCGGGCCTCCTTTCTCCCACGCGTCTCTCATTACTCAGCAGCGCGGCCATCGTTGCCTTATCGTATAACTCAGGTGCGGGACAGATGTGGAAAATATATCTAGAAAACTTCCAAGTTGGAGAATGAAAAGAGAAGATCGAGATAGAACGGTATATGTATGTGTCTGTGCTTCGACTTGACTCTCGTGTGTTCGCTTTTCTTCTGTCAAATGGATAATACACACGTGACTCGATAAACGTAATAATAAGATATTGTATTCCACTGGGAGGAACGGAGGCTAAGGAAAGGTGGATATATAGCGATAAACGTTCCTCCTATAATTATAGCTTATCAAAGCCTGCCATTGTTTTATTTTCAATTTTATAACTTCAAAAATAACCGCGAAATTAGAATAAAGTTCATGGCTGACAAAAAAGTTTTCATGCCCGGACTTACAATCGCATACTCTGTTATGAGTAGAGCCCAAATCGATTCATACGAAACACTTGCAGGCCATGTCAAACACGAGCACACTTACAGATGTTCCAAATATGGTGGAAACAGCGAAAGTGCGCCCAGTCAATTAAGACCAAGTGCTCGATGGGTGGAGGGGGTTTTGATTACTGATCATGATTTAAAACGCAATGAAATAATTTTACACGGCATATCCGACGAATTTCAATATGGGCACTTGAGTATTTTTGGGTCACTGATTACGAGAGGTAAATCAATATTGAATAATTCAAAATTTAGTCCAGCGTTTCAATCCATCATCTTGGATTTTGAAAATTCGTACCCCCGTTCTATGGTTAGTCCGATATCCGGTACCGCATAATTTCCGAGGAGTTGTAGTTGTAGCCATGGCTTCTTTATCAAAAGATGCGTGTTGACGCCAAGTAGTTAAATTTTTTTTATTATATCGAACTTGGGAATGATGACTTTATCATTCCGTAAAATCGATATCGCAATTAATTCCAAGCATATATAGACTAATTTCGTGTTATCCAAAAGCTGAACGTGCCAGTAGAGTTGTCAGGTATTCTGTGTGTGTGTGTGCGTGTATGCGTGCGTACGTCCATGCAAATGCGCATGTCAAACTGTGATCTATACGAAGTTGCATGATGTAACGGAGGAGCCACTCCACTGGCAGAGAAATAAAATTCCATTGTGTTATTGAAAATTATTTTGCGTCTAAATCGTACTCTCGCCGCTCGGTCAAATAATTTTTAGTTAAGACAAATAAAGTTTCTTAGTTGCGATCATAGATCTTGTTTTGCTTGATATGATCCATATGAAAACGTCAAAATGTGAATAATTTTCGATATTATGTAAACGAGATAATTCATCAATGTTCCTCGCGATGTTTATAAACGTCTTCAGAAATATGCCATGACCCAGTTACAAATTTAATAGGCTATGATAAATTAAGTCGCGGACGAGATTTCGTAAAAAGCTAAGATGAGTATCTTTCCTTTCTTGCCCTGCCTTCCTCACGACAGAATTCAACTGCTAACGATGCGCATGCCATCCATCGATATGCTCATGCGCTGCAGAAACTTTACGATCATTGCGTACTCGTTACTATGCTCGCTACAGTCGCTCTTACACCTTTCCTCTACCTCGCCCTTCATCCTGCTAACCGCTAGGTCACGATCTCGCACGCAGAGGCCGACTCGAAGGGTTTAGTTGGGTGTACAACCCGTGGTGAAGGTGAAACGCTTTATATGTGCGATGCTTATCTCTCTCTCGGCACCCAGCAGAAGCGGAGGGAGTAACAGTGAGCAGCAGCATATCGAGACCGTTGTGCGTTCCATGTCAAAGGCAATATTTTTCCTTTTTTATTTCACTTATTTATCGAGATATAACCAGGCTCACTGCCTCGGTATATACCTATATTGTGGCGTAGTAGTTTTAAACTTCTGCCTTTTTATGCTCCCGTTCTAGTAGAAAGACCTGCAATGAAAAGCAGGCTCGCAGCCACACACATCTCGAGTTCATCGATTCGCATTCTGTAACGCATGATAGTGAAATTTCTCGGTGCTCATACGTTTCAGCTGAAAACAGAGCTTGCTTGACTCAATTGACACCTTTTGCATCCTCTTCACTATTAGGATAGTCTGTAGAGACCGACCGTGGTGAGATCCTCAAACAGAAGCAGAGTACGTTGAGCGAATCAGACAGGTAGATACGGACTGTGGCTAATTGGCCTTATAGACGCATCAACCGAAGATACTGTACCAATTGTCGGTTCCCTGACAGCTTGGTTGACCAACCCTTGGACGGTAGAATCTTCAAATCGACCGACGAGGCTGTTACGTATCAAATTAATACCTGAGTTAAAGTACAGAGATCAAATCAATTTGAACATGTTTATTCTTAAAATTTCAATACTTGCTGCAGCCACAAGAATTCGTTTGATCGTTTTTCTAGTATTTCTTTTAACTTGTAATTTCGATTCTGAAGAAATAAGGGGAAATCTTTGATTGTGATCGACGGACGTTCCGTACGGGGGAGGCGGGGTTCAAAGATTGTGACTAATTGTGACGAAGGGAGTGGTCAAAAAGTCATAAAAATTTGCGGATGTCCTTTATAGACAGCTCTTAAGAATTCCGTTCTATAAGTGATTCCCAATCAATAATCGAGTCTTTTTGTCCTATGCCTGGTCCAAAAATTGAAGCTACTGCTAATCCCTAACATTTTAACGATGCTTATGACTGCTTTCCCTTACAAACTCATGAGTTTGAAAGGTTCCTTCAGAGCCCGGCCCGTGCGGAAATTTCCCTGGTGTACTTCTAGATTGCGTCCTACTACTGGGCAGTTTTGCCCCCTTAGGCTTCTTCGAAAGGCACTAGGCACTGTTCGAGCAGCTGTCAGATCTCGATACGGTTTTTGTCGACTTGCTCATGGCGACTTTATGCGTATGCATCGCGGAATTTTTCTAAGAGATCTAATGCCCTCGCGTGATACGACTCTACAGGGTTACGTCGGAATCGAGCTGCATGCTTTCGTGTACTTCCAGAGATTAATTTGCCTTTGCTTGCATATCTGGCGGTTTTTCAATCGCTAGGTGAAAGAACGAGGGAAAAGTTTGTCAATTCACCAGTCCTAATGATGCCATAAGATAAGACAAGACGAGAAACAAGTCTTGTCTTGAAAACTCATGGTTCAATCTAAATTTCCAGTAAATATAATTTTCTTCGTCGTACCTATAGGGTTCTCAGAAAATAATAACCTTAAGATTTTTGAGTGTGCTGAAATTCTCAGTTATAACTTATAACGAGCAGAAAGTGCGGTGCGATTTTGAAACGATAAGTTCTAAAAAATTTCATTTTTACTACACAGTTCTTTCTAAAAATCCGAGTAATATTTTTCTATAAATCGCCAGCTGATTTTCATAAGGTACCTTCACATTCAAAAGAATGAACTCATACGATTACTAAGCTTCTGAGAATGTAAAATCATTGAAGACTCTCGCATACCACCAAAACAATAATACTGTTTAGAAATCACTGTCATGATATCGAATGACTATCATTTGTTTCTCAGCCACATACCATAATTCAAAACTGAACATCCTCAAACAGACATTCAAATTGCAATCTCCGACAACGAAATAGTTCATCATTTCTGTGATCGGATCAAAGACGTATCATAATATTATACATACATATATCGAAACAAGAACAAGGGGAAAACTTGGATAATCCGTTCGGCTCATGGTGAGCACGGGTGTGTGCCGGGATATTCGTTCAGGTTGATCCGAGGGCGAATGCGGCTGCCGGTGATTCAGGATCCCGAGATCCTGCTTATTAAGTGGAGGCGAGCGCGGGGCGTATATATCGCGTATACGGTATACAGGCAATGCCCCAACGAACGAAACGATAGAACGGAAGAATATGGATGGTGTATTATGGTCCTCGGTGCTGCCGCAGCGAAGATGGAGATAGGTGGGTATATGTGCCCGGATTGTAGCGAACGAACGGCTGGACGAGCCGGCTGTCCGGCGCTCCACAAACCGCTATTATTTATATTAAGTTTAATGCAACTACGTGACTGAATCCACCGGACTAACCCTCGTGCGTTCAACTTCGCAAAAGCCCACCTATATCATTAGTATACACCTATTATTGCATTACTTCGTGTACTCGTCTGCGCGAAGGAATATAAAGCCAAAAAAAAAACAAAAAAAACAAGAATCAAGAATAGTAGGAGCAAAAGCCAACGTGCGGGCGGAGAAAAATAGCCAATAGATAGGCCGGTGATGGATCAGCACGTGCGCTAGATCCAGAAAAAATATTTTATATCCAGCCATTTTTGATGAATAATTATAATTCTCTTGATTTCGTTGCATATATAAGTGGTCGACTTTTGGTTTGAAAATTCATCTACCTGACGGGAAATGAAATTTTTACCAACCTAGATCAGCTGTTCCGTGTGCTGTTTCGCCTTAAATCGAAGTTCGCTAAATTAACGTCCTAATGCATGCATTATTTTCGGACGGTTTTCATAAATCGCATCGATCGTTGACTATATTGTTTCGGTAATTAGTGGTCGATTGGCGGTAGGACTTCCTTAAACCGGCCAACTGTTATCCCGGAGTGATTAAATCGAAAATCGGTGAGTTTTCCAAGGGCAGTCCGATTAACAATCTTTAGTTCGTTGATCCAAAGAGACAGAAGAGAAATGATTGCAGCAGAAGTTGAAAGTGATGCAGTTTTCGAGTATCAGCGGATGTGTTTTAATGGAAAACATCTTGAAAAAGTGAAATCATTCTATTAACTGATCAGACGTGTGAATAAAGCGCGCTGAAATTTGAATCACATGAATGACGTGATGGCAATACTGGCATATGCAGCGCTATAAAAATGCCACGAAATCTTAATGGTGCAATGACGCATACAACTTGTATGGTTGATTGGCCTCATGGCACCATATTGACAGATAACGCTATGACAATCGTAATCAATAAGTAACGAGACAAATAACAATATTGACCTGCAGCAGTAGGAAAAAGAGTCACTAGACACATAAAAACTGGATTGTCGATTGACATCATGGAATGGTGCGTCGTAATAATAAATAACGTATAGTAACATTGATGAACAATTTAGACGAGACATCTTGCTGAAGTAAGCAGAAGATAGGCAGTAGAAAATCAGCGTGACGACGCGCTAGCCCGCGCACATCAGTGGCTCTCATGTGCATGCGACGGAGTAGATATAATTCATTTCAAACAGATTTTTTTCATGATGACAAAACGTTTAAGCTCCATATTGTTAACTGTAACATCATTGCGAAAAAAAATTTGAAGAAAACAATTGAAAAGATTACTTCGAGGACTTGGTTCTTGAATACGAATGACTATTTTACCGAATCTCTTTTTTAAAGGGTGACCAAATGATTCGTAATCTCATAGTATTGCTGATATGAATCTGATGCAAAAAAAGATTGATAAGGTTTAAGCATAACTTTACTTTTGAGCATGTTGTGATCTGTTGCTGTCTCATAAATTGTACAATCTTTTTTTTTTTCGGTACGTGATGAAACACCCAAATTTCATATTCTTGAATTTAGCATCACGACCAACAGCATGCACATTTTTCTAACCATTATTTGGGAAAGACAACTCTGAGGTTAAAGAGCCCATCGTACCATTGACCAGTCCTAAACAATACTACGTACTTGTTCTGTGAGCCCAGCACGTGGATATAGAACGAAGTTTTCCTTCGTTTTTCCTTCGTTAATCTAGACGCTTTAGCATGTGCAAATGTCAAGGTCAAGGAGTTCCAGTAAAAATAGACTAGAAGACAAGGATGTTTGGTGTCGGATGAAAATTGCATTGAATTAACATGGAGCATTTAATTAAGTATTATAAATCGTAAGAAGAATTAATTACGTAAGCCAGTTTGCAACACGAAAGCATATATAAATTAAATAAATAAGAATGAAATGACAGCTAGCCAGGATGAATCGAGAAAAGGATCAAATACTATGAATTCCAAACTGATCCTCGATCTCACAGAACCCCAAAATCTGCTAACTGGAGAGAATTAAGAACCAGTGATTATAGAGGTGGCGCTTGAACTTAGGATGATTTACATCGGCAGGAGTGTGGTGGTTGCCTGGACCGACCGTAGCTGCGTCTGCAGGAAGACGAGCAAAGGCCGTCTGCAAGGCGCAGTAAATCTCCATTCTCATGTTCTAAATCTTTCGCCTCAAATATTAGTTGTGAGCGAGAATGAAAGTATGACATGGTACGCTACGGCTAGACGCGAACCGTCCCTTCTGGCAAAATTCAAATATTCTCTGCATTCATAAATTCATCAGATTTAAGAGAATACCTTTGCCAAAATTACACGGCCGTCGATTATCTGTAACAGCGAATAGATTAAAAAAGATCGAAGAGAGAAAGAATAGCAAGGCGGAATACGTACGGTGACTAATGATGGTTGTTTTGAGGAGATTCTACTGATATTTCGACAAAGACCCATTGACTCGGACCCTTTGCAGTGTTTTAATGTAAACGAAAGTTCGCAAAGCTTGCTGTGCACAAACTTATAATGTAATCGCCAACACCGTTATCGAGATATCACATCTTAAGAAAAACAGTCGGTATATTATATGTGCGTTCTTATGTATCCGTACGAATCCCAGTTTATAAGTGTTCCGTATTCCCCAAACTGAAAGTGCCGATACTTTAAAGAAAATAATATCAGCTAGTTACGCATAAGAAAACCGTATGCCAAACTATACTTGCAATATGAATACCATTGTCGAATAATTGAATGAAACGTGACATTGCCGATGTTTCAATAATCGGTCAAATTTGATATTACATGGCATTAATAACAAGTCATCAATTGTACGATACTGCGCCACTTACGGTTTTGACAAAACGAAGAAAGTAAATAACGCGAAATTTGGATTTTCTGAAAATAAGTTCGAAATTCTGCCTAAGCTACGAAAGGTAGAGCAAAATTATATAAAAGTAAATTCCTTATTGAAAAAAAAAAGACTACGACGGCATATGTCCATAATCAATAGTTTTGGCATGAGAGACATCGAAAAACGAACGTAGGAAAAATAAACATCCAATTATCGTCGTGGGTTCAATTCGTGATTGTCTACGAATAATGTTTTTCACTCTGCAATGAAGATCGGCTGTAGTGGCACGGGTTTTCGGCAGTTTCCTTTTGCCCATGGAATTGAATGAAATGAAAATGGGACAAGTCGGATATGGCCGCATGCTGGGGGTCCGGCTACTGATCTGGGCCGGTCCTCAAAGGAAACTGGCTACTCTGATTCACCCCAACCCTGATATAGACGAAAGCCTGAATAATGGAGGGAATTGCATGAAAAAAAAATTGTCCAATTGGGAGCCCAATACTGAAAAACATCTGGAAAATTGCTTCTGGATCGGATAATTTGCGAGTTTCATGCGCACTTGCCTCGAACGTTCTACAAGTTTCAATATTTCTTACTATACCGATGCGATCCGAGTTCCTCATCGCTTTTCACACGGTCGTAAGCTAGTAGCTTAAGGTAGTTCTATCGCTGCAGACTAGTCAATTAGCTATAAATGTCTAAATGATGATTCCTAAAAATATTGGATATATGGGTTAAAATTAATAAATATTAAATAAGCTTACCCAGGTGAATACAATTAATCAACGGTTTATTATAAATAATTATGTAACTAGTAAAATAGTAATTGCAACGACTCAAGTATTACTAGATCTCGTATGATATTTACGTGTGGCAACGTTGCGTTTTCTTTCTCTTTTCATTCTCGTGCCCTCTCACTCTCTCGCCCGCTCTATTGACGTTGACGCGGAGAGGTTATGTTGTTCGACTTGTCAAATACCGCTTTCGTTTCGATATCGCGTTGCCACATTTTTTCACCGTCACGACATTATGCCATAAGTTGTGTATCACTACCCGGATGCTCGTATTAAAATCAGTATAGCTTAAAAAATTGGTCGACAATCATATTTTTTTTAGGCCCGTTAGATTTTTACGTGTTTAATGAATCTAAGTCTCGTTTTTTGTAAGAATCTTTTGGATTTTCGATAAGATATATCGTTTTAAAGTGACCGGAAATCGGTTCTTCTATATGCCGAAGCAAATTTGCCTTGAGGAATTGGCATTTTCAAGTATTAATTTCTCCGTAATTAGGTCGATAAGGGGCATTGACGTTTCGCGAAATGAATAAATATATTAAAATTGAAGATATATAAAAAAAAAATTTGAATCTTATGGATTAGTTACCACGATAGAACTACCTTAAGTAAAATAAGCTAGTAGCCACTGTGCTAATTTATATTACTCGCTGTTCAAACATTCAATAAAACTATAGGGCAACAGTGTAAAAATACATAGTACTTGGATTCCAAGTAAAATAAGCTTGTCGACAATACGAAAATTTTGCCATATAAACTTACTAGCATGGATTAAATACAGTAGCACACGGAGATTTTCCTATAAAAGCTCTAACAAGAATTCCGATAAGAACTTTTGTATGACTATTTTCATGCGATTGACCATATATATATCCCTCGCTCTTGGGCGATAACTGAGACACGAATTGAAAACGATTTTAATATTTTTTAACGGTCGAACGCAGTTGATCTGTCGCTCATGGTTCCGTTGAGGATTTTTTGCTCAGGGCAAGTAGAAATTTTTAAGCTAATAAAAAATTCGACCCTGAATTTCAGAGTCGAAGTTAATTTTGTGGGACCATGTTTGTGGATGATCTTTGCGCATTGCTGTCTTTTTGTACTACCTCGCTCACAAAGTTTTCTCCATGAGGAAGCCGAAAATAAAGATCCATGTTGCTCATTCGGGGAGCTTTATATGAGCACGATAAGATAATGAGAAATCAACGTGCAAGTTTCTAATTTTCACGGGGGTTTTTTTTTTCCCCAGCAGAATAACCTGCTTACGGTGATAGAAACGATACGATTATAAAATTTTAACGCTAAAAGGTGCTAGACAGTAGAAATTCATTTTTATAATGGTTCTTGGTTTTCATCTACCGAACTTAGGGTTGCTTATGGGTTTTCTATCCATATTTTATTACCTGCCAATGGTAGCAATGTGGATTACATGTGAGAACGTTTAAAGAAATTGAACATATACGAGAAAGCCTGTGAGAAAAGGGAGGCATCGTGACGGAATAGGTCCAGTAATAAGTTCGAAGGTGCTGATCGTACGCTATCTTGATAAAAGTAAAGCGATTTTATCTATTTATTCCTGTTACTGGAGTTCTATCGAGCCAGCCAGGATCGATAATGATCTTGATACGAGCGTCGCGTAAGATCCTCTATGGCCATCCACTGGTCCAACATCTCGTTATGCCTCTTCGTCTTCACAATGAGAGATTCCCGATTACGCTTCCTGAACGCAATCATAGGGCAACATCGGCTCCCGAGTGTGAAAAATCACACTACAAGAAATCTCTTACGATCGTTCCACTTCCTCCAGATGATAATGATTATATCACAATACGCGAACATCTTGCATGGACATTTAGGCATGTTTAATAAAATAGCTAAAAAAAGTTTCCCGATTCGAGCCATAATTATTATTGCTTCAGCCATATTATATGGGAAAATACGCTACTGCCATACCATCTAGGTAATAAAGCCATACAAATATGACTGACACAATATCGTTGGCGTAAGCATACCACTATGTCATGACAGACATATACCCAATAGCTCCGCGAATCTGACAAGTATCTCTATTTCAGCAATACCATAGTATGGTTGAGTTCACCATCACGAGTTATGCGTATGCCAACCATACTAGTATAGCTGTCTTATAAACGCTAGCATACGAGGTAGACGAACACCAGCCATACTATAGCCGAAGCAAACATATACAATGTTGTTTCGTAGATAGCAGTTTTGTCAGTGTAGGCAGAATTCTTTGTATACCAACAATACTAGTAGAGCTGTTTTATAAACGCTAGAATACGAGGTAGACGTACCAGCTATACTACCAAAAGAATATGGCTGAATTATAAATTCATTTTACATAGATAAATTACAGGATATTGTACCTACCTATACTCGTATAGGTAAGTATATATAGTAGGGGATATTCGGGTCACAGTAAAAATTCAGCCAATATGTTTCATAATCATGAATATTTATTTTAATCATCTGTTATCGATAATGATATTCATACATAAATATTTTGCAAAAGAGACTTGATTTTTAGAGCTAATGAAACACACCTGGAAGTTTGAGAGAATCCATGGCCCGGAGACATATGATACTCTCCTTGCAGGAAAATGACAGTTGACCTAACCTACAAAAATTCGCTTATTATACGATTGGCGTTTATATAACAGGAAAAATAGTCCTTTTTTACATATTCCGTAGATAAGTGAGAACAGACTTACCTTCAAATGTTGGTATAAGCTCATCAAGATTCCGTTCGTTCAGTTTCTTCTTCACAAACTCGTTCATTATCAAATTTTGCGTAGTGAGGTCTCGTTTTCGCGCGAGGCAGAGGCATAGACACCACGCGTTAACAGATTACTGTAGGTGTTCCAAAAACGTAGTATAGTTGCGCGAGCCATATTAGTATAGCTATGTGTCACAACGTTATTCTCGCAGCCATACTATATGGTTGAAATAGCTAGGCATGTAAAAATCAGCTACTACAGCTGTTTGAACAATACAGTGTAGTTTCGCGAGCTATGTTAGTATGGCTGATTTACAAAAACGATAAATTTCCAGCTATTTATAATGACTAAGCTAGCCAGACGATTGAGTGTCGTCCACAAAGGCGCAGTATAGGCGCCGTAGACAAAACTGCTTTGCCTTCACCAGCGATATTATTGTTGAATTAGAAATACTTCACTAGTCATATTTGTATGAACTTTACGGCAATCGGGATTTTCTAAAAGGGCTACTGCATTTTCTGTGTGGGCAATATTTTTTCACCAGTATACCTATAACTGGCCAACAATAACAGTATTATTGTAAATCCCGAACCATTTTTTTCAGTGTACAGAGCAAAGTAGCTAGTCCTCGTTCTTGGACCTCGCGCACAACCAAGACAGAGAAAAACGATTGATTTTATGCGTAGTTTTAAAATAAATTCTACTATTAAAAATCACCAAATAAACAATTGACAGAATATATGCCTTCGATTCGTTGCAGTAAATCTTTGATTTGCAATTTTAACGACAGCATACTATTAGAGTGAACAAGTAAAAAGATGAAAGCGCAGGGTTGCTTATAATTTCTTCTCCCTCTCTCTCTCTTTCTCTCTCTCTCTCTCTCTATCTCTCTCTCTCTCTCTCTCTCTCTCTCTCGTTGAGCAGTGAAAAGGACATTGCCAGGAGGAGTCGTGATGCAATAAAGTAGCGCCACCCACCGGGCCATCCTTATCATCCTGAGGATCTTTGCAATGCTTCACTTTACTCGCGATCTTGGTGGGGCAGCGCAGGTCTTGCTTAGCAGCAGCAGTATCACGGCGCAGAGTGCCTCGTGGCGCAAGGGTGCATAATGAACTCGTTAATTAACTATCAGGAAGCTGCATCAAATCTGATAACGCGCTGGCCACACGACGATCGGCCTTTACTTTTCCCTCAGCAGCAGAGACACACTTCTGTACGAACGAATATATAGGGCCATATCGAGTTTGTTTACCAGGCTCATGTGCTGCGAGGGCTGGTACTCCTGTACTGTGTCGCTTGCAATACATTGTATCGGTGTATATGTATAATAAACCATCTCGCTCTGGGAACAGTGACGGTAACAACGGTTTTATCAGCTTGCTGGGTTGCACGCCGGGCAATTATGATGTTATAAGAAACGAGTGCAGGAAACTATACATGGCACTCGTTCGTGCAAATCGTATTATTCGCCGAAACTAACTGGCCATTGTATTAGAAAATTTAAGAAAAAAAACTATCCGAATTTATAGAATATCGTTCGCTTCACTGTGGCATTCAGTGGAGTATTTTCGTAATGACGCGATCAGTTGATGAGCTGAAATCTTCAGCCGAATTTTATTGACCATCGGTTTCTCGTTTCGAAAGAACGACTTGGAAACAAATCTACGTTGGAACTGTCAAATTCCGGCGAGACTGGTAAATGATGTTTCACAACTTTGGTTCGCCAATTATGAAATTTTTGGTGGCTGGCGATTACAACTGTGTCACAAAATCTCCCCGGCTAAAATCTCACCAATAATCTCTCAAGGAGAAAATTTCTTCAGTCAAAATCGCCGCTGGACAAAATCCTACTGGAAAAATCTCTCCTGGACAAAATCCTCCCTGATGAAATTTCCCCTTATTATCGAATTTATTATAAATAAAATAAAATAAGGAAATATATAAATAAATAAATAAAATAAATAAATGCATTAATTAATTAATTAATAATCAAATAAATAAACAATTAAATCAATATATATAAAAGAATTAAATGAATAAATGAAGAAACGTGCACAGTGAGATACGTTAGAACGGGGGAAACGAAACGAAGAATATATATAATAGATAGAGATTATAAGTAGTTCACGTGTGCGTGTGCTATTACGTTTTTTTCCTTGGTTGAAACAGTGATTTAAGAGATAGAGACGTGCGTCTGCGTGTGTGTCTGCGTGCGATCGCGTTTGAATGTCGTTTGATCGATGATTATTAATCAGTCTCAAATGTTCGTCTAAGCAGTCTCGTTTAATCATAAAATCTCTGTGCTGTTGTGTGGTTGTGCTGTTTTGTGAATTTTTGTGAGGGGCATTATGTTCAGCGGGGATTTTGTCCAGTGAGGATTTTGGTCAGGGAGATTTTTTCGGGGGGCATTTTGTCCGGGGGAATTTTAAAAAAAGGTTGTAATCGACGGGCACTTCGTATAAGCTATATGCTTATTTGCTTATATGTAAATCGATACGGCCCATTGGCATCGATATATATAACTTTGAATATTGTCGGTGAATGTGAAATTGAACGAAATATACGGTGATTCCGGGATAGTCAGGGTCAGGAGAGGTTTTGTAAAAGATCTTTAACTTTTTCAGGGTCCCATGTTCTCAGAATTCGGTAGTGTATGAGACTTTCGAACGGCAATACATGTTGCCTTATATTTTACGGTGATAACAGTAAATGATTATTGATATTTTTTAATTCCAATTTATAGAAAAAAATTACTTGCCAGGATACCCTTTAAGTGTGACGAGACAATTTTTACCACCTTATTAAAACGTAAATATTAAGTATCTCATGTTCCTAAAACAAAACAAAAAAACTTCTCTACCTCTCCGACAATATTTTTGTCATCGTCATTATTTCGAATTAATAGCTCGGTACAATCGTAAAAGTTTGGTTACCGTCAATTAAAACCTTTTTTTACGTTTTAATAAGATGGTAAAAATGGTCTCGTCACACTTAAAGGGTATCCTGGCAAGTAAATTTTTTTCTATAAATTGGAATTCGAAAATATCAATAAGCATGTACTGTCATCACCGTCAAATATAAGGCAACATATTGTCGTTCGAAAGTCCCACACACTACCTAATTCTAAAAGAATATTGGACCCTCAAGAAGTTAAAGATTTTTTACAAAACCTCTCCTGACCCTGACTATCCCGGAATCACCGTATATATTTCGTTCAATTTCACATTCACCGACAATATTCAAAGTTATATATCGATGCCAACGGGCCGTATCGATTATGTATAAGAATAGCTTATACGCCCCTATGGAATTTAACCATCAAAATGTATTCTTCGTTGTTCATTTAAACTCACGCGTATCTATATAAAATTTTGAATAATGAGGTAAAATGATCCGTGAGCGCAAAAGCGCTTAGTTAATCGCCAATTATTAATGAGATGAAAAATTATATTGCATATAGTGTGTGGACAGGATAGGATGCCATCGCAAGATTGATATCTCCTTTTAATTAATCGATCGTTCGTGTGTACACTAACGGATGGCTATACGCGATCGCCGATCGTGGAAGCAAGATTCGTGACGCGATGTACGTGGTTGATAGGGAACAACGGCAATGAGAGTGTATACGTACGCGATCGACGACGAATCATCGGGTAATTACAGGTAACCGATGAACCTAATTCAACGCGTGTGCACGGTCGTTGCCTCTCGCACGTATCGTCTGCTGCTGCGTACTGAGAGCTATCATACTCAATACCGCGGTGCCGAGGTTTACGAAGTAACACACACACACACACACACACACACACACACACACACACACACACACACAATGTTCTTTGTCGCTCTATTTTGAACGGGTATTCTCTTTAGATCTACTGCACGCTAACTAGCAGAAAATATAGCACTCAGTAGGATGCTGCGATAATTTCTTCAATGTCGACAGAAAATTGCACTCATGCGTAACTGATAACTTTTGTTAAAATCATTATGTGGCCTTCCACATGAAAAGGCTGGCTTCAGCGGGGTGGAGTTGCGCATATATATATTGTCGGTTAAATCCCGCATATTCTGGAATAAAGTTAAACCTCTCCAATTTGAACAGTGACGAAATTGGTCGCTGTCAAAGAGTTATTTTCGAAAAATCAATGTTAAAGTTAAACTGGCAATAACTGCATTGCTAGTTGAAATTTAATTAGATTCCAATTGAAAACGATCGAGGCATTTGAAGGATTAAAAAAAAATCGACACCCGACATTTTTCTTAGCACATACACACGCACGCACGTCAGAACGTTTTTTTTTTTTCGAAATTTGTGTTTTCTGACGTTTTGCTATGCTCGATAGTTTTTAGCTCAAAATAGTATTCCCATCAGGACTAATATTCCACCTTTGCGGACCGCCTGACCGTAATCCGTAATATGTGATTGTAATTAACGTCGTTTTTTTAAATAGGCAACCGAAAAACCAAACGGTCGATTTGTGCGCTACGTCGACTACTAAACCGACTGTCTAATGGAGTTTCAATAGTCAGCTGTACGGATTCAACCGAAGTTCATATCACTTGTACGTGATATGGCCTAAGTATCATATAAGACTTCGAATTTTTTTTAAAAATATCTCTTAACCGTAGTCACTTACATGAGGTCTCAACGACCCCAACATCAACTTTAGTTCAAAATTTCAAATGGAAGGTTCTTGAATCTGGACCTGTGGCACCGTATGTTACAAGATCGAAGTATTAACCGTACGTTAGGCGCGTTATAGTTGTGATCAAAGCATCGGTTTGGTTTGGACAGCTAATTATAATTTTTGGAATGCCATGAACTGAAGTATTATTTTTCTTAAGCTACAGTATCTCAAGAGTGTCCAAATGTTTTCTCAAAGTACGGTACCTCAGGAATATCCAAATGAAATTTCAGTAAAAAATATAAATATTTACAAAAGTCTTTCAGTGAAACAACTGACATTTCTTAGTTCTTTGCTTTGGAATTTTTTTACAAGGCTTTAATTGAATTTTGTCTCAAATAAACAATGAGAATGCATTATTAAGATGTTAAAGTTTATCACAGAATTTTTTTCATGCCGGGAATTCGAACAGAGTTTGTGTAACAACGGTCCAAAGTTGGCTGGGGTCAGAGTGACCCCGTGTAAGTAATGTGGATGTTTTCAGTGTAAGTGACTAGGGTTAAGACTCGAATTGCAACTTTTGAGATACCTCGCTGAATTTTTGTACATGGATAATATTGTACTCGCAAATTATCTATCAACCAGTTATAGAAAAATGGTAAAGGGCACCACGCTGAAGGAAACTTAAAATTATTTAATAAAAAAAAAAAGGACGAGAATGAATCGTGCAAATTGATTGCATATTGGTTCGTCATGATGATGAGACTCGCACACTCTGCTTACTTTATGAGGAAGCTAAAAACATAATAAAAACGTAGGGAGTAAAAACAAAAGCTTTCTTGCTGGGAGAGCATACAGAGTTTCCAATGTTCCTATTGAAAATAATACGCTGAAATCTCTACGCATATACCATTTTGCTACCAACCTCCCCTGATGTTCACGGCTTTGTATTGTAAATGAATGGAAATTCACCAGAGTTTGAGTTAAGAACACTACTATTTCCCTTTATTACAATCGCTAATATCTATGTACTAGATTTACTGCATAGACCTTTTATTACTGTAGACAGTAAAATTTACGCTATAAAACACAACAGCTCTTTAGAATAATAATTCCGGAGCCGAAGAGAATATTCAACAAAGGTTAAAAACTGAATTGCCGTGCCTAATAAATCAGAAAGTCCAAATCAACGGAATAATCATTCGAGGTCGAGCATTTAAAAACGCATCATCACATGCCTCTTTGCCTGGTTAGCTCGTGTGTTTCTGATTAATACGTCCTTAATAATATATCCACGACGGCTGGAACCAAATTTCGCTCAACTAACCCTTCCAAAGATGCAGGGGAAGACTCCACATCGATGCCCACACGTAACCACGTTCTAAATGCGGTCGTAGTGCCGCTTGCGGGTGGCAGAACCCCACAACCAGTAGACACGACTAATAATATGGTTTTATATATGAGCAGAGGCTCCAGCCGTCGATTCTACAAAGCCTCCGGCTGCTTGTATGCTTCACCACTACCGCCTATTCATACTTCTTCTTAGTTTCCTTTTTTATTAACCTGTTCCCCTTTTTCGGCTTTCGATATTTCTTACCTATCAGATGTATTTCGATTGCGAAATTAGTTGGTATTTCTTTCTCCGTCTATGCCCATATAGTATCGGAGCGTCACACATACAGCGCTAATTATCATAGGGCGGAAGGGATGGCAGAGGGCCTGTAAACAATTTATAATCTGGTAATTTTGCTGTTCTCTTAGGTTTCTAGAGATTCATACATGTCAGACATTATTTAAAACAACGATCGAGCAAAAAATCATCGTGAATGGTGCTTTACGAGACAGTAGGAAATACCACTATATCGATGGCATTCATTGGTAGCCTTACCATATTGGTTCGCGACAAATATTATGCAGTACCGCTGCTAGAAAATTTTAGTAATAAAGAAGAGTGGCCTCTATATTTCGAGATTACACGATAGAAATATCTCGCCCTTCGAGTTCGAATGTGATGCGGCCCCTTCTCAAGACGATGTGAAAGTCGGGTGGTCCGCGCGTGAAACAACAGTGAAAGTGGCTCAAAAATCGTAACCATTCGCCTTCCCTATATTCTTAAAAACGAGTAAACTAGATGTACTGTAACTTTGGAGATTTATGTTAAATTAGGAGACCGATGAAAATCTAGTTTACTTTTTTTCCGAATTTATAGAGGGGAAAAAAAAAAACAAACGAATAACCACGAGGAATCTGCTATTGGATGGTTATGATAGTTATTTTTGTCACCTCGATACGTAAAAACCAAATTAGATTTTCATTGCTACGGTAAAAATGGATACTTTCATCCGGCACAGTTGGCGTTTCATTATATAAATGCAAAAAAAAAAAAAAAATAGGAAAACTTCAGCGCGCAAATAATGCGGAAAAATTAGGAGAATCGTTTCTCAAAAATGGTGAATTTCAGTTTACGCGAATTCCGACGAGGCTTCGTAGCACGCCTGTGATTTGACAGTTGTCAACGAAATCGGAATCGCCAATAAAAGTTATGCGCCATATCGAAAGCTCGTTTATAAAACTAAAAAAAATGGTTCAGCGATCATTATGTGCGCTTATCTTCATACTCCAAGATTCCCATTAGGAACTAATGTTTTGAGGTTATGCAGCTATCGACTGACCTAAACTTTTTATCTGTAATATTTCTTCAGTTCGCCGTAAGACTATAGTGGCGCTATATACCGCTCTCGCAAGCTTGATGCCGGTCACGTGACTTTCACATCGCCTTAAGGAGAGTAACTACTTTAGGAGACCGGAAATTAGATGATTATTGGATTTTTTTTTCAATGTGAAAAGAACAACGGAAATTCCTCAAACTCTGATAATAATTTATTCATGTTTCCATACATCTCTGGTGATTTTTTCAATTTATTGTATGCATAAATTAACGTATAATCCACTATGTCCCCTGGCGTGTCCTCATCCTTGTCGTTGATTTGCGGGAATTGTGCAGTTCGCACCCGAAAAAAAATTCTACATTATTGAGATGTTTTTTAAGAACATGAATCTACATTTTGAAAAAAAAATTAACGATTTTTAGAATACTTTTTTTTTTACGGCATTTTGCAATAACAAATATGTTTCAAACACTCCAATCTTTCCGACTTTAGGTTCATGTTTCAATAAATTATAGGATGAATAAATTTCAGGATGTTTTCTTGAGATATTTTGCCAACGACTTGGAAAATAAAAAAAAAAAAGAATTCTTTGAAGCATCCAAAGTGCTTGCTCCCCGGAGGTCGCTCATGGCAGTTGACAACAATTAACCACCTAATGGTGGTTTGTACATTCAGTTCGGCGTGAAAATATTACTCGTTGTGATTTCACCTACTCGGTAGATGGATGGCTGATGAAGATAAAGCCTGACAATAAATATGGATCAATTTTGGCTTTTCCTTTGGAGAAGGTGTTGGTAACGATATAAGAGAGTGAGGGAAAAAATGACGTGAAAGTTTTATTGGTAGGTTGGTTTTCTATAAATAAATAAAAAAATGGGATTCTCGTTTGAAATCTTCAGGCAATACTCGTTGAGTTCAATACCTAGGCATTGTTATATGAACATCCATTTCCGTAGAATCCTTAGACCGATCGATCAAAATTTGGACAAAGTGGAGCGGTCACGAACAATCGTCGCAATATATTAAAAATAATGCAAAATCGCTGAAACATATCAAACACACAACCCACACCACCGTATTGATATTTTGTCGCTCTTATATTTTGTCGTTGGATATTCTATCGCTGGATACTTAGTCGTTCGATAATTAGTCATGACTCCAAGACTAAAAGGATGAGAGGGGGAGTAGGGTTCTATAATTTAATATCCGCAATCAAAATATCTGCAACAAAAGATCCGCAGATATTTTATGCTTGTGCAATAATATTCGATGACATGATACCTTATAAAATAGATCTGCGTGAAAATATATGAAAATTATTATCAAACTCAATGCCATGATGAAAAAATATATTTTGACTAAGTGCATAATTTTAAAATGTCAGCTATTACATATTATTATATTATATATTAAAATAAGGAAACGCTTGCGCTTATATATCACGTGGGGCACCTTTCATTTAACCTTATGACTCAGTTGATAAGAGTCCCGTTGCCTTATATTTTCTCTCATAGATGGTTTACATTTCGGAAAAAGGAAGAGCGTAATTTTGTTCCTCTTTTGATAGACCGGAAGACACTTTTTTTCCCCGAAATGCTAATCGTCTCGGTAAAAATAAGGCACTCTTTTGCACTTGTAAGTTAAGGTAAACGTTCCAATAGCCGGACGTGTCCGACTACTGGTACACGTCAGGCTATTGGGATGTTTACCTTATGTCACGTGGTACACCTATAATTTTGACTTGAACCGTGCTTGAACCTCTTCAACGATGCAAGAAGAAGAAGAGAAAGATCTTATTTTTTTCGGAATCGATAATCGATACTCGTTTCTTTTGTTTTTTATTCTGCCAGACGAATAATAACAACGCATTCATCTCGCTTTCTGAAAATTGACAGTATACGGGGTCAAAGTAGAGCCGTGACGTACAATTTCTTTCTTACGTCATTTACTTTTTACTTAAAAAAAAAAAAACGTAAGTCTTAAACCGGCTGGAATGGCTCACGCGATGAAGGAATCACTCGTGTACGACTTCGATTACAATTTATTTGTCGTGAAGACTATGTTAGCCAATGTAAGAAATCTGCAAGGTGAGGTTTTTAAATCAATGCTTGGCTTTTTTCTATCATGATTTAATAAGAGTGGATATCATTTTCATATTTTAGACAGACAATGCGTCGTGAGTTGGATAAGACTTTTGAAGAATAGCACTAAAAGTATTGACGAATTGAAATTGCGAAATGATTTTATGTATTATTTGGTACTGGGGGTTCAGAAGGATTCTCTGAAGCCGCCGTTTGACAAACCTCCCCCGAATATGCCTCTTGTGTCTATGGCGAGCCTATTAGTGAGTATAGACGATAACGGAATTACCGATAGTGTGTGTGTGTGCGTGTAAAAATCTATTGCGTGACATTAATTTTACGCTCTCCCAAAAATTGAATCGTGATACAGCCTCGCACTGAGGGAAATACCGACGATCAAGATCTCTGGCCCACAAGTTCCGGCGATACGCTGGCAACCGGTGAGGCCGGATGGCCATCAACGAGACAACCGGAAATCGTTCGTCGTTCGCCTGATGGCGGAGAGTTTTTGGCTGGCCAGCCAATACCGGATGTTGGAGCTTTTTGCTATCTCGCGGTGCTCACCAAAAAGCGAAATTGAATTATTGCCCCCCCCCCCCCCCTGCCCCGATCGATCTTTGAGTTCGATCTTGAATAACAGCACGCTTTCAACACTGCACATATGAATCATTTACTCGAATTTTTGCATGGTAAAATCTTCTAATCTATTTATATTGAATTTCCAATCTGTGATCTTATCTAATTTCGCTTTAAAAAATACAAAGCAAACGTTAAAAAAGATATGAAATCCGAAAAAAATACGATCCTATGACAGGGAAAAATTCGTGTGGCCGAATTCTTTTTGTAATATATATCCTATACATATACATATTTTATACATAATTTTTGAGGTGTACCTTTAGTAAAATCATACTTTGCTGTTAAAATGTAATGTACAATTAAAAAAAATTCTTTCTAAACACGATATGTGTAGATCCGGCGTTTTTTTTTTTTTTTTTTTTCAAATATCTTGACACAATTTCTCGCCAAATTACTTGCATATTCGGTATTCCTGCTCGTTCTTTCCTCGTGCAACCGTGGCCACTTTTTATTCGGCTAAAACGCATCTGCTTGTGTGATCCGATGAGGCAAAAGAGTATTCTGCAATTTAGAATCAACAATGGCATCGATAAGCATCCGGTTTGGTTTCTTGTTTGCCTTGAATACAGCTTGATCGAAGAAAATTTTCGGGAATATATTCAACAATTTTGAATTTCCAAAGTAATTTTAAAGCTCAAAATATAAGATCTCCAAACAGGAGCTCCGATTGTTTGAGAAAATTTCTCAAAAATTCAAGCAAACAAAAAATTGCGAGCAAGTCTTCCGGAGTCCGTGAATGATATGAGACCAGCATCCAATTTTTTTTTCTTCAAGTTTCTGAATTTTCGATTGTTTTTTTGGGCTCATTTGGTTGCACTGTTGAAATAAAGCTATGGACATGATCGGAATAGCGTCGAAAATTTTTTTCGTCAACGACTTCACGGTGTAAATTTGAAATAAATCGATAACGGTCCTCGGTAAAAAAAATTTGATACTTCTCATTATGATAATATTTTTGTGTCACTTCATAACGTATATTTGAAGAGAAAGAAAATCAAAAGTGGTGAGGCTTATACAACAAAGATCAATTTCGAGTTGAATGTCCTATGTTCACTGCCAAAAATTTTTGTTAAAAAATTAATAAAAATTTTATCAAGTCCTCTTGAAATTTCGTCGCTCATATTATATGATATAGTAGCAACTTTAATATCACTGGTATACATGAGATTTATAATTAGCGAAATGACAAAATTTATCGTCGAAAATTTGATATTCATGATATATGAATAACCCAGAGAGACACCATGAATAGTGTATAAAAACTTGGTGAAAATACATTTACATCGATATTTTGCCTGAACCGACTCGAAAGTTTTGAAGTAAATTCAAATAATGCAATGCAGATGCCGCTGAGTACATACAGCTCTGTTATTGTATTTTATGAGACGTCGTAATTTATGTTACATATGCATACGCAGGTGCCATTGTTTATGACCTAATATGAAATTAGATTGCATAAAGAATTTTGATTGATGAGATGTAAATGAGTAGACGGATGGATAAATCAATCGTTCGGTGGATGAATGGATCGATAGAACGATGGATTGATGGATGAATCGATGGATCGATGGATGCATAGATTGGTCGATGTTACGAATTGATGAACAGGTGCACTGCAAATCCGAGTGTGTAGTTTTTACACACTTATGTGTGTAATTTCTTGTAGTCACTTTTTACACACTTTAAGTGTGTTATTTTGTAGAATTACACACGTGAAAGTGAGTAAAAAGTGACTACAAGAAATTACACACATAAGTGTGTAAAAACTACACACTTGGATTTGCAGTGTGAATGGATGGATCGATCGATGAATGGGTGAATGGACAGATCGAAAAATCGATGGACGGATAAGATGGAAGATCGAACGTATATATGGTTCGATAGATGTGTATGAATGGATAGATGATGGATCAATGCGTCGAACTGTGGATGTATCGGTGGATGAATGGATAGATCCATCGAAACTTTCAACTCAGCCGTATCAAGGGAGCTGGGCTGGAAGTATGTCATGAATTTAACTTTCAATTGTTCCCTCGACCTAAATACCTGCAAGCGGTATCTTAAGCAGCATGGTGTACTTGTGTCGAACATATAATATTGCTGAAGTCAATGCCAATATAGCTGAAATAAGACAAATTGGTAATTTACCGGATATGCATAGCATCATCGTTTCTCGCAGTGTTTTCGTTAGGGATAATATAAGCGTGCGTTCAGCGGTAGGTGTAACAGTACGTGTCTCGCCTACGCATGACGAGTGTATAGTAGGAGATGAGCCCGCGACGGTGGCTGCGCACTTCTATTGCTTCTGGTAAGGGTTTGCTGTGGGGCATGGGCCTCGTAACCATATCTCATTTCATACCTCAACAATGAGTAGACTATGAAGAATATGAGAAAAAGAATGAATAAAGCTGAGGAGTGCAGCTGTAAGACGAAGAAAGCAGCGTGGTGCGTTGAAATCGATGCGTAGCAGATTTCGTTCTCCAATCTTCGTCGGGGAAGCGAGGAGTCTTGGGTCTCGCAGGCTTTCCGACGTTCAACCGACACTGACTCAGCAGCCGCGCAACGAACTGTCCGTGCAAATTTCAATTTTAACTGCTAATCTGCCAGCTAATAGCCCACTCCTACCGCATCCCTTCGTACCGATTCTTCTTCCTGAGAGCATATACTATTGTGCACTATTTCATTATGAGGTCCCATATGCTGACGCTTCTCTTGTGATCTTCGCATATTCCGCTCATCGTAATCTTCCCTTTAATTTTTCCACTCTTTCGTATAATAAGCAATGCATATGGCCATTGAGTCGATTATCGGAAAGTATTTTGGTTCTTCGAAAGCCAACTCGGTACAAATCTTTACTCCGAAGCTTTTTTTTTTACTCTCGGTTTTATTGAACCATCTCGCGAATCTGGAAACATAACGAGACGAAAATATGGGAGTTTCGATACTTGAAAAATTTCGTTCACTGATTTTGCCATATCTTCGTCTCGTTGTGGTTCTAAATTATCGAAGTTTGAACGATCCGCCGTTGAGAATTGGGGCTTCTTGATGAAAGTATCAATTTTACATTTAAGGACGTTTAAGCGCTGCACAGTGCGGTGACGATAAGACGGATGACGTGTAGAGGTTGTCGGGCGGCAATCGTGCAAAAGAGAGAGAGAGATCCACGTTCGACAATTTTATTTCTTTCATTCGTGATATCTCAAAAACTGGATGGCGAAAAGTGTGTTTCTTTTTTAGGCTAACCTTGCGAAAGTATATCCTACCGCATGACAAATTTTTTTTTCGGAGCTCCACTTTTTGTCATTATAAAAATTATCATAAAGTTCAGGTCTGCTTGTTTCTTCCATAAGAGCCCACGTATAAGGACGTATTTTCATATTTTATTTTCTCCGAATCTACGCCATCAAACCTCACAAACTTCTGCCAGTTCATTTTTTTCAGTCAAACAATCGTCCTCAAAAATTTTGAGAAAATTCCCATCGTTTTGCTCCAAGTATACAACTCCCCTATAGTTTCGAAGCTTAAGAACTTTTTATAAAATTTTAAAATTGCAGACCTCCGTTACTTCCGAATGCTCAGTCAAATTTAACGCCATTCATTAAAAAAAAAAAAAACTGTTGTGACTGAAACTGAACCTACCGCGCGATCTGTGCTATATCTCATATTGAAGTGTATGCACGGTCTTGAATAGAAAAATGTTCGTAACACCCTCTCACTTTTCAAGCTCAAACCCGAGCCTGATGTGAAAAATGCCTGGGTCGTTCGTGATCACGAAATCCATTGCTTGTCGAAAATAAGCTCGGAGAATACGAAGTATATTCTGTTTCAACCATTTTTTGAAGGTTTGTTATAACAGTCTTTGGCGCTGTTTGTTTGCGCGCTTCTCTCTTTCTCTCTCTCTCTCTCTCCTTCTCTTGTTTACTTTTCACTTCTCAGTATACTTTTATATACTTTTATACACAGCATACTTTTACTTGTACTCAGCATATTTTTGTTTGTCCTGCAATTTCTGCTAGATCTATATATTTTTCATAGCCTCAAATCAATATCGTGTCCATCGTGTTTATTGCGCCAAATGAGGTTGACCAGTTTAAATTTGCAACCTTGAATTTCATTTTTCTGGTATAGAAAAGTGTAGCTTTTACAGATACAAAAATAAATGATAAGTCTGTAAGTGATTTTCCTTGCAGATTATGTTTTTCAGGAATTCGTATATTCAGATTATTCAGCGTATTTTTGCAAAGAAAGTATGAATTCTTATAATCGGAGCAAAAAAAAAAGAGTTAGGACAGATCGCAAAATGGTTTTAAGAACTCACTCTAGGACCACATTTATCTACACGGTTCACCAGTGAGTTGCATCCAAGCTCACCAACTAATCTATACCCATAATCAACTAAAAAGTTTCTTCGCAACTCATTTTTTTTCTTCATGTACATTTTGTGAATGATGCAACAGCTTCTGCGAATGTCCTTGTCCATAGTTTTTTCACACCAATATAATCGTGTTTCTGTGATAGCTGATCCCACGTGAAATATAATAACTCAACGCAAATACACATACCGTGCATGACACGTAGTTGATAAAATCAAGATTGATATTTTTTCACGTATGAATGTCGACGAAGGTGCGACGATCCGTTTATATAAACTGCCTCGAAGCGATCGTATCTTTCAGGATGATAGCTCCTTTTATTTTCTGTCGTGCTTTCCGTCGATTCTTCGTTTCCACTTGGATGATTTATTGCAATATTTTGACATTAAATGTAGTACAGTATACGGAAGATGAATTGCCGGGCACGACTCTTCATTGCTGGAAGCTCGCTACTCTCCCTCTCTCTCTCTCTCTCTCTTTCTCTTTTCCTAGCCAAGCAACAACTATGTACAACTATCGTATTCCCTGCCCCTACTGATGCTATTCAAATGACCAGTAGTACCCTCTCGCTCGAGCCTCTGCAAATGTCCCCGCGAATGCCGGTGGCAAGTTTTTTCCCCTATGATTTGGATATTAATCACGTCAGAATACCAAGGACCATTGAGCTTCCCGAAAAAAAAAGCGAAGCCATAATATAGAGAATTTCGAAGGGGAGAACGCCGTTAGTCAGACGTGTGCGAGAGTGTGAACGGATCTCGTGATGCCTCGAACTAAGTACTTAGCTTTTTCGTTGCCTGAGAATAAATCTACATACTTATGATGGAATAAAACTGCATGCAACGAATGTACGTATTCTTCAATTCACGTTTTCACGCGCTAGACCCAAAAAGTCATATGATTGAATTGACTAGAATCTGTTTATGAAATTATGGCGGTGCATTTATCTCAAATAAACTTATTTATATGTATAAAGAACCATGTTTAATAATATATATCAGTATTAATACTATTAACAACATATTGGTATTAATAATATTAACAATAATGATTATCTTGAAAAATATTTACGGACTGGTTCTCAACGCATTGTTCGTTTGTGAAATACCTGCAACCCCTAAAGGACGTTGACCGCAAAATCTTTTTCCAGCTGATTGCATTCAAGCTTTGCTAGTTTACATTATAAAAGGATGCTGAAATTTTTCAATGTTCCTTTCGCAGAAAGAAAACTTTGTTTTCGTGATTTTTTTTTCATGATTTTCATTTCAGTAAAGTTAAAATGTGTCACAAGACATGAAAAAAACATATTTAAAGAAAATTTCTGGACAGATGTGCGTGCGTGTGTGGAAGATTTTTTTAGATTGTATGAGTGTGTGTGTGCGAACTGGGCCTGGTAATGGCATTGTTAGCTAGTTTGTCACCTGTGCAGAGTTCAGAGCGCAGCGTCGATTCAAAAAAGTGTACGACACACAAAGCTGTTCCTGGGGTTGATAGTCAAATCGACGTTCTAGCGTATTTGAAAGGAGCTGCAGGCAAAAGTTTGCAAATTGCTTCTTCAAAATTTTCGATAACTCTCGACCAGTGTTCCTTTACGAGGAACTACTTATCTCGAGTCATCGTCTCGAATTCTGGAATGAATTTTGAAAGTTTCTTCATCAAATTTTTTTGCACAACTATTGAAATGTTCCAAAGCCCGGCGTATACACGGTGCATTTTTTCCTGCTGGATCGCTTGCTTGCGGAGCTTGCGTGATGGCAGCTGAGCAGGGAATCGCGCTCGAAAACGACGCCACTGCTGGCGCTGGCCTTGCAGGATTTCGGTGATGGGCCATGTGCTATTTTGGTTAATCCCGGTGATTTAGAAATGGCGGGGAAAAAAATATTGGTCCAATAGCGAGAGTGGTCTGTTTTTGCAAAAAAAGAGGATTCTTTCTAAAAATATTTTTCCAAAATCCCTTTTAAAGCAGAAGTACAAATTTAAAACAATTTTTTCTGAGATATAATCAAACACGAAATTCCTCATTTTTATCATTACATTATGTTATCATTTAAAAAAAAAAATATATCTAGGGTATTTTCTCGAAAGCATAACGACACAAGGCTGAATACATACAAATCTAAGAATGAAAGGACCTAATAACTGTGCGTCAGTTAATGCTAAACTTGTACATTTTTACGAATTATATTTTCCAAGCGATGCGCAAAGGTGTAATTGCGTTCCATCACACACAGCATTATATAATCGTTCCAAAGCCACAAAACTATCCATACGAAGACTTTACAGCTTGATTCTCATTGTGTTCAGATCACAGAGGGTCCTTGTATGTAGAAGCGACATCGGTTCTACGACTCTATAGTTGCTCAGTAGTCAAGTGAGCTGGGCAGTATACTGTGAGTGCATAGAAGCTTTATTCGCCATTCATAGTATCCGGAATAATATACGATGGAAGATTCAGTGGCCAAGAACATTGCGAAGCGCAATCACACCCACATGTGAAACGGGGAACCTGAGAGATTTGCATGATTTGAGAAATGATTTAATGCTCAGATAGGCGAGGTCTCGATGCTCACGCATAAGATTTTCTTGCTTTTTACTGGCGTGCCTATGCATAATATTGAGCTTTTAATTTTGCTTCCTCATAAAGAAAGTTTCATTGTGGTGAACATTTTTTTTTCAAGCTCTTGATGCTAATTAATTTAAAACATCGAAAAAGCACATTTATGAAAAAAAAAAATGTTCGTGCATGCATCCGTGCGTGCTCGTGCAAATAAGGTGAAATCGCAAAATTTAAATGATTGTATCTCGTAAACAACTTGATGGATCTATATCTCAAAGCTTACGAAAATTTCGCGCAGAAATCCGTTTTTAATTGATTGAATTTTCGTCAGAATTAATTGACGATTTCTGTTTCTCCGGGGTTGTTTGCATAGGCCATACAAGCAGCGCTAAAAAATCAGGAAAGCTCATCAATATAATACGTAACGCACAGGGAGCTTTTTCGTTTTATTCGATTATACCTTCGACATGCTCAGTAATCGTTTTTTTGTTTTTTATTACAAATGAATTTCCTGGGTACACAGTCCTTGATGTAATTTTTTTCAAAATCGGGAGATGACATTTTTCTTTTACTCGCTGTATTTTTTGGAGATAATCGTTTGTAGGTGGCTGCAGTAATTTTTTCCTCGATTGATAGTCAACTATGACTGGAAAAGAATAAATTACTGCAGCAAACTACAGTTTTTGGGAAACAACTCTTAAGGCACGAAACCACGGTAAAAATTTGAAGAATTTTTTTTTAACATTCTCTGAAAGATGCATATCTAAAGGATCTTCTCTTCAAATTTTAAGAAGAATTTTTTAAAATTGATGGTGATAACGCATTTCCTGTGAAACAGTCTCGAGTGCGAGCGGTAAAACGTTAAACGCGTTTTTCTCAAAGCGCGATTTTTCAACCACACGTTGACGATAAAAAATATATATAAATCCAATTCGCATGAGCCGCATGTTGTAGGAAAAATGAATCTCTATGACACCACGTAGCGATCTTTTCTATTCAAGGCTACCTTTGATTTTTGTTTTAATAAAAAATTTCATTATTTAGCAAAACTTGAAAAGAAAACTCAGAGGTCGGAATTTTTTTTTAATTTTTGAGATATTAACGTTTCCCTTCGTGGTGTTATAGAACACGAGCGTATAAATTTTGAATATATAGATTTTTTGGATTCAGATAAATCGTATAGTGAAATAGCCCTCCTGTGCCAGAGCACCAATTTCGCCGGAGTGCACTTTTTTTAACGGGACGTTTACAGGAAACGGAGTGGTAATTGCAGCGATTTTTTTTGTTTGAACCTTCTTTAAAGTATATATTATCTCTGTGAATCAATAAATTAATTTACTTTCATCGTTTGAAAATTGAAAATTGGATTTTACGTGCGACTCTTCTACACTGTAAAAAAAAAATGGTAAATTCAACTCGAGAAATCGAGTTGAAAAAAATGAGTTAGAACAACTCAAATTGAGTTGGGTCAACCGAATATCGAGTTAAAGCATGTACATGAAATAGTTGCTTCAACTCTGAAATCGCGTTAACATATTCGGTCAAAACAGCCACCTAACGAGTTGACCGAACTCATTTCAGAGTTGAATCACTCACAACAGAATAGTTGGTCCAACTTTTTTTGCAGTTCGTTCGACTACGATAATTGAATGAAACAACTCAATTAACAGCTCTTTGAACCAAATATTAGGTTGATTCAACTACATTTGTAGTTTATCCGATTACTATGCGTCGTCATTTTAACTCTGAAAAAGAGTTGGAAGGACTCGATTAAAAGTTCAATCGACTACATTGTGTGGTTCTATTTATCACAATTGATGTTAAAACAACTCTTTTATATGGCTCGTTCTACTACCATAAATGTTTGAAACAACTCCATAAGCAGCTCTTTCAACCAAATATTAGATTGATTCAACTACATTTATGGTTTATCCGATTACTATGCGTCGTCATTTCAAGGAAAAAGAGGTGGAACGACTCGATTAAAAGTTCAATCGAAACTCAAAATATAAATAAAAAATATAAATGTAAAACTAGCAAAGTTGTGTGAAAATGAATTCTATTACTAATAAAAATCGTCAAATGTTAATGGTAATGACGCATTCAATTTTGTAAGTGTGAGCCAGCATGCAGCGTATATCGGAAAATTCATGAACGAAATTCAATAGTAGTCGATAGCGCAATAGGTAGCGTCCCGGGTTAGTAAGCAGGCATTAGGTAGGAAACTTGTAGGTAGGCGGTTCGAATCCCGGCTCAGACAGAAATTCTGTAATGAGTGAATATCAACGGAGAACTTTTTTTTTTCGTGTGATATCATTTCTGTTATATTGTTATCGCGATAAATGCATTATAATTTTTTTTTTATTTATTTTGAAGCTCGAAATTTAAGAAACGCGAAATGTACATCCGGTTGAATGAGCCACATCGCGAGTTAAGACAAACATAAATCGAGTTCGTTCTACCGAATATTTAGTGACCTCAACTATATTTCTGCGTACGTGGACTTTATTTTTTGGTTGAAGGAGCCACAAATCGAGTTAAATATACCATCGGATCGAGTTCAATCAACCAAAAATGTGGCTGTTTTAACCATGTTGATAAGTCACATCAAATAAATATCAGGTTGAATGAGCCACATCGCGAGTTGAGACAACCACAAATCGAGCTCGTTCTACCGAATATTTAGTGGCTTGAACTATATTTCTGGGTACATGGACTTTATTTTTTATTGAAAGAGCCACAAATCGAGTTAATTGTACCATCAGATCGAGTTCAGTCAACTAAAAATGTAGCTGTTCCAACCATACTAATGAGTCACATCAAATAGATATATTGTCGAACCAGTCACATCTCGTGTTGAGACAACCACAAATCGAGTTTATCGTGCTACATATTGTGGTTAAAACGGCGCTATATATGAGTTGAATCAACTCGAAAATGTGGTTCGCCATATGTTACTCTAGAAATGAGTTGATTCAATCGTTTTCGAGTTGAATTTACCATTTTTTTTTTACAGTGTAATGATTCCGCAATACTCTCATCAGGCTCTAACGGAGACTATGCATTACGCCATTTTGGATTTCATCAAAGACTCTATCCAAGACTCAATTCAAGACCCTGTCAAAGACTCCACCATCCAAAACGTCACTTTTCTGAGCAGGAAACTACTTGATGGGTTTCACACATTAGTCGTAATTTCACATATTAGTCATAATATGTGCTTCGTGCGTGCATTATGAATTGCTGGAGTGTATAGCTCACGTGTACTATTCAACCTGTCAAATTCTTATCACAGATCTAGGAATCCTCTTTATTTTAAACTGCATAATTAGGAAATTTTTATTTTCAAAAAATGATCGTTAATCAGCATTTTTTAATGCATATGTTTGCGGCTTTGACTGAAAGAAGCGTGTCCCAGAAAAGAAACGACCAAAAGTTGCCTAGAATTTTAATGAGAATTCAATCACTCATTCATGATATTATCTGATATTGAAACCCGAACAATTATGCGTTGTTTGCCTCATTGAAGTACCTGAAAAGTACTTTTGTTTTTGCCTAACGACGTTGCAAGTTAACATTTATAACATCGCTGGATGTGAGATATTGCGCTTCTCACAACGAATATATTTTAGATTTTTCAGCAAGCCCCATATGTACGATCGAAAATTGATAATCTCACGTGATGTTAAAAATCGGCAGACAACGCTCGCAAGGCCTGATGGCCCCCTTGTTATACAGGTTTCCGTCCAACTCGTACAATCGAGGGTCGATCATACGTATAGAACGATTTCACTCGACATTCGGAAAATTATCCGGCCAGCAACAATGATGGGGCAACTGTACCCGCCTCTTCCAATCGCGACGAAAATCAAGTAAAAAAATGCCCTCGATAGTAAAAAAAAAGAAAAAAAATTCTGCCACCCCACATGCCGTAGGGTGTGCCCATTGTGCGCTTACGCATATGTAGATGGGTCGGAAAAAGAGGGTCCCCCAATTTTTTTTTTTTTTTTTTTACGCCACGCTCCCCACTGGGAGGATGAATATTTGGTTTGAGAAGTTGCCCGATGTTCAAGATCCCGTGACGAATCAACATGGCAAGTCACTTTCGGTACGACTTTTCGGAATGGTCATTATTACCGGCAGAGAGAGATAGATAGAGAGAGAGAGAGAGAGAGAGAGAGAGAGAGAGAGAGAGAGAGAGAGAGAGAGAGAGAGAGAGAGAGAGAGAGAGAGCGGAATATTTTATTTTTTTTTCATTTACTTATTTATGGTTATTGCGATGATTCTCGTTTTCCCCATCATAATCTTGTATATATACTCGATATACCGATATCCAATGGGAATTGTTATAGCTTGCCCTGATAAACGTCCAATCGCGTTAAGTTTTCACGCATTTAATTTTCCATGACGCATAAATGAGTGAATAATTAGGATAATTATTTATCGTGTTCTCGATAAGCGCTCCCGAGATAGATATATATTTACGTAGCCTCAAGCTCACCAGATCATGCACCATTGCATCTTCTAGGCGAGAAAAACGCCTGCTCGAAGTAGGTATATGTATATACCTAATCTACACCGGACGATTTCAATTCTCATCTCGTTTCGCACACAGCAGTGACAATCGCGCGCTCTCGTTTTGCCGACTTTGTTATAATAAAGGGTCCGGGAAAAGAAATATTCTTGTAATTATATTTTACTCGGAACTTAGCGATATAATTACGACTACGAAGTGTTTGTACCAGTGGCGCTGAGGAACTTTATTGTGCATTATATTGTATCTTCGGGTGCAGCAGACGCAGCATCAGCAGCAGTCATATATATATATATATATATATATACAGCCGTCCTTTTTCAACGGGCTTTATGTTCGCGCTCTAATTCGTGAACGTCACGCGAAGTTTAAGGGTCGAATGGTTATGCGCAACTCTCGCTTCTCTTTCGCTCAGTTTCCCTCTTCATTGCTCTCGCTTGTCGGGCAACGTTTATTTTTCCGTTTTTTTTTTAAATTCGATCCGTCAAGTACCGTGTTTCACGGAAAACGCATTTTGCACAGTGTCGATAAAACCCAGCCCGAAGGAGATTCATTCGTTCATTCATTCGTTGCTTGGAACTCAAGCAGGCTCGATGGATTTTCAATAGCGCACCCGAACCTCACGTGCAATCGGAGATTCGAATGAGAGTATTGCTCGCGTATATTTCTTCATTTTTTTTTGTCTTTCTCCACCGAAGCGCGTTAGAAATCGCGAGGCTAAACGACGTAAATGAGAAATTCCGTGCTCTGTAATATGCGGCATTTATTTTACGACGCATAAATACCCGCTTAGCTATAGCAATGTCTGGTACTAATACTTTCCTGGTCTTTCTCGTATCGGAGTGATAAGGGAATTCGACTCGGAAAAACGGCGATCGGAGCATACAACGACGCGCGCTGCATGCTAATAGTACTTTTAATGTTCTTTTTGTAATCGTCCTTAGCACCACCGACGCGAATAGTAAATCCCGATTGGCGATAAATAATAATCGTCATTATAATTTGACGGAAAAAAAACCTGCTGGAATGAGTCTGACAATGATATTCGGACTACCGAGAATAGTGAATTTAAAATATATCACATTGTCTATTATATAATATAATGAAATTGTCCTCTCTGAACATCGGAAAAGTCGATTTTTTTGTGAAAATCTTTTAAACACGAAATCAAAGTTGCGCCCAAGCTTACATATATACGTGTATAGGTTGCCATCTTTATATTCATGATCTTGTTTCGTCACAAAAACTGTTATAATATAAAATGAAGCGTCCCATGACATTTGTTTCTATATATTTTATGATTTCGATGTCAAATTTATGATTAGCGAACGAAAAAACCATTGGACACAAAGTTCGAAAAAAAAAACTTAACCATATAGTTACGGAATTTTTTTTCGTGTATTTTCCATCGGCCCCATTAAATTTCGTAATTTCGAAATTTTTCATGTCTTTATACTTTTCCGGAATAAGTATATATGCCAAGTTTGAAATTTATTCATCAAGCCAGCATTTAGAATATGAAACTCTGTTACAACATCTAAAAAGTACCAGGAAGAATAATTTCGGTTAAAAGCTTGAAGTTATAGATATGAATGGGCCATCGAATCTTTATCGCCAGAATAATGGCGTAAGCTCCGTTGCAGTTACGCCCGTTTGGCAGTACGTATCGCGACCTCATGAATAAACCCAAGGAGGTACAGCGGTCACGACCTCTTTGCAAATCGCAGGGCTAAAATTATGAAGAATAGTGCCTACGTCTCTTTGGCATTAGTCCATCGATATCGGAAATACAGCTTAGATGTATCTTGCGTGTATCAATAAATATAGTGGGAATGACAAAATATTCTTCACGCAACTAAAAGCGTAACTTTCATGTATGTATCTAGCATTTAGTGCATTTCCAAGGGGGTGTCAGTGCCTATGAGCATTTGGGTGGGAGCGCAGGAAGTATTTGCGCATGAACGTGAAAAGTGCAGGATGCGTTTCTAACATGTGAGACCCGAAAGCATTCGTGTGAGTATGTCCGCATGTTAAAAGCTGAGGAGACACATTTGTAATTTACCGTAATAAAAGATTGACATTTAAATCATTCTGCAATAATACAAAATTACCGAAAAGCTTTGAATCCCATGTGGCACTATCGAATCATATATGCAGCATATTCGCGATCTTGTGAGTTAGGAATTGGATAGAATATAAAAATCGAGAGGATTAACAAATGATAAATATTTATTGATATTTAAAATGGTTACTCAATTCGAGAAAATTCTACGTCGATTAGCAGAGAAAATGTACTAATATTATTTCGATCACGAAGGAATTCATAAAAGAGCAAGTCTTTTGGAATCAAGCATCGTTTAATATTTAGTATCACCCGTATTCACTCTGAATTAATTGTGGAGTCGAACCACGCATGGAAAACTGATAATGCATCTACGAGATAGAGATACATCAGCAGTTTTCTATAACCTGTAAATATTTAAGTCGAGAGAGAGAGAGAGAGGTCAATTAAGCGAAATGCATTCGTACTGACTTCGTCACCTCCAACATTAGTCCATAAGGTTCTTCCTTTATTTGGTCAATGGTTTATGTGGACATGAAAAAAAATTGCGTTAGATTAAGGTCAGTAACCTCTCTGCTGTGACCGTTTTTCCGGGCAATCACATAAAGACTCATTAATTTTTCGGCAATGCTGGACTGAATTCTTCAAGAACATTTTATATCACAGTAGTACGTATTAATTATATTTATAATTTCTAAAATTACTTTAAGCTACGACTGATCGCATATAAGCCGCGCTAAAGAGAAGGGAATTGCCGGCATAATTTTTACGTCCGATGTTTAATTCAGCGATTATATGCAACGGACAATGAAAAAGTCTGTGTACCGTGTGCATACCGGAAAACTATATGACGATCGGTATTAGTCAAATGCGTTACATATAACATCATTGAGCGAATTATTAAAAACTAATCCAGACTAAGTGGAACCGACATTTATGTATTCCGCGTCAGCCACAAGTAACATATCGGGCACTCACGGGTCAGCGTACAGCGATATCAAAGGGGCAGAACTTTTGGACACAATTCATTCGATGAATTGATTTTTTTTTTTAATTGCGGAAAATTTTAAAAATTTCACGTGCAGCTTGCGGTGCGATTTCCGACATTTGCTTCGGTTTTTCTTGCTTACCACGCGCGACGAAAGATGAAATAAAATGCAAACGTGGAAGTAGAACAAGACGGAACAGTAGTATACGAAGGAGGAATGGAGAGGCGATCGGTAAGAAGGGAGTAAAGCACTCCTGACTTTGCCTCGCAAATGTGAAAACTCGTGGACGTTAAGTGGCTCAACTAGGCCCGGTGCTTTGATGCCAAGCCGCGCCTCTCGTGTGCCCCGCACTTACGTCTTCTGCTGTCGCCATGGCCCCGAACCGCGCAGCTCTCGGACGTGACTCTCTCGGGAACGCGTTTATCTGCGCTTGCTCTTGGGGTCCATTCCGCGTGTATATGAAACGAGGAACAGTGCCAACGCGGGCTTGCATAGCTCTCTCGCTTACGCTGTGTGCAATCTTGCGACGATGCACACTTGCATAGTATACAGAGAGATATGCAACAAAACGCACGGGATGGATGCCAGAATGCTCGTGAGCAAGATCTCTGCTGCTGGTCAAGCATTTACCATTTCTTCCACGAACCCGTCGTTACCATGACGAGCAAGAAGTATACAGCAGGAGAAATGCCATGCGATTACACGTCCACCGCGCGCGCACACGGCCACGATACTCTGCCCCACCAGCAACATTTAATTACTGTCAGCTGTATGATAGTTGGAAAAATGGATGGACGCGAGAGCTCGTGATGTCCTTTCTTTAGAATCGCGATTTTCTATAATCGGTGACTATCGAGTCGTGATCGAAGGTGAACGTTTGAGGAAGTTCGGCCAATGATCAATTGGTCATGAATATATAATGTTTTTCATTCGTTACGTGAATACGATTCTATCGGGCTAGAACCGTGTCATTCAGTTTTGCTGCAACCTTTTTCCAAAGGTGAGAAACCATCTACGTTCCTGTAGTACAGATTTGAGGACGAAGATAATTAATTATGCATGAATGCTTTAATTCTTTGAGCCGAACATTACAATGACATTGGGATTAATCGTGATGTTGTTCTGGGACGATTCATACAGAAAATTCGAAGTTTTCATCCATCCATTTCGCCCTTGTTAACACGGTAATCTTAGATTGTTGAATCAATGAACGTACGTTTGTTATGCATGTAGCATGTATCGTGGACTTAGGTCAGGCGAATAATTAAAATATATCGATGTATCGAGAGAAATGGGAAAATGGGTAGCATTTGAATCAAATGGAGAATCCATTTGAATCAAATAGGATCTGTTTCAATCATATTGTACAATCCAATCGATTTAAATAACACCTATTTCAATTCGAACAGATTCTCTATTTGATTCAAATACTGACCATTACCCCACTTTTTTTCCGTAGCCAAAGATTTACCACAGTTGTGTATAAAAAATCAAGCATCATTAGCAATGTAGGGATCGGAATCTCTAACGCAAAATCTTGTATGCATTGCGCATCATCTTTAATCATATTACGAAATATCTGAGCATCAAAACTTTCGCCGAAGCTTTAATACACTTATTTTTTGCTCACATGCTCCACAAACTGAGGTCCCGGAGACCCCATACTCTGATTTTCAATCGTAACTACACCTAAAATAGACGTACCCCAGTTTTTTTTTTTTTCATCGATCGAGAATCGATCACGGGCCAGGCACATAGTTCCAAAAATCGAATCAAATAATACGAATTCAAAAGAGAGAGAGAAAGGTCAGAAACGCGAAAAAAAGCTTAATTTTACACATTGCACACTGGGGTCCTGGGTCTCCAATCTACTGAGCCGGGGTTAATAGTCGGACAATGAAGTTTATTCATACAAAAATGAATTTGAATAATAAGAAAGACGACAGTACGAAAAATTAATGTTATTCTGGGGATGTGATTGCAAAATAGTTTGAAAAGGAAAACATATTTGTGCTATTTGTGATCAATCTGAGAATTTTTCACCTAGTATAGCGCGCGGGAGTGTCGATGATTGTTGACGTGGTCAGTGACATCGCAAGGATGCAAGCATTCAAGCACGGTATATGAGACACACAAAGCTGAAGTGAATCGTGGCGCGTGCTTCTCTTGATAGCGCTGTGGAATCCGATATCACCGCCTCAATGTAGTTGAATAATAATACATATACTTACTACCGCCACGTCATCTTCATGCTCTCTCGAGTTTCAAGCAAGCTTCACAATTAGATGTCATATACTTAAACGCTGTTCGTATTCTGTTATAGATATATATATATAATAGTCACTAACGATTATTATCGAGGAGGGGCTGATTTCTATTGTCATAATTATTTGCCATCTTTATTATAGCAATACAGCATTGTTATTGGTGGAAAATAAATGCCCGAGTAAAGTGATATTGAATGACTATTGTAAAATAATTAATAATTAACAAATGACTAGACGGCCCCCGAGTTATCGTAGGAATATTATATCGAGTGAACCGCGCGATGTCTTCGTTTATTGAAAAATCTATAATAACGACAATCGTGTTGAAGAGCTCTCATGCCACGTGACAATATCATAACTACCTGTATCACACATGCTATTAGCGAACGTGATGCGGTGAGTAAGCATTCACGCATGTTCTTTTTTACACACACCCACGTAAACGTATGTATGTATAAGGCAGAGCAGTGGAAGCAGTATACGATTGTCCATATGGACCCGCTTGCGACACACACGCAACGATCGTTCAATTACCTCAATCCTGTGAATATTCCGTTGAATGAAAGGCCGCGCACAGCAGCTCTTCATACATGCGGAGGAGAATGATGCTACGCAAAGACAACTGAAGTATACCGCACGTAACACGCTCCGGAGAGGCCTGAGATCGTGCATGAGAGCAAGTGAACTGACAAATCATCGCGTTAAATACAAATATAGCGCACTCATATGCAGTACCTCGCGCTATGTGGGAATGACCTTCCGTGCTTAGGCTATATGGAAGAGCGAGGGAGAGAAGTAGACGGGTAAATGGGGGTCATGTTAAGGAACATTAGTACGTTTTATCACATAAACGGGGCTTCCTCGGCAAAATAAAATATTCCGTTTATCCCTGTACGCATGTACTACACGAAATTCTTCAACGTCTTCGAGCAATGCAATCGACTATACATCATTTGTCAAAATCTTCTAATAATACTCGTGTCATTGCTCGTGTCCAGAGCCAGTCGTGCGTAAGCCTCTGTGAAATGCAATAGTAATTCGTGATTTTCTCATTCTCATACCCAGAAATCTGAATGATAATTGGCAAAACCATATGCAGCTTCTTGGATAACCTAATTATCGCCAAGTGTCAGTCGGTTTTATGATGGGTTTTATTGGCACAGGACGTTAATTATAACGTTTGAAATGCCATTATTTGACTTCTATATTTAGTGTCACCAGCACGCAAATTTCCGTTGACAAACCAATTAGAGATCGTGAATGACGATTATTGGTATCACGTACTTGCACTATTTTATAGTCAGTAATAAATCCAGAATAGGAGGCATCGCGATGTAGAGAAATAATAGCAACTATACTGCTCTTTTGCTTCCACGAGCTTTTCGTTTTTATGCATAAAAGAAATAAGTTTTCAATGATAATGCAATGAAAATGTCACGAAATTTCGATAAATCAAATTTATGGATGGATAGGCATGCGTATATGCATGTGTGTGCGTATGTGTGTCTGTTCATGAATAACCAGCTGCGGAAAAATCCATAACTTGAGGGATACTTGAGGAGATTCTGTTCGAACCTAAAACCAGTGACAGCGACTTGAAATTTTAACAGCATATCGGTACGTGAGTCGAGAAGTATGACACCTCAGATTAATGCCCGAAACTATGACACCTCCATTTAAATTTACCCGGAGGTGTCATAGTTTTGGGCATTAATCTGAGGTGTCATACTTTTCGACTCACGTACCGATATTCGCATATTTGTATATTCGTTCACTCATCCGTGTACCTTAGAAATTTGAATGAGATTCGCTACCTATTTTCCGAGATGAAAAATCGCAAAGATATCCTCGAAATGCAGGGGGGTCTTGCGGCATCAAGCATTATGACGCGAGGAATCGTACGATATCCGGTAGTCAAAAAAGTTGTTGGCTGTTTAAAAATTGCAAGAAAGTGTAGGCTGACCAGTTAAAAAGAGCTGGAAAATAAAAATCCAAAAGATGGACTACTTCGTTCATGAGAAATTAACGATTTTATTGTCTATAACAGTGAATGTATAGTGAGGAATAGGCAAAGAGAGCGAGGGTGCACGACATTACCCCGCACGCCCCGTGCCCAGGGCCTTGCGTCCCGCACCCCAGGACGCTAGATACGAATCTCCTCAATCTATAACGAACTGAAATGTTGCACACGAGTAAAGTATAATGTAGAATCATCGTATTGCATCGGGTTCCATTGCGTATGATACGTTATCTCCCGGATCGTACGGGTGCTATATTGAAATTTCTCGGCGCATGTGATACGGCGAGAAAATGCATGGTCCATGCATGCATGAGCATTATTGCGTCTGCTTACTTCGCATTCGTTAACAACTTCTTCTCGAAACGTCATTGTCACGTGATAGACTTTATATTAAAGAGTATGAAATATTATGCATCGCGTTAAGGAATAACGGAGAAGGATCAGGTCTAAAATGTACGTCATATTTGAGGTGTTCATGAAAAAATTATGCAAGCTAGAAACGCGCATACTCATGTTTTTGTCATTCTATTCATTTATCTAACCTATTGAAGTTTCGCTTGGCTTGAAGCGCATCTGCATTAGTTCTTTAAAATGAATTATATGGTACGATGATGGTCTTAGGAATGCACGTGAAGAGCCTATACTTACAATAAGGTGCCTCAAATAAAAATAAAAATGTCTCAATGAATTTTCACTCTCTCATGAATTACCTAATATCTCATTAGACAACTGTCAACATCTCACTCGATTTATCATGTACTTACGAAACTATATGCCTTCATATATGGATGCACTTGGGAAAAATTTCTACAATATATATATATATATATACAGTTGAATATGGGGCTAGAAATGTTTTATGAACTCTGGAATTATCTGGAATGGTTCGTTGACCTTCTGTACGGTTCGAATAGGTAAATTATCGTTCGCATAAACAAAATAATTATCGCTGAAGCCATGAATTCACTTCTATCACATTTTTCACCATATACTTTTATCTCGGTGTGTATTGCAATAAAAAATACAATCTCTTTGCACCATAAGTCCCAATGAGCGAAATTTTTTATCTTACATGCATTAAAGTTGAAAAAAATAAAATAATGAGATAGAAAAGGCAATTAAAAAATAAAAACAAAAATTATTTCACGTTTTTTTCCGACCCACCAATGTATATATACGGTTGATGAATATAGTTGTCATTTTGAACTTTGAGGCTGATGCGCAGTACGTATATAATTATGCATTCAGCTATTTTTGCGGCCGAGCAAGTGGTTTACGCGACCAATTGTCGAGAATCTTCGCTCGTAATCCGCGTCGGCTTACTTTGTCCTTTTTATCTTGTAGGTGCGGCTCGATCGTGCTAGCGGAGAATTATTACGCATAAATTGAAGTCTCGGAGAGTTGAGGAGAAGCGGGTGAATCCGGGGTCGCTCGTATATATGCGATATTTTCTAATTACGTCAAAGGGGAACCGCGCTTATTTCATAAACACTCGCAATATGGCGTATATTGTCTTTGAACTTGATGCGTGTATATGAGCTGCCGGTTCAGTGAAGTGTCGTGAGCGCAGCACACCATGGTAATTTTTTGCCCAAGGTTGACAGCATTGTCACTTCATTGATTAGACTAGTCATGCCCAACGATAAAGGGAGCAATGCATATTCGACGAGAAATTAAAAGTAAAATGATTAGACTAGTCATGCCCAACGATAAAGGGAGCAATGCATATTCGACTAGAAATTAAAAGTAAAATGAGTGAATTAGGACTAATAGTTTCGCGTGAAAAACCTGTTATATCTTGGGTAGGTAGTACGTATATCGTACGTGCACGAGTATCATCATACTCGAGCCAATCTTTTCTAATAGTACATTATTAAACACCGTGTCTTATCAAACAAAATTAACAATAAGCTTGTTTAAACATTCTTTTTATACTCCGGAACGAATTGTGAAAATTGTTCTTACAATCAAATTAGAATGATTGAAATTCTATTTATTGTCCGAGGTGAATCGACGAATTTTCATTACTGAAAAAAATGATTATTCGTCGTGGTAGAATGGAAAAATCGATTTTTCGAAATGTACGCGATTGCTCATAAAAATAGTCGTTGAATTCATAAACTATACTTGGAGAGATCAATGTTTTTGAGCGGTGACGAAACGCGATAATATATTTTATTCCCCTCATATAGAGGAAGTTCTGGTTTCATGAAAAAGAAAATTTTGCGATTTTTACAGTATACTCAAGGGGGATCAAGTCAACGAAACAAAGAACACTTTTTATACGAGCTTCGTTTCGTATACTCTGTATTTATGGCCAAAGTTCCAGAAGGGAAAAACATTTTTCGCCATAGAAACAAATATATATTTTGATAAAACCATCAAGTTTACCGAAAAAAAAAAATCCTGTATATTGTAGACAATTCGATATCGTGGGTTTTCACGGTGAAACTGACTTAAGGAAATGCAGTTTCTTTTTTTTATCTTTAATGGAGCATCTGCTTTCGATTCGAATTTCTAGAAAAACTTCCCATCATGAGCGCAAAGAATACATATGAAGAATACATCGGCTTTTTTTGCCTAAATATTTTGATCCTGGTATATAAAAATTATAAATCCTCTGTTCTATTTATATCGTTGTTAGACAGTCAAATTTATGTATTTCATGAAAACAAAAATTTTAATTCCTATTTAGCACGCATTGCACTCATGCCCATATAAGCTTTGTAGTAGTAGCAGTAATGTAATTTAGTTGTGGCTCTGGTCACCGCTCTGCAGTCATATTTTCGACTTTTCAAGTGATCGAGGTTCAAAGGTTTCAAAATTGCACGGCGCTATCTTGCACAACAAACTCTACACCGAAGCAAAGATGCAAAAAAAAAAACGTCAATCCAAAAGAAAGTCTCAGTAATGTGTTATAAGATTCGCTTCGTTTACTATTTTAAAAAAACTATAATTTGACGCAAGTGCGAAATGAAAGTCATTTTACATGATTGCAAGACAATTTATGGTAGATTTATCGATAGAAACGAGGATAGAAATTTCTTTTATAGGATTCGTCTATAAATGATAACACGAGACGCAGCAGTATACGATCGGTAATATGACTGGTCATTAAGCTTTTGCGTGATTAGTCGTATACCGGTGAATGGCCACTAAATGACCTCGTATCATCGATCGCTGAAGTCTTCTCAATATATCTGCATTAGGATTGTAAAAAGAAAACCTGTCGTTCCGTTTAAAAAAAATGGAAGTAACCTTCGATTCAGCTTTCAGCAACTCCACAAAAAAATTATATATATTTTTTGAATCACGAGCCCTTTCATATTATAAAACTTTCATTTCACACTTTTCTCCTTATAGCGCATAAATAATTTCGGCACTGTAAGTCTCCGACACTTCAAATGCTTAACCCGGTGTATTACACGAGTTATCGTGAAATAAATGTATTGGGTGGGCGAAATTCTCATTTCGTGAGCTCTGACAGGTGAAAAAATGTTGCACCGAGTACATTGGTAGCGTGTGTGATGTGCATAAAAAGACTGAAATCAGTTGGCACTAGCAGTTGGCCTAGCGATTGATACATCAACTGACTATTACATTGTCACATACATTTTATGCATTGATTTATTGATTAAAAAAAAAGGAGTGACAATCGAAGCTTTCGGAAAATGAGAGGATATACTGATTGAAACAGGAAGTGTTTTTCGCGATACGGAACGAGGGGATAGCAGGAACTGTAAGAGAATGCGAGGGCGTCTCTGATACGAAGACCTGGGTAAGACGCGTGGAACACCCGAGTCGGTATCTTTGATCCTCGAATAGCCCAACACGCCATGATCAGAAACCAAAACCTCATTATGTTTGGCATGAGTCGATGATCCATCCATAATGTTCGGTATATATATCTGTGCTGTTTGCGGCGTCCGCGGTACCCGCGTTGAGAAAAAAATTTCACAGGTGCCCAACATATTGTACGTTTCCTAATAATTTGAGCGAAGCTATTATCCGCACCATTCACCTTTTCAAAATATATATCATCCTGTTATTGCATACCAGCAGAGCTCGGGAGCAACAGTTACACTTACGGATAACGATATTTTTAACTTCGGAGTTACTTGAACTTTTATTTTTCAAGTTCGCATTCACAGATAACATTTCCGCAGTTTCAACAACACATCGTAAAAAAAAGTGCAGTGTTAAAATGAATACTGGAATTTTATGAAGATATATCAAACGCAAACTCAACCAAACCCAAATCCAATCGTATAGTCATAACGAACGGTGTAAAACAAACGCCAAAGTCAGCGTACTATGTCGGTGTGAATTTAGTGACTCTGTATCAGTGTCATTTACTCCATATGTGATAATAAAAAACTCGTGCCGAAATTATTTTTTCAATAATAACTCCTTCAGGGGAAACAAAGTGAAAATAAACGGACTGGCTTTGTATCATAGCTGTGTTTCTTGGTCAACTGTTTCTTCAATCCATTACTATAGAAATGAGGGCCTTTCTGCCTTGCACTATGACGACCCGAGCAGAAATTCATTCAGGCTGCCTGATGATTCATCAGGGCCTGATCAGGTATCAATAAGGGGAGCCTGATCCGGCGTGCTTTATTAATGCCATATAAGGGCCTGATTAGGTACCAATAAGGCGTGTCTGATCCGGCGTGCCTAATTTGTGCCAGATAAGGGCCTTAACAGGTATGAATAAGGCGTCCCTGATCTGGCGTGCCTTATTTATGTAAAATATGGACCTTATCAGGTATTAAGAAGGTGCGCCCGATCTGGCGTGCCTTATTTGTGTCAGATGAGGGCCTGAGCAGGTATGAATAAGGCGTGCCTGATCAGGCGTGCCTTATTTATGTCAAATATGGACCTGATCAGGTATTAAGAAGACACGCCTGATCTGGCGTGCCTTATTTGTGTCAGATAAGGGCCTGAGCAGGTATGGATAAGGCGTGCCTGATCCGGAGTGCCTTATTTATGTCAAATATGGACCTGATCAGGTATTAAAAAGGCACGCCTAATCTGGCGTGCTTTATTTGTGTCAGATAAGGGCCTGAGCAGGTATGAATAAGGCGTGTCTGATCCGGCGTGCCTTATTTATGTCAAATATGGACCTTATCAGGTATTAAGAAGGCGTGCCTGATCTGGCGTGCCTTATTTGTGTCAGATAAGGGCCTGATCACGTATCGATAAGGCATGCCTGATCCGTAGTGCCTTATTTATGTCAACAATTACTGTGTATTATTGTGTTTACGCAGTCACGTTGTTCTATCCAGCCCGTTGAGACAGCGGCTTTTCATCAGAACTCGTATACTACTGTCATTTAAATACAAGAAAATAATAAGGAACTAATAGCGTAGTGGTAACGTGTCCGTCGTTAGGAAGGTCGTTAGGTAGGTCTCAGGTAAAATCTTAGGTAGGCTCAAAATTAATTTCGACGGAAAAACGTCCGGACTATGAAGCCGGAAACACTCGTAAAAAAAAATAATCGCTAATTTTTTAATTTTTTTTTTAAATGATTATTTAAGAATCGAAAGTGCTGAATTCGTCGATTGGAGGGTAGTGGGATCAAATCCCGGTCAATGACTTTTTTTTTATTTTTTTATTTACAGGGTTTTAAATAATAATGGAATATAACAGCTTTAAATTCATTCATCGGTCATTCCTAATTGCTAATTTATAAATAATTATATCTATAGCCGGACGAAATTTCTACTCGGGTTTTATCAGGTCCAGATAAGGCGTTTTATCAGGGCCGTATGAAGCGCCTGATCAGGGCCGAACGAGGCGCCTGATCAGGGCCGGATTTACCAAAGCGTTACACCCCTGATCAGGGCCGGAGTTATTTAGCCTGATCCGGGCCGGATTTAGTATTGTGGCAACCTGATCAGGGCCGGATTTAACCCTGATTAAATTTCTGCTCGGGGAGGGGTTATATTCAGATATTCTTGATTTGTTAAAAATGATTTTCTGATTTGCAAACATCATCGATTTATAACAATAAGCTGAAAACTCAAATCAGAAATATAAAAAATTCTAATCTAAATTATGTCAAATACAAACACGTATAATCGTATAGAATGCTGGATATCCGGTTTAAAAAAAAACGTTATTTGGATAAATGTAAGATTTTCCTCGAAAAACGCGGCTCAGGTTTAGGATTTAAAATTCTACATAAGAAAAAAAATTGAGTTTGTTCTCAACTTTCACCCAGTGAAGCACACATTTTTCCATTTTGTTAGTAGCTGATCGCGAAAATTATAAATTTTTCAATTCAAAATTATGGGTCCGACATAGAAATGTTAAAATGATATTAAAAAACGGGCTTATCAGCTGTAGAAATCGCACCTGGGGATTTTTGAGATCAACGATCCTGAATTTGAGCTTGAACTTGTCAAAGGGAAAATGAAAAACTCGATATGACAGGCTCAAAATGTAAAAAAAAAACATGGCTCAGCTGGCTCAAAAGTGATATCAAAGTTGTTCTCTAGCAGACGACTTGCCTATCTCCATCCCGCTCTCTCCAAAAGTTAATACAGGGAGCCATAGAAGCAATAAAACTCGCCGCATCGTCCTCGTAACGATCGACTAGCCACACATCTTGCCCGCACTCGCACATAGCCAACATGGGATCAACTATTTTGAATTAAAGAAAACAGAAAAGTCCTCTATTTTCTAATCAGTGACCCAAAAAATCCATAGATGTAGCCGCAATCAGCGAATATCTTAGATTGCCATGCCGCAATATTGGGCAAATGATTTTTATTTTCAATTTTTTTATTCGACAACAAATTCGTATCCGGTGATCCATAAAACCCTTCGGTAACATCAATAACTTTTATAGATTCGTCACAATTACATTTAGTGCGTAAAAATACACACTCATAAATTTTTTTTACCCATTGAATCAACTGGATAAAAAATAAAATGATGCAAACCACCTTTTTCTTAGTAATTGGCATCCTCGAAGGATAACAATGTATTCGAAAATGAGTAAAAAAAATTATCGACCTAGTTAAGAACGATGATATCCAGGGATGTCACTTGTTACTTGTTACTTGTCGCTCAACAAAAAAAAAATACTATTATTTTTTTTCAGCCTATTTTACGCTGTATTTCGTAGAAATTTTTTTACTAAACGTGCAGAGCCTACGAGATAAATTCTAAAGTGGGTATTTTTATACTATAGGAGTAAAAAAAAAATCATATCCGAGTGAAGAACACAAAATGAAACAATATCTGAAGATGATCGACAGTTCTATGATCCTCAGTCACTGAAGAAAAAAATCCTTACTTAAGAATGCATCAAAGGCACAACTCAAGCGTATTTATTCGTTAAATTTACGACTAGAAGTTTGTATTTTATGGATTTTCACTCGGATATGATTTTCTAACTCCGATAATTGAGCGATGCCTCCGTTCACGAGCTTTGAACAGATTGTCAACTATACTGGATAATTTACAGTTAATATTCCTTTTTGTTGGTTACATGATACGTTCGGGGGTTGAAAAAAATTCAATTTTTTGTCAGTCAGATGTAAAAAAATGGAATTTTATAAAATACTATGTTACGTTTCCATAAGAGAAGATAGTGACCATATTGCCTCATAGCCTAGAAAATTATAGGTCGATTTTACCAAGTGATAAGTCTGAGTGTCCATTATTCAAGCCTGTACTCTTTGCAGAAGTAATATTTAGCGTTGGGTCACCATAAACCGATGTTATCTTTGAATAATATAAAAGGATGACCTGTCCTGATGATCAGTACATCTATCAACAGCTCTAATAAACGTAATCAAACAAGTATCTTAATGAACAAGTATAGTGGATTGCCTAAAATACGAAACTTCAAGACACAGTTGGCGTATTGAAACAGAAAATCGGCAAACGCACTCTGCAATGCTTTACTGCATACTATTTTGAATTCTATGCTGAAAAGATATCCCAACTTTTCGAAAATTAAAGAAATTTGCGTTTTTTCCCCAATTCACGAGATCGGATCTACAAGCATCAATTCAGTTCCTAGCCTTTCATAAATACTGCACAGCGAATACGTTTTTTTTTTTTCACATTTCTATTGTACAATGAAAACCAAATTCTTTGCAAAACATTTCAACGTTTTCCGCAGTTTTTTTTCGAATATTTCCAAGGAGAGAGAGAGAGAAATTGGAATTTTGAATGTCCCACGTCCTCGTGATTTCTCAAGTCTCCAGTCCAAAGTGGTCTCTTTGTATCATGGCTGGCCCAGATCTCTTATGAATCTGAGAAATCAACAAAGAAATAGCGATGTAGCTAGTGAAGCAGCTGGGGACCCAAGAGTCATCATCGCCGCGGCTCTATACTCCAGGCTCCCAGGAAAGAAGTATACATATAGTATGCGTGCGGGGAAAGAACTAACTATTTGTCATACACGAAGGACGTATCGAGCTTGGGGAACTTCTGAAAACATATAATTTCGTTCAGAGTGGGGGTGCTTGGTTTATTGGTGTATAGCGGCGGTTCGAGGGTTGTGCTGCTGCAAAAAAAAAAAAGCTCTCTGTGATGAGACAATTCTCAGGGGGTCCGAGAACCTAGTGCGCATGTTATATTTTTTTTTTTCCTTTCTTTCTCTTGCCATTGCAGGAAAATCGAAACGGCTCTCGCGTATCAAGCGTTCGAGACATCGTAAAATACTTGAGTTTCGGGAATTTCCCCGATAGGTACACTTTTTCGGGACAGAGAGGCTGAGCGAACGATATCGACGTGATATCCATTTTTAGGCTATAGTACATGCACTCGAGAAACACGGCATAACGCACGGTACATTACAACGTACGACTGTATTTCGTTCGTATTTCACCATTGTGAAAAAAGTGAATAGAGCCACTGTGTGGTCGGTACTGGTGGGGTTGATGGTACAGCCACAATTGTGCAAAGAACGAATTGTTTTTCTCTATACTGCTTCAGTAAAGTATACCTGGTAGGGGTGAACGAGATAAAATGGGCAAATTACGAAAAATATTCAATTTTACATACATCTCATAAATGCAAAGCTGAAATTCTCAAATGGCTAAACGATAACATAACTACCACGATTGTCGAATTTCTGTTTCATCTCGTTACTTTTCAGACCCGAAGTGAAGAAATCATTGCAGTTCCAAGAGAGATCCCACTCTGACATTTTCATGACTTGTAAAAAAAAAAAGTTTGCACTTTCCGATAGAAATGTCGAATTAAAAAACGGAGATGTTAAAGTTGGCCAAAACACACACCAACCTTAAATGTCAATTTTGAGAGTACTTAATCGAATTTTGTTATCCCAGATGATTGTTTTTTTAAAGCCAAGATATTTTTACAGAACACTTGCAGTTTCATAAAGGTTTTTTTTTTCGACTTTTTAACATCTTTTGTAAAATTTCAAACGAGTATATTGGAAAAATGAGACATCTTATAGACGTGTAAAACATAGAACTATACCTAGAAAAAAATCTGGAAAATTTCAGGTAATCTCCGTACAAGAACCAACAACTCTCAAAGTTGATCATTGTTGGTCAAGATTTGGTTTTGAATAACTTATATATAAGAAGGATATCGGTCGATGATATTGATAAGTATAAGGGGTGATTGTTGTTCGTCTTGGAGTAATCTTCTCGGAAGAAAAATTTTCGAAATATTTTGATCAATTTTGAGTTGGAAAAAGAATTTAAAAATTAAAAATCGGAGGCTTTTTGAATTGATAGATCAAATGTCCGCTTCTACAATAACTATAGCGTTCGGACCTATTTCTTTAAAAGGAAATCCATTTTAATCTCTGCATGATAAATACCTAGATCTATGGAAAAATATTCGTGCTTCGTACTCTGTGATCGGTGTCGAGTTCTCGAATAGAATTTATAGGGAATGGCTTCAGCGCTCGGTCGGTAGCCAAACTTTGAGGTGTGACTTTTGCATAATTTATTTTTTAGATTCAATTATGAGCCTGTTCAAGCAACCAATCTTCCTTATTTATCTGAGGTATATGCATAAACTCACATCGTTCATAAATGCAAACCAGAAAAAAGTATAAAAGTGGTATTACTTAAGTATTTAAAGTCAGACTATCCAAAATTCGTTCTATTAGATTGACACGCACACGCGAAACTAATGCTTCGATGATCTGCTGTAGACGTGTTTGGGTAAGTTTTAAGGGTGCATTTGCTGGTTGGGACCAAAATATGTGGGTGATCATACATGGATTGTGTAAGCCGCTATTTTCAAAACATTACGAATTGTGAAACGTACTTGGCAATTTTTAAAAAATTATCAAACTTTTAACCTTATAATGTCAGTCACAACTTGAAAATTTAAAACGAGAAATATACCCCTGTACAGTCGCATTAACTTTTTAAAGTAGAAATTCAGTGTATTGCGGTCAAATACATTGTGCACAAGAACGACTGTTAAATTTTATTCAAGCTCGTCGTCAACCACAGAGCAGGAAGTCGAAACGTCTTACCGCGAGTCCGGGTACTTGTTATTTTTTGTTAAAAATATATTTTCCGTTTGAAGAAAGTCCGAAGAAGACCAGTAAATATATAGAAATGAAAATTATAAAATTTAAACGATTCAGTAGGCTCTCAATTTGTGATCTCTTTTTGTAGTTTGAAAATGAATTCGAAAGCTAATTGTCGTTAAGAACATTTTGGAAAACTTTTTTTCCAAAAATCTGTATTAAAGAAGAACAAAAAACGTTTCACATACACACGATAAAATAGGTAAAGTTTTCCTCAAATCAAAAATGATTTGGGCTTGTTCATGAAAAAATAAGCAAGAATCCTCCATGGATAGAGCACCACAGTTTCTAGAGCTGCAACGATAATTTTCAAATAATTTATTTCTGCCCTTTCTAATATTTCGCGGCAGTTACATCAGAGACAGAGAAAAAGGCAGAGAAAGAGAGAGACAGAGAGAGAGAGAGAGACAAATAAAAAATAGGACATAATTGTTGTAGCTCGAAGCTATGGTGTTCAGTATTGATCGTCGATCACAATTGCATCGCTATACTTATCAGCTCTTCATCATATATAATTTAGCTGAGCTGATACTAACACGATGTGCTCTAATTCTCAAAATACTCGGTGCAACTAAAGTTTAACCGTAAGCGCAAATCTGAGATCGTGATTTGAAAATTTTTCATCTTATTGTCAGAATATCATTGCAAACTGCAACCAAACCTTCATGTCCTCACAAATGTTGAGCAAATCCCATCATCAAATAAGCACCTGTCAAATTACACACGAGAATGACTGTATATATTATTTTTGAATACGATATAACTATTATGCACGTGCGTCCTTACCAATAAGTAGCATCGATTACCATACACAAAGTGACCCTCCGGTCCTCACGAATAACTTCTCCCCACACCGAGCATCATATAAATAAAAAAAAAAAAAAAGGGTTGAGCAAGGGACACCTGTGGCGTAACAGGGGGAACCCTTCACCATGCAAATACCTGCTCGCTTGTCTGCCAGGGCTACCCTGTAATGAATAAAAAAAAAAAAAGAGGGTTCGCATGCGCGTGCCATGAAACAGCTTGTCTGTATTCAGATTAAGGCGAACCCTTCCTTCACACTTTATACCATAGTATATTTGAATAGACCTCTCTCGGATACAGCGCCACTTGATCCCTCGAATTCCAAAGGGCAAGTGGGCCCTTCCCCTACTGTCTGTAGTCACTGATACATCCTGATGGTTACAACTTATGGCCCTTGAAGTTGATGATGACATATATGTACATAACACTTTCAAGAGTAAAAATAATAATAAAAATTGCCTTCCCATTGCAGATATGTACTTTGGCAAAAATATTTTGGTATAACTGATGCTACAGTCACTATGAAGGAACGAAGTAGGAACTTCCATGAGTCATTGTCATCAATTTTGATTAAATTACTTATGGGCATATGATTGTATTATGAATTATAGTTTTATTTTTTTTTTTTTTTTCATTCGCTGCTCATCGCGCGAGCCCTTGCAAAGTATAATTTCTTTTTCAATTATTTATGGTGATAAAAGACGAATATTTGAATAGAAATATTTATACGACGTTGACGAAAAAATAATAACGTTTTTTATTAGTATTCATAGTTCCAAGTTGACTTGATGTAGTTAGCTTTTGAAATAAGAATAGATCGTTCCGTCGGCCATTATCTCAGCATCATTTGGATATTTTTCAATTCTTCTAAAAGAAAAAAAAATATGCTACAGCAACAAATTCCTTAAAAAAAAAACAACAACATTAAGTTATACAACCACATATGATGCCTCAACTGACAAAAACCATCGTGATTCTGGACAGGCAAATAGAAAAGCAATATATACGGAAGAAAAAATGTACGTCGGTCCGGGGATGTTATTCGCACCCCCAACGCGAATTCTCGACGGAATGTATTGTATCGACTTGTATACGCATATATATCTAGAATGGGATAAGGTACGCGTCGGTAGCAATGCTATACTACGTACATACGTACCTAACGTGTGCATGTCAGCCCCGGTGGTAGCGGTGGGGGATTGTCATTAAAATCAATACGCGTTCCTCGCTTCTTCTTTCTTCTTTCCCCATTTTCTCTACTCAATCATTCGTTCTCGCTCGCGGCAGTCTTGCGGGGCGGGGGAGGGGGTTATGACGGGGTGCTGTAGGGGCCCCTCCGCTCTCAGGAGAAGCTTGGTCCTAGCGTCCAAGTGAGCGTGAGTGGGGATATCGAAGAGGTAGTCGGAGGAAGCTTGAGCCCGATGACGCCTGGGAGGAAGACGAGGGAGAAAAGCGCGAGGGAAAGCAGGAGGAAAAAAAAAAATCGCGGAGAAACAAAGAAATAAGAGTATTACGACGAGAGCCGTGAAAAAGTATGATATGAAAGGGGAAAAAAAAAAAAAAACAGGTACAACCGGGCAATTCCCAAGTCAGAGCAAAAGATGCAGAAGTAGCCGGACAATGAGATATAGAACAAGTCGTATATTATGCTAGATTTATAAAATCACAGCTTCCACGGCATGTATACATGGTACACAACCCGATATTTCGAAGCACAGCTATCCCGTCAATGAGAAGATTCGCTATTGTCACCAGGATCCATGAACAATAAGAGCTATATTATACCTATACGGAAAAACGTGACTTTCGTTATTTTCATTTTATCTTTTTTGTTTTATTTTATATATCCAGTTTTGAATTGACGCCTATACGCATGCCGAATGAAAATGTAAGAAAGGAAGCTATATGACGTTGACGCGAGTTTCGCACGCTTCAATGATGAGTGGCAGGGAAGCCTGGGTCCCTCTGCACAGCAATATGACAAGGCATCCATAAAACGAGAGTAAAGAAATGGGGATAGAGGTGTATACGTTGGATGTGCTCTGTTGGTATGTGTGGGCTCATAAATGTATATCGGGATAAGAAATGATGAGGAGAAAATTCTGACGTTCTAAGAACGTTGTCGGCGGAAGCACCCCCTGCGAGCTCCCGGAGGGTGAGTGGGTGCGTCCCTAGTTTCTGCAACCAATAAGAACCAGTTTAAAGCTCAGAGGTGTATGTGTGTAGGATTTTTTTTTTTTTTTTATCGTCGCTTTACTTGGGTTGAAGGAGTGCGCATGACGGATTCAAATATTACTCGGATGGAGGGGAGGCGTTGGCTGGGACGTCGAGCATATCGCGAAGGGGTGGCTGCGGTGACGATCATGGATCTCTATGATAGGGAAATATGATAGGTCGAGGTACCTTCCTTGCTGAGGAACAGGTATGGCGGCCGTCATGGGACCGCATAAGATTAAATAGTATAGCTTTTGCTATAATGAATACTATATGACATGTATTGAACTAATTTACAGAGAAGGGTGAGGGAGGGTAATTGGCATAGAATTATGGCAATTAGTCACTCATCCATCAATCGAGCTTCATGTAATTTCTTGGCTGCACATTTTTTTCCTATAATTATTCGCTCGGAAATGGTAAACATGCTTTTTTTTACCTCAGTGTTGTTATTAAAGGAAAGTCAATCTTTAAGTCGAAATGATGTGTTTAAATAGAGATAAGCTCTTTAAGTGATAAGTGTGAATACGCGTAGGGGAGCTATAGTATCAGAAGAACGGAGACATTTTTTCCACGGTACTACAGGTACCCCTATTATCAAATGATACCAACGCAATGACGCTATTAGATCACAGAGACTCTCGCAATCAGGCCTATACAGATCGCTGAATCAAATTGCAGAAATTTTCTATGCCTGAATGACAATCTCATGAGGATTTTAATTTTCGAAATACTTTTCAAGAGATATCGTCTGCGTCGTCTACTGCCTTAAATAATACCGTTTAGGAATGCGGCCTTCGACTATCAGATACCAAAATATTCATGCACGCTGGATTCCAGTGTGCGTATTAATTTCGCAGAACGATGAACAATGCACAGTGAATGCATAAACGAGCAATAAACCTACTTTATCCAATGAAGCACATAGATCACCCGTTGACCTTGCACATTGATCAACCTATCCGGCCTCCCGCTCGTTGCGTAGCCCGTACCTGCGCAGTAACGAGCAGAAGGGATCATTGCACGAATGCGAACGCATATATATACTGGTGTGCAAATATAGATGCGAGTGTCCCTCCTCAATAAATTGCATGACAGTAAAGTGCATACACTGTTCAGTTCTCGAGTTGCCTTCACGCTCCACCCACTGTGAGACCTGGGAATTCGTTGCTCTCGCTCTCACCCGCAGCGCACTTCACCTGCGCCACCGTTGAATGGAGGCCGCGGCGCATAATTAATCGATGACAGCGATGTAGCGAAACCAACCTTGTTGCTCGATCGAGACGAGTATCCACTGTTAACTATGGGCGTACACAACTTCTCAGCTGGTCAAAAGACTCGTGACCCGACCATTCTACTCCCTCGTCGCATGAACATTATAAACCCGCAGTGGTCGCGGAAAGCCAGTAAATGCGGATTGGTTGTCATGCCACATCTCGCGATATGAGGAAGACAACAAGACATGTACTTGGGGGAAACTTCAAACAAAGCAAGGCCAAGATCTCACTGTATTCGCATTTCAATAGGAAAATCGATGTAGCAGGTGGTGCGGGATAGTAGTAATGAAAAAAAAAGAAGGAAATTAAATGAATACTCCCACGTGCGATTTGGGCCCATGTCGTTACGAGTCTTCCCGCTTGATCTTCGCCACTATTTTTGGCTAGTTCGCGAGCATAAAGAAGACAACGAACGATGGACCACGCGTATCCACTGGTAGAATCAGAGGCAAAAGGATGATGCGATAGTGAGCCATGAGCAGATCGCGAAAGCGCGGTATAGCCGCGCGTTCGATGCGGGGCGGAGCAGTTTTGAGACCTTAAGGTATCACGATTGGTCGTGGTTTCCCCACCGATATCAAGGAGAGTCCGGAATCCCCACCGTGGCAGTGGGGCCGCGTGGACGCGCCCGCTGCTACCAGGCGGACACCCGATTGACGCACCCGCACACCATCGCAACCTTCGCTACATCTCGTCCTGCTCACTTCGGATGCTGTGCGATTTTGTACGCGGGTCCTGCTATGCGCCGGGATGAATTTTATCTTTCTCTCTCCATCAACCTTTTTGTTCGTTCTTTCGCCTTTCATCTATCTATTTCGCTCTTTCCTTTGAAGCTATACCCTCTTTCCGACGCCCCACCGAGGCACATCCAGTGACTCCCCCACTGTACCAGACTCACCGTGAGCTAGGCTTCTTTTCTTCTGTGTTAGTATCGCGGCCAGAAGCCCCCTCAGCGCCGGCATACAACACCATGCTATAGACTACATTTCGCTCGTACGCTGGTGAGCACACAGCGCCTCGAGCAACACACATAGCTCATGCACGGGAGTGGAACTGGTGTTGTGTGTACGCTGTCGGTGAGCCAGCTTTTACACATTCATGCACGGTATATGTTAGGCTACTCTGAACGGCGGCAGCATCTATCCGCCTCCTACTCCTCCTTCTACACTACATTCGCTGTATCCTCGCTCTCCTCCACCACGCTCACGCTCCTCGCGCTCGGCCACCACGGCACGGCCCCGCTGGTGCTCCCGCTGCTTCCTTCCGATTGCGATAATAACGGAGCGCCTCGAGGCCTCAGTGACTGCCACTACGTACCACGGGCTACACCGCACCACGCTACGGCCCTCCGTGAGCCGTTTATGCTTGGTTCGTTCCAAGAGAGCCTGGGCTTTATGATTTACATAATACATTGTCACTAAAGGAAAAAAGAAAAGAAAAACAAGAGGCTATTGTAATATTATTATAAGTAGTGATATATCATTTAGGGGGAAAGTGTAATATTATGTCATAAGATACACGTGCATAAACGTGCACGGATTATCCGCGAAGAAAAAGATTATCCGCTGATGATAATATTTGCCGATCGGGAAGTGCGTGTTAACAAGTTATAATCATTATTTTATTATCATCTGGCAAAATCAGGGAGGGGGCAATATGTCCAACGTATTAGTGCTACGAGTATAAGAAACGAGTGACAGTGACAGGACAAAGATATAGCGATGACAATCAGTCGAGTGTAGTTTTGAGTTGAGTGAGAGTTGTCCGTGGTAGAACGAAATCAAATGAGGGAGATGAGAAGGAGTGAGAACGTGAGCGGCACCGACCAAGGCACTTTAGGCCACGCGTTCTACGTTACACGTCTCGTTGGCTGATGGCCAAAAGTGCTCGATCGTATAGCACTACCTACAGTTTCACCGTTCGTGTCAACTTTTCGATGGGTCTCAGACACTAATTTAGCTCCTGCTGTCCTTTTCCTTCCATTCTTATTTACTTGGTGTTTTTCAAAGTTGACTGGAGTTTTATTCAGGCCCGAAATATTCTCGTTCATCGTGGAATAGCATGTGAAAAGAAGTAATGTGACAGAACGGCATTAACGTCGTGAATTGGATGACAGTTTATGTGATACGTGACCATATGACGAATATCAGGCTCCAGGATATGACAGGAAAGTGCTACCTAAGTGGCGCATATCTGTTACATGAACCAGGTGTGATGTTACAAATCGATGCTACGATAGTTTGTCATCATCAGCGAAGCGAACAGTGACAATAACGCAATAATTATTGCTTCATTAATTGTTTATTTGCGCAATACTTATTGGCTCATTAATTTTATTTTTTATTTCGTTTTCTCAAATCCAGTATCAGTGGAACTCTTCTGGTGATAAATCAGCCCACTATGCTTGCAAACGGAACTGCCGACTATCAATGCTTAGTTTGATTGACAAGTGTAGTTGAGTTATTTGTGATAATTATTGTGTCGTGTAATATAGAAGTATATATAAAGATGACCTTTGTTAGAAACACAAATGCTCTTAGATTTCTGTTTGTCATCATAGCTTATCAAATCCACCTATAAAATAAAAATTTGTCAATGTCATCAAGAAATTAACCGGAAGCTAAAACGATAATTGTTATACATATGTATAATTCACATGAGCAATTATAACAGAAGATTGGTGACTCAGAAAATTGATCATATTCATTGATAAAAATTTGAAGGGAGGCGCGTTAAATTGCATAGCCTGGGTCAGTGCTTGTAGGGGCGTTTAGTAAGGACCCAGGGTCGTCGCGGTGGCGGGTACCGGAGTGCTAGCGGCGCTTCCCGGCGGCGGCGGTAGCCTAATATCCGAGAAAGGTTTATCATCTCCTAGCGGACAGTCAAAAACTAAGTCTGCAGGGCTGGCGGGCCTTGACAGTGAGGCGGTCCGCCGGTGGGTAGCTGAGGCAGCCCGAACCGTCCGGCAAATACCACCACCAGTGCTCCCGAGTTCACACCATCATCAGGTGCAATATCACCTACATCAGCAATCTCAGTCTCAGCAACCGCCGTCCCAACAGTCCCATCATCAGTTTCAACTGGACAATTCGTCAACTCGTCATCAGCATCAACAGCACAACTTGACCGCGGCATCAGTTCTAGCATCATCCTTTATTTTACCAACGTCAATGACACAGACACCAAGTATGCATTTGTTGGAGAACAACAATTTGGTGGAGGTAGCAATGGCCTCACAGCAACAGAATCGTCCGTCACCTTTACAGCGTGAAGGACCGGTGCAACATCAGCAGAAAGAAAAACACTCTGGTAGTCCAACGAACAACAATACAATTGAGGCTTGGCGATCGATGCAAGGTGGTGGTGGCATTGGAGCTGTTAGCGGACACCAATGGTGGAGTCCACCTAGCAGTGTTCAAAAAGAACGGCAGCAGAGGGAAATTTCTCCGATACCACAAGCTAGCACTCAGGTGCAAACTTTGGTGTCCGGACCGATGTGTCAGGTATCAAGACATCAGCAACATGGACAGCAGCGGCAAGTGCATGTGCAGCAAGGTGTGTCAGTGCAATCAGATATTGAGCAACCCCTCGATTTTTCCGTCGGTTCCCTTCAACAACAGAGGCTCCAATCGAGGGTGAGGTTGATGCATGACAGACTCCAACAGCACAATCGTATTCATGATAATAATAATGGGATGAGCGAGCGTGCTACGAAAGTTGTAACGGGCGACGGTGACGGAGAAATTGGACGTGATATATTCAGCAGAAGAAGCTACAGTCCTACAAGTGAAACCGGTACTACTAGCAGTGAGGACGAGGGGGTTTCCACCGGGGGAAGTCCATCGGGACCCCTTCGAGGCACCGAAAATGGTAAGTCTTGATTTCTAGAACATTATAGATGTTCCTGCAGGCTTTTATCGAGCATGTGGTGTACGCGTACGAAAAAAATATGATAAGGAATAATAAGTTTAGTAACATATTTCATTTATTCTATTCGACCGTTAGTCATATATAGTCTACCAATAATAGCAAACTAACTTAAAATTAATTAAAGAAATCTCGAACTCGTAGAGTTATAAGAGTACAACTTTATTCCGTGTTTGTTCTTATACGTTTTTAAGGGCACATTGACCTTTCCTTTTGTCTCACGGAAGAGGTCAAGCCTAGTATGCGGAATTTAAGTGAGGAGGGAGGGACGGTGGCGAGATCACGAATAAGAGAGAATAGGTGCACCGCACGGTAGGAAGGGAGAGAGAGAGAGAGAGAGAGGTGCATTCCAAAGTCTTTTCAAAATTTGGCCCTACCGCACGCTCGAAAACATATCGTCGATTTTAAATTTGGTGAAAGGTTTACTGAACATGTTGTTCGGATTCAGGAATAACTAGTTCACAAAATCAATGTATAAAAGACTGTTATTATATTAAAATTAATATGTTGTTCTTGTAAACGGTGCGAAAAAAAATTGTCGCAACTTCAGGGATAAACACGTACCATAAATATTCATTTTTAAAAATCTTAACCTCTTAATATGTTATTTTGTAATGTTCGACCTCTCACAATATTAAATTCCGCGTGTAAAATATTAATTTTCACTTGGCACGAATGATCCTTCATGATTGATATACTCACACATTTCCAAAATAAGAATTTCATAATCTCTGGCTGTCATTTATTCACCTACCTCCCAAGTGGCGTATATATAGCTGGAAACTATTCAGGATTGTGTCATTGCAATTAATCATTTCCAGTAAAAGATGCTAATAGTTTTCCTTAGTATTCGATATGAGCCCCTGTCACTTTAATTTGATTATTTATGTGTGATTTCTTGAAGTAAATATTATGTTAGTCACCTTGTAATCTGGACACTGACACCCATACCCATTCAATGGGTAGTTATTGATTGGGTCTCACCGTGGCGCCGCTTAATCATATCACACAGTATGTACGTAAGATCTCTCGATTGCAGTCTAACCTACCGGCTACACAGCTCCAGGTATAAGTTGAATCGCAACTGTTCGGAACAATTCAGTATAAAGTTTTCAGCATAGTGAAAAAGCGTTGACTGTCATCTGTCATTACTTAATACACTTAAAGAATAATTAATAAAGATCTCCGTGAAGTAATGACGAGAAAAATTAACGAGAATAATTAAATCGTGAAGCATGAATAATCCCTAGGACTCATCACCGACAAGTAAATTATAACACGGGATTTCACTTCTTAATGAAATCTTGCAAAAATGTGACATTTCAAATTTATCATAAAGCTCTTTCAATTTTTACTATGAAACATTAAAATAAAATTGTTTACACAGCAGTGAGGGTCTGTCAGATGGCAGTGAATTTTCACCGAATTTTATTTCTGTGATTTTTTTTTTATTACTAAGTAATACTTTTTTTTAAAGCAGAACCGCATACGATAGTTTGTTTTCTTTGTAGCCAAGAATTTCGTCGTTTTATATAGAATAATTCTGGATAGCTGAGGCCTATGCCTCTGAAGCACTCAAAGAAACTTCCTCTTAGACGTAGATAGTGATGGATACTCAAATAGCATAGAAGTTAGAAATACATCTGTGAGACGTCTTAAAGTCGTCCCTGATGGAACTTACGACTATAAGAGGTCTATAAGACGTATTTCTGACTTTTGTGCAGTCTGCTATAAATATTTTTCGAATTTCCATGAGGTTAAAGAAAAAAAATTCACTTTCGCAGAGTGATGAGACTCAACAGACTGTGCAATTGTTACTACGTTATTATAATAGCGATATTCCGTTTGCAGTAGAATTGTCATTCGCGAAAATCTCATAATCCATCGACTTTTGATACGAAACATTGCGGATCTCGCCATGTTTGTATAATTCCAACGTGAAACCTATTTTTATAGTATCATATCGTTTTTCGGACACGAGAACCTGCAGTGCGGATATTCAAAAAAGTACGAATAGTGCATTTTTGCGAAACACAATTTTCTGTCCAAGCCAAAAGGCAAAAATATAAATTGTAAAAGGCATCGGAAGGAAAAATTACCATGTGCTAATTGAAAGTTTCAGAGTGTCCCATCTCTGCTTTAACGTTATAGGCAGGGATGGGACATCGCTGTTTTCGGAAGTAGGCTATTCGAAATTCGGGTGAACGGATAAATTCTCATGAGAATTTTAGATACGATCGAGCAAATTAAGTTTGTCGAATTTCATTTTCGAACATATATGATGCGGGCTCATGCCAAGTTGCGAAAATTATAACTAAACTAAACCCCTGACCGTTATGGCTCTTTTTTCGCTACCGATGCATGTATTTCTCATTCGTCTCATGGTTTCCTATAGTGAAATGCATTGTACATCCAGAAAAAGGTTTTTTGTTCGGTCAATTTTTGAAAAAAAAAAAAAAAACGGAACGGTATCCCGGGACTCCGGACCTCCAGGTCCTACACGGTGCAAAACTATCCTATCTTTGAATTCAATTCTTAAATGTTATCCTGAAGATAGTGTAATTTAACAATTCATATAAAAAAAAATTAACTGTATTTTTCGAATATAACTCCGAGTAAAATGGTCGTACTTTAATATTTTTTTTTTTCGATAGCCATTTGATTGTGAAAACTGGCTATGCATTGAACAAGTTGTAAACTCTAAGAATTTACGTACCGATTTCATCCTCCCCCTTGCTAAATTTTCTGGAAAAATAATGGAATGGAAAAATATTGTTGGGTTTTCCGAAGCCCCGGTGTGGTATGCGAGGGTTAAGATGGAGCGCAGCCTGCCGTATATTATATTGTTGCTATAGATAGGAATATAAATAACAGCTAATGCGTTAGATCAACACGTTAAAAAAATCAATGACACATAGGCTCATTGCAACACTCTTGCCGTTTATATTAACGCGATAGAATTTGTCCACAAACTGATGATCACAATCTTCGTAAATTCCACGACTCTCGATTCTTTGGTACGCAGAATGACATACAAAGTTTTTTTTTTAGTCTTATCGCACTTTATTTCACAATCTCGCTGTCAGCGAGGTACGTAATCTACGCCAAGTATTGATTTTACCCCGAATACGGGTTAATTCTTGTAAGCGTTGATACGTATATATATTTAATGCATTCGTCATTACACAGGCGCACATTTGCCATCGATATAGGTTCATTTTTTTTCAATATTGGCACTATTTTTCTCTCACTTCGAAAATACATTTGCGATGGCATACGTGGATCTAATAAAGGATAGTAATAATAATAATAATAATAATAATAATTTTAAAAAACACGTTCGAAACAATCGATACGATATCGGCTTCGATAAGACCTTGCTCTGATATTTGAAAGAATAATCACAGAGTACGACGAGACTCGTTCTATTTGTTTAAAGACTTTTCAACGCTTTTCGATCATAATAATACCGAAGGTACGAGGAGGTATATGATTAAAGAATTGATGGACGTGGGTAGGTTTGATCGAGGGGAGAACGAGAGTCTTATGCCGTCGAGCGCACACCTGTCCTTTTCGCCGATGTGAAGTCCAGCACCGATTTTCGAGCGTGTTTAACTTCTCCGCACACGGCTCGAGACTTCCGGTTATTGTTTAACACGAAGCATCCGCATGTATCTATACAGGCGAACCAAGCGCATCGACTCAACCAAAGCAAAGAGTACAGTCGATTTAAACGTGTATGTGTGTTAAGATTTATATGATGCAATTCATCTTAGTTCGATCGACCTGGTGGCTTCGCCTTTGTCGATCTGAACTAAGCTGCGTTGAAATTTCTTGACTTGTTGAAAGCTCCGCAAATTTTTTAAACGCGGAGAAATTTAATTTAAGAAACAACAAAAATTCCAACATTACTTTGTGAAAATGCAATATTTTTAAACCGTGAACTGGTTTCAACCTACCCAATCGGAATTTCAAAAAATGGACGCGCGGTCGGTGTGCGACTCCGGCGGTCTCCGAAGTTAAGCAGTATTTGTCACGGCCAATACTTGGATCGGTGACCGCTCAGTCAGATACTCTGATGTGCATGCCTGAAGTCACATTTTTCAAGACGAAACGCCATTACGTGTTGCCTCTTTGCTCACTTCTTCCCCCACAATCCCAGATAGTTCAAGTATAGTATAGGCCCGTACATGCTATATATAATATCGTTCAGTTTATATCGGAGTATAATCCTACAATACTTGGCATCACGGCACTGCCGCATCTCGTGATACACTTCTCTGATTCTATGTTATTTTTCGAAAGGATTTATCCTGCACTAATATTACAGTGTGATAAGATCAATCCTGGTAAGAAGCTTGTATTTCCGTATCTCTTCGCATTGGAAACACTTGAGGACACGTTACCTCAAAGTAGAAGTCTAATTAACTTCTCATAATTTGATGGTATGCCGCAAAATTAATATCATTAGTCGATGAACTTTATTGGATACAGTCGATTTATTGAGGCCAGCCTCTACCGCAATCACGGTCACGATACGCTGGGCTTTTCATATATCCTTCGTCCATAAAAACATTCGCGATCGAAACTCAGTTCACTCCCACGTATGTGTATAATTTGATGTGAATTAACGACGGTCCGATGCCTCAAGAAACTTCTGAATTATCATGGGTATAGTATTTCCAATGGCCATGATCAAAGTGTTCTTCGATCGTGCCTTCATTATCAGTAATGGCTTTTTACGGATATGAAAGACAGTGACGATAAAGCTAATCGTATATATATATATATACTCTCTTTCGATCTATCTCTTCCCAACACACTTATACCTATATACTGATTAGGAAAATAAGCCATCACCTATTATCTTCGTGAGATTATCCACATAGTCATCCGGATACGATGATAATTAGCTGTACGCAGTCGAATATCTGCATTAAAATCGAAATATCACAATGCTTTGGCATATTATTTAACGAAACAGTTAATGTCGATATACTATAGACTTGAATTTAGTAGAATATTGATAACATCGATAACAAAAACATACTTTACGTGGAACATATATTATATATAAATCGGTGTGACAATTATTTCAAAATTTCGTGCAAAACACGATATTGGTTCCGGGAAAATACGAATCCACTACATTTACTGAAAAGTATATATATATAATTATTTAACGGATACGTCGAAAAAATATATTTAAAAAAATGTAATGTGTGTGTGTGATAAAATCGGTGTCTACCCTCTAAATTTCGTAAATTTGAAGCTATCGAGCCCAAACTTTTTGCACGAATAGTCCGCGGGACAAGGATCATTGGTATTGAATTCGCAAAGAATTCCTCAACGGGTCCAGATTTTATAAAATTTTGACATTTTCGAGAAGTTCTGAGCGTGCTTTAACTATCGCAAGTTTGCGTCTATTGAGCAACAACGTTTCTACCCTTATTGTCTAGGCGATAATGAAAAAAAAGCGCGCAAATTAGAAGTTTGCTCGCTTTTTTTCTTATACCAAATCATGGAAGTTAAGTATAATACTTCGCGCGGCCACCGTCGCCCTGTACAAGAATCGTGGATCGTGTAACATGGACGGCCTGGCATGTAACGTGGAGGACCCTTCGTTGGGGTTGGGGATTCGGATTTTGATGGCAACTGGCTATTCTTTCTTTTGCACGATATGACCTCTCTGTTGTGTGGAAAAAAATAGAAAATTATTTACCGGGAGGTGGTTTTGAGTGCCCGAGGCATTTATGGTGTATAGGGCGAGGTGGAGGTGGTGTGAGGGCAATTTTATGAACTGTTGGAAAAAACTTTAAGGAAATCATCGCGTTAAGGCCGTCGAGTCAGTTTGATAATTCGAGACCCACTTAGCCCATTCAAATACGCGGTGACAAATTATGGTCTGCCACGTCGTTTTGAATTTCTGGGATCTTCGACATTCGGATCAGATTGCGGGAATTCGATTTCGCTCAGTTACAACGAATGAACGTTTTAGCGTACGATATACCATATGCCGTTCGAGTTAAAACTACACGCGTAAGAAACATCGATGACGCTTGCTTCACTCTGTTATTGATAATCGAGTTCCTTAGTCATCCTCATGTTTGGTCACTCGCGATCTCAACACTCCTACGAACTTTTGCTTTAGCTCGTCGCTTTTTTTTTTGTTTGTTTGATGTGCATGGAGTGGGACGCGTTCTTTATTGACCTACCGGCCTCACTGTACACCGGTACACTGTAGTGTAACTGAGTTTGGTATGCACAAACTATATATGTCACCTGAAAAACCAAGGCTTGGCTCACTCGTTTCCCCGGTTCTCGAAACTAACGACATCGTCGCATTCGTCTTGGTCGTTCAAGATAAAGATATATGTTACGAGAGTCTCGAGGTGTACATATAGCGAGACATCCGGAAACGATATCACTGGAGGTGTCGAAGCATATGTTCCGAATGCCATAGCACATTGATAGCAAGATATATCAGGATCGTTTATTTTACAGTATAGTCGTAAAATATTCTCAGTCGTATTAAAAAAAAAAAAAAAAAAAAAATAGCCCGAAAATGGAAAAATAAATTATCATGAAATATGCTTCAGATTAAAAAATAGATGGATAATACTATCTGATTTTATAAGTTCTCTCATTAAAAGTCCCGCCTATCGCTGATCTTAGAGCTCGAAAAAACGTTTATAGCAAAGAGATATGTTCTCCGTGTCCTTTACTCGAATTTTTGTTTTTCTAGGCACTTCCACAAGGTACGTGAAGTGTTATAAATGAATTCTTTCGCATGAGAGGACTTTTCCGAAGTACAAAAAAAAAAGGTTAAGAGTTTCCATAGACCCTGTCCAAGGTTGAGATTTTTACGAACTTCCGATGTCTGAACTAAAGTACACAGCTGAACGAATGTAATTTATTTTCTATTGCATAAATTTGGAGAAGAAGACTCGTACCTTAGATCTAAAATTCTCGCCGTGGTCTGATTCTATAGGAACAATGAGATTTTTTCATCCCGATAAAACGTTTATTCTCTCATGCTATATTAATGCAATACTATAGGGCTTTTTGTCATAATTCGTTTCAAATCTTTCTTCTCAAGTATATATGCGATTGTTTGAGACTGTCGATATTTGCTTGAAGTTAAACATACTACACTGCGCGACTCATTGATCTACACTGTCAGTCAACCGTGTCACAGTTATTGGTGGGTCAAAATTTATACACATTAATTTGATTTCGATTGACTGTGTGGATCGAGTAACGATTCATATGGGCCAATTTCGATCCTAAATTTTCGATTGTAAGTTATGGATAGGTGCATAGTGAATAAGTGATTGAAATAGTTTTTCACCATTTTCTTAGCACATCTACTAACATCTGAGTAAGTGCGGAATCCATCGTACCTCAGCTTATTAGTTGCCCATAAGTTAATACGAGTAAATTCTTCCATAAAAGTTAAAATTCAGTTACTTTTTCGTAAAAACCCATGCATGACGATCTTGTACTTTAATACATACAAAGCATTGACAGACAAGTTGCTTTTAATGAAATGCTATCTTGAGGAGGGTGCCATTGACTCGAAATTTTTACAGTGATTTTTTGTATGATATCTTGACATGTATGCAAAGTTTCAATGAGATCAACAACACAGTCGTCGAAAGATTAATTCTTAAAAAGTAATATTACCTTACTGGCTGTCTTATTGCAAAAAAAAAAAAAAACGTACGCACAGTCAAACCCCGGTCCCTGTCCGCTCTTGGGACCGAAAGTTTCAGTCTCTGTCGTCTCTGTCCATGAAACAGCTGACTGTTGACAAAGACGCTCGCCCAATCGCGAAAGAGTTGGAGGGCCGTACCAATTGATTGTATATGGTCCCGGGCACAAATGCGTCAAAAAACGATGAAAATTTTCTATAAATCTTTCTTCAATACGGCACTGGAACGGCGAACAAGGATTAAAGCTACGGACCGGACAGGGACTGAAACTAGACAGGCACCGAGGTTTGACTGTATAATAGTGTTGTTTTTTGATCACTGAATCGGGAACTCGGTCTGTTCCAAATTTGTTACCTAACTCGAAGCCTTCGTCATGGTGAAAGAACGAAGCTATCTTGATACAGTTAGAAATCGTAGGGTAACGAAAAAGGAACATAAAAAGAGAGATGAAAAGTGGCCGCGGTCTCAGGTAATACGGCGCGGGATGAATCTCACCTTGAATAGGTCAGGATGGGCGAGGATTCCACGGAAGAAGGGATAGCAAGCTAGGCGCATAGATCCATACGCGATGTTATTCGTGTAGCAAAAGGCATGGAAATTAACGAGAAAGAAGTCGTTTCTTTTTTTTTCATACTGATTCCCGTTTTCGTGCTGGATCTTGACCAAGTCTATCGTCGTTATATCGCGCTCTTCTAATTACCCTTTTTCGGCACATTTTCCAAATAAAACTTTTGACGAGGATGAGCTTGTTTCGGCATTTCCATCGCATTTTATTCGTCATTCGGTTTGAAATATATATATATATATTATCATTGTTTTCTCAATTCTATACATACATACAATATATTGTTAGCTCGACGTAGATCCAATCTCATTCTTGATTTGCCTGTTCTTGGCCGGCGGGCTAGGACCTCCGGACCAGCAGGTAGGCTGATCTTCCACTTCTGTGTAGTCCTTCCTTCCTTCTTCCTCCCGATGATCGGCGTTGTGACTGCCGTGAATACGAGCCCACGTGTATTGGCCACCTTCGCTCGCAAAGCCGACAAATCACCGCGTCAGACCAGGACACGCGACCAATTTTGCCTCGCTCTTTCCTTTAAACACTGGGACACGCGTGGGGACGGGACGGACGAACGTGTGCCAGCGAAAAAGGGTTTGCTCTTGGTTGACTTCCGAACTTCACGATCCTCGATCCCCTGAGCATTATATAATCCTGTCGATCGCAAGCTTGTGCCGCTTATAATTTTTAATCTCCGCGAAGGCCTCTGTTACTTCGCTGCTGTCACTTTACGAACAAACATTGTTTTATTGTCGCATTACTTGACACACGATTTAGATATTGCCCGATTCAGAGATTACGCTCACTGCGAATTTCATTTCAACGAAACATAAGAAATCCATATTATATATATATATATATATTGGAATCCTTGGGTCGGCGTGCCAATAAAAAGTGTAATAGAGATAGAAATACAGATCTGAGAAAATTTTTTAAAATATATCGACCGAGCGACCTTGCTCACACTCCCGCTCGATGTTGTTAATTATTTTATATTGATACAATACCAGGATAAATAGTTCTCATATAACGACCGTATATAATGGGCACGGAGTAGGATACAATGTCACGGGAGGAAATGCGCGATGTGTATCATGAATAATGTGAGCAGTATGCTATTATATAACCATCCGAAACAATTATCCACAGCTTTGTATTTAACATGCAGGATATTCGAGAAAAAAATAGTTCAGACCTACGTAGATCAAATTTAGATTTACGTAGTTATACTTTTTACATTTACATTTTGGAACATCCTCGATCTACCTAAATCTCCATTGGATCTAGTCAGATCTAAGTAAATCTACTGAGATTTAGGCGGATATGAACCGAGATATAATATCCAAAGCAATAGAACATAATATGCGGTTCAATCATATCGATTTTTTGCTCCTTTGGAATTAGTTCATCGATATATACGTAAATCCATACCGTTACATACGGATATGTCGGTAGATCTACGATTTTCCAAAATTTAGATCTACACAGATCAAGGTTGATTTGAAAAATAACTACGTCGTAGATCTAAATTTGATCTATGTAGATCCAAACGATTTTTTACCGGGTTGGGTCGTATAATTTTTATGTGACATATGCATACACCATGCAGTAGAATATCATAGACGTTAATTAATTAATACACGTTAAAAAACATCGATGCTGAGAAAAAGTTTTTTCAAGTACTAAAAACTGGTGACTCTAGTATAAATGTGATGAATTTACATAGTAATTTTTGTCTTTAAATTAATATGCATGTATAAGAAGCTCCTTGCATATATTATTTGAAATTTCATGTGCACTCATTCGACAATATTCAATGACCTGTGTATTAAAAATAATATGAAATACTAGCGACTTGAGTACATATTCGTGCAAATGCATTTAGTTAATGACACTTGAAATTCATGATACATAAATTTAATATTCACGGTACAGGAATATTGATAATTTAGCTGATCATTTTTAATGCAACTATTGTTATATTATCACCTAATTATGTATTTAGATCAAATGAATTTGAATTATAATTCATTATTCACTTTGAATCTTTAACATACGAATGCATGAGAATTAAGTTTAAGAGTGCGCATGAGAATTTTTTATTCGTGTAAATTCATTAAAAGAAAAAAAAAAAAGAATTGCCGACCACTTTGAAAAATCCTGTTGGAGATTAGACTTCGAGACACTTATCGATGGCCCAACTCTACCCGATGTATAGTTTAAAATAAAAAACAAAAAAACAAGCTGCTGCTAAGAGACCTGCCACGGCAAGTTTTACCAAAAAATTTGGCGGCAAGTGTCGATCAAAATGTGTGGTTCACTCGGTTATGAACACATCTGGTTGCAGTCTCACGCGTCAGCACAAGGCACAAGCTCGTTCGTTGGTCATCCAGTGACGTCTCAGTGAATGAGGTTTCGCGATACCATCGCACTTATATTAATTTCCAACCAAGTTTCTAGAAATCCGCAGTTTATGGGCAAAAATGCCAATATTATAGGTAAACCATTGGTCTCATAGAAGAACTGTCCCTGGCTGGTGAATATAATTATTTGCAAAAAATCGTATGCCGAAATTGTCTTACAAAAATATAGATATACATATTGTAACGATAGGCTTATCTCGAAAGAGAAAAAAAAAATCAACGCTACGAGTGAATTCGTGCTCGTTGAAAAAGGTGCCGGTGCAGGTAGGTCAAAACAAATCTTATTTAGTTGCAAAATAGTGCAACATTAATGCGTTAAGGCAAAATTAATAATATAGTGAAAAATTTAGCCACTAATGCGGATGGAATTTCGAAGACGTTGGTGTTTTTTTTTTTTTCTAAGAAGATCGATGTGAATTTTAATAAAGTTCGAGTTTCACTTTCAAATAAAAAGGCGCATGAAATTGTATTTATCAAACTTTGCGTCCATTTTCAAACCCGTTTCTGTGAACGATCGAATTATTATGCTTAATAAAGTAAAATTTGTATTTTAAAAATCTAAGTTATACCCTATTAAGAGATTAAAGAAGGAAGTCCATAACAAAAATCAGATCGTTGCCACTTTTCAGATTACTGCACCGTTTTCCTTGATGGCTACCGCATTTAGGATCCCTAAAAGATTTTATTCGATCGAAGAGAAAGCAGTTGCGCCGCGTGCGCAGCTTTAGTACATGTCCCACACGTTACGCACCGTCGCTTTCGAAGGTCGCTTCCTTTATCTGCATGCCGTGAATCATAATAAATTTTAACCTATTAGAGTCTCATAAGATCGTTTACCAGAGATATTGAAATGGAACAAACGGGGATGATTTTCGGGTTAAGAAATGGAAATTTGAATGAAAAAAAAAAAAACGATTTTTTTAAATTAAATAATCACTGGGGGTTCATGTGGCTTGGGTGCTACGTCCCTTCGCAATCAAAACAAACCCTATAATAGTGGTCGTTTGAAAATTTGACACCCCTTCTATAAGAATGCTAAAAAGCCCATCTCAAACGGAGTTATCCATTTTAAATTCAACACTCTTTATGCAGAGTGAATTTCTCATTTCATGTTGTACTTATACTCGTCTTATATCACTTTACGGATTTCTGACGCTAACGTGTTAGCTTTGATATATCTCGATCGACATCTTTTTGTTGCTCTCAAATTTTTTGTGCTCAAGAAAAGTCTCTGGGGAAAACAAGTTTTACCAGCTCATATTATCCTGTGGAGTTTTTCAGCGAGCATTACTTCTACTTTTTTTTTTCATAGTTTTGGTTCGAACTCGACAATGTAAAGGCACGGCATCGGTGCAAGCTCAAAACTGAAATCAACTAGAATCAATGTTCACTGAAAAATATCCAAGTACCTCTGCATAAATCTGTATTGAATCTGCATCTGGTATCTGCATTGACTGCATTGACTTCTGCAGTAATGAAAAGACGGATTTTTGCAATTCGTAAGTGAAGAATTTAGTGACATAATTTTACTTGTCACACATAACTTTCAATAATTATAGATAAGTTGTAGTATAGTATTATTATTGTATACAGCGATATAGCGATAAATCAACAGGATCCAAATAGTACATTGTTGTTGTCCTGTTAACAATACAACAACTATTCAGTTAAAAAAAATCTATTTTCATGCATATTGTATCGGTTGACATGTTTCGATGTTTTATGGATATTTTCCAATGTTTTAGTTTGTAGCAGGGGAGTTTTTTTTCACAAAGATATATTATTCGTGCATAACGCTCATGGTTCGATCGTGTTTTCATCGTTAGTTCATACAGTTTCATTGCTAGCTAATCGAAAGTGTACGTCAATTGAGGTATTAGTATAAGATACGTGGTCATCAATGACAAAGCAGGGAATCTCGCTGCTTCAAGGATCTGAAACGTGCGACAGTGCGCCAAGAGGAAAAAAAAAAAAAAAAACGTACGAGCCATCACCAACCGGATGAGTGATGAAAATTACCATATTCATTGTACGTTTATTGCACTGCTGCATTACGAAGAAGGTGAGCGGAGTGCTCGCGTCCCCTTATGACCGTATTTGGATATCGTACGCTAATCTTTACTTACACATGAGCTCCCTTCGTGAATAGAGCTCGCGGCCAACACTATCGCACATTTTCCTTGACATTATTATAATTGTTATTGTTGTTGTTGTTGTTGTTTTTTTTTATCTTTTAAATAAGTTTTGTGCACATACGCACCAGTCCTCGGGACGTTTCTCACCTGTTCCTGGTTCTCAAAGTGCATAGACAGAGAGAGAGCTCAACGAGCAAGTGCATTTTCCCGAACTAGTGACTTTTTTCTTGCGGAGCAAACAAGAATTTTCAGTAAAGTCTTAAACCATTGCCATGGGAAGTTTGAATTTAAAAAAAATCGAAAAATTCCGGATTTTAAGTAATAAAATTTTTCAAATTCATCCTATTCTCAAAAGAGTTGCAATAAATCTCGAAGGCGATTAAATTCTCTACGAATAAAAAAAATTCTTACAACGCACAGTTTTGATGTCGATAGCAATTAAAATAACTATAATATTAAGAATATGAATGGAGGTTTCTATCGAGGCTACAGGGCACAAGATTTCCTGTAAAATAGAAATAAAAAAAAATAAAAAATTCGGCAGAGTACGAGCTCCGTTTTGCATAATAGCGACGTTGACCAGCGACGAACGAGGAACCATATCTTTAGTTTAATTATACGTGGCGTCGGAAAAAAATTGAACCAAGGAAGATGTATTATGAGGCCTGTTTCCGGTATTCAATTCGGCGATGTGGCTCGAACTTCAGCAATATTGAGCTACAAAGCGACTCGTCACGATGACGATAAAAAGATGAGTTAGGTGTACAGTTGCTCGTCGCTGTCGCCCGGCCGGATAGTCAATTTTATCCTTGCAAAACCGGAGTCTCGTGAAATTCCATTATGCATTGCAAGTAATTGAAATATTATTTTCTCCATGATATTTGTATGTGTAACAATGGGAATTAGATCAATATTAATTAATATAGTTCATCGGTCATACGACAAAAATCCTCGTGAAAATATCTTCATAAAACACGTACCGTATACTGTACATGTAAACAAAATGAAAATATTGTGTCCGAAATGGCGTAATATTCTAAAATTGCCGATGCAACAGTAAATCATTGACGTATATATTGGTGGAGTACACTCCAGTGTGCGGTCATGTTATCATGTATTATAAGATGGGTAAGTATGCTTATTGTATTATATACCATGAATTGGTGAGAGTGAACATGTTATTATATATATTATAAATAGGTCCATTTAACTTCGACCATCGTACCAATCTTCTCTCCTTCGATTTTCTCTGGAATATCGGAATATGCGGTGGCTCACTGAAAATAAGGTCCTGTGAAACTGGTTTTAGAAGAAATATATATATATATATTTCTTTAAAGATATTGAATTAATTTAAAGAAAAGAAGTCTTTTTTAATCGTATATCTGGGGACAAGGGACATTTTGGTGATATTTTATCGACTTCGATTTTGTTGGCTCCCGGGACCGGAAATTCGGTTTTGTGCTATCGTGGTTGTAGTTTCGTACGGATAACATTGTACATATGGTTATTCAAAAGATGAATCTTTTTTTAATACAAATCCCCTCTTTGTATAAGCTGCATCAGTCATTGATCGAATCTCACATAGCGATTGCACGTTCTAACTCGTATAAGGTTGATGTATACCCGCGAGGAAAACAAAATGCAATGAATATATAATTAGGAGTGACGAGAAGCAACGTATTGGTCATTTATTTATATTGCATAAATTACTCAATTAACGCAAATACATGAGGATCATCTTCGACTTTTTTTTTCGCGTGCATTGAACGAATCAGCCTTGAGCTTATACAGTAACTGATATATAATTCTTAGCTTCCCTCCGCAGTTAATAACGAACCGCTTATCTGGCTATAAAACAAATTTCATCGAGAAAACCGTAGGTGTAGGCACTTCATTTTCATTGTCCGACCCAAGAATAGAAGTGTCTCTAGCGATAAAAAGTATAGCGGAGTGACAAAAAAAAACTTATATATCCAATTACGTGCAAGAGCGGATGGATACCATGAGCGTGGTGTCAAGTGTGCGATGCTTATTATCTATGAAATGATTCACTCCGTGGTATTGTGGAAAAGTCATCGATTCCAGTATCAGGAAGTCGCTATAATCGTGGTTCATCATACAGGAATGTAAGGGCAGTGTGCATGTTGGATATATATGTTATTTCCAGTAACTACAAAGACTTTTGTGCCACGGAGAAACGCGTTGATGAGGAATCCGGCTACTATTGCGAACGTTGCTAACTTTTATTCATACCTTTAGCAACACTCGATAAAAATAAGTTGTTCCGCAAGAGACTAAGGGGAGTGGGAAATCCGAGGTTATGTGCAAATCTGCCGTCGCACCTTTCGGGAAGATTTTACTGCGCTGTTACTGTAAAATTTTTCCTTTTTTTGCCTCTACGTCGTTTCTTTCATTGACATTATTACGCTTGTAAACAATTCAGCGTCAATCTCTATGAGTTCTTTAGCGAGAGAAAACGTAAGGCTCTTGCGCGAAAGAATCTTGAAATAAAAGTGTAGTTCACACTGTTAAAAATTTCTGTTTGAAATTTACAACAAATGTACAGGAAGCAATATTCGGGCATGGTATTGTAAAATTTACTACACATTTATGAAGTAATTTTAAAATACTTGCATTGTAAATTTATTGTACATTTACAGCGAAGTTACTAAACATTGGTGTAGTAATTTTAGCAAACTTGAGTATTATAAATCAACTCATGATTTGCAAATTTAAAGTGTATTTGTCTATTAATTTTGATGTGCATGTATTTTAAACATGTCACAATGATCACGCAATTTTACCAAGCATGTACACATTAAATTTACTGTACTTTTACAGTGAAGTTACTGAGCATTAATGTAGTAATTTTAGCAAACCTGGGTATTATAAATCGACTCATGATTTTTATTTTTATTTTTTATTGCAAATTATAAACGAACATGAAATATATCACTTGCAGAAAGGTTCCGCACACATATTTTGTCGTTACTGAAAAAAAAAAAAAAAAAAAAAAAAAAAAAATACGGCACGGATTACTCGATACGATTTTATTCTCCTGGACGGGGACTCGAACCTGCGACCTACCTACCTATCCTACCTATCTTCCTGAAACGCTACCCACTACGCTATCGACTGTTATGGAACTTTGGTAATTCATTTCATGTATTATTTGACATGCCAGAGAACACTTGATCAGTTGCATGTTGGGAGCTATATACCACCGTGCAGAAAAGAAAAGATGGTGAATCATAATAAAAATCGTGGCCGGCAAATTTAATTTTCAGACGGTGAAGTTTCTCGTCCCGAAAAACCGCGTCATAACAATAATAGCAATAACATTTACAATAATAATAACCAACAAATAATAATAATAATAATAATAATAATAACAACAATAACAACAATAACAAAAATAAGCCACACTATTATTATTATTGTTGTTGTTGTTGTTGTTATTATTATTATTATTAGTATCGAATAATGTGTTGACAAGCGTTTGTAATTTTAATATACTTGAGCTTAATTTTCTTTAACGTTAGTGAATTTAGCAAACTGGTCAACAAATTTCTAGTAATGTGTAGTAAATTTACAAAACAAATGAGTTTACTATATATGCATGTTTAGTGTATTTAAGATAATGTTACGTATTTCTCGTACTACGTATAGTAAAATTAATTTTTTGTATTGTGAATATAATAAATATGCATAGTAATTGACTTTGCTACTCCAAATTTGTTTTTTCGCAAGGTTTTCGTATAGTAAATGTATTGTAAATTCACAATAATTTTTTACAGTGTGTTTTTGGTAAATTTAGCAAACTGTTGAGCCAATTTCTAATAATGTGCAGTAAATTTACAAATGAAATAAATTTGCTGCGCATGTTCGGTAAATTTAAGATACATTTGGTGGAGTTTAATGAAATCAGAAATCTTTATTGCAATTTTAATACAAATGTACAGCAATTCATTTTGCTGTACTGAGTTTGCAATACTATTGCAGAAATGTCACAAAATTCGAGTGCATCAAATTCAAGACACTATTTAGTAATTTCAATAATCACTTCAGTTATTTTGCTATACAATTTTGTGAATTTAAAAAATTTGATTGTAAAATAGAAACAAACGCACAGCAAGTTTGTTTGCATTGCTAAATTTATAATTTTAGAATACTTCAAATGAATTTCCTCCATCTTGTGTGTGGTAAATTTAGCAAACTGTTGAGCCAATTTCTAATAATGTGTAGTATATTTACAAATGAAATAAATTTGCTGCGCATGTTTGGTAAATTTAAGATACATTTAGTGGAGTTTAATGGAATCAGAAATCTTTATTGCAATTTTAATACAAATGTATAGCAATTCATTTTGCTGCACTGAGTTTGCAATACTATGCAGAAGTGTCACAAAATTCGAGTGCATCAAATTCAATACACTGTTTAGTAATTTCAATAATCACTTCAGTTATTTTGCTATACAATTTCTTGAATTTAAAAAATTTGATTGCAAAATAGAAACAAACGCACAGCAAATTTATTTGCATTACTAAATTTATAATTTTAGAATACTTCAAATGAATTTCCTCCATCCTGTGTGTGGTAAATTTCGCAAACTGTTGAGCCAATTTCTAATAATGTATAGTAAATTTACAAATGAAAAAACTTTGCTACACATGTTTAGCAAATTTAAGAAGCAGTTTCATCTTTCTCGAACAAATTTTAGTAAAATCAAAAATATTCATTGCGATTTCAATAAAAATGCATAGTAATTCACATTACAGTAGTAAATTTGTAATTTTGCAAGACTTTGGTGTCGTAAATGTGTAGTAAATTCGCAATCATTTTTAACAGTGCATTGTAAGGCTACAATTCGATTGATGCCTAATTTTCATGTGATGCACACTGGGCTTACGGTATTTATTAAATTTTCCCTCTATTTTTGAAATATTGAAGCTGCGAGTAATAGTTCAGAATGTAAAGTGCCAAATGATGAATTGAAATACGGACTTATGTGTCACACTGTCAAAAAATCCTTTACCTCTGCGGCAGAAAAAAAGGCTTCTGTGTAAAAAGACTACCAGTTTTCTATGAATGTGTACGAATCGCCAATTGAATTTCTACCGTATCGTTATATATCCACTCGTGATACTTGGCCCATCAGCTACCAGGATTGTTACTAAGGAATAATCCAAGACGGTTTTCTATCTACGTTGAACGCTAGCGGCAGAATTTCGGGTATCACCTGAATCCCGTGACTCAAATGATATACGGAAATGTATCTTTAGGTCGCGTTTTTTTTTTTTCATACTCCCTAGTAACTGCTCTCACCAAACTCTCGCTAGGATTGCCCCGAAGTAAAACGGTATGAATGTGGCCAAGCACATACATGTGCTTACATGTATATACATGCATCTGTGGTTACCACTCGAAGCGTGTAAAACAGATCCGTGAATCTCACAGTGGGTCATTCGTAATATGGAGAAACGTGACAACGTTGCACGATTATACTGAAACACCGTTATTCACGCAACGCAAACTTGCCGTAGCTGAAGAATTTTCTAGTATAATTTTCGTGGATTGAATTTTGTATCACCGGGTGATTAAGTTGTCATTAACGTTATAATATACGCGTGTGTACTGCGCTGTTACCGCTTTTCGCTAAGGGAGATGGAAAGAATGGAGGTGTCATAAAAGAAAATCCTTTACGTTGGTGAAAAAAAAGACAGGTTTAACGTCCGAGCTAGACGCTGATGTATTCTTTACAAAACCCTCGTGAGTTCTTGAAGTACAACGATGGTACAAGTTTTTTTTTTTTCGGTGGACAAATTAAATTTAACGATGATCCTTTATGTGTGAAGTTATTATGAAACGGCAAACGCATATAGGCCGATATGACAAACAGTACCACCCTTTTTTGATCGATGAACATTATTGGTCGCTGATAGCATGGGAAATATATTTACCACGAAAATTCATTCATAGAAGACATTTATAAAATACTTTCCAAAACCCTCACTATCGCATATATAGTTTCGTTTAATGATATGCAAATGTTCTACACGCTTTGTTACCGAAATTCCAAACTCGAATCAATGGTATGACTGAAATTCTTAGGATCTTACGTCTTAGGAAATTCCGTCGATGTTTTAGTTATCGCCAAAGTCATCATTACGACTACATATGGAGCATCAATTTATTATATCTCAAGTTAGTCGCAATTACACGGTATGTAATTATTCCATTACTCCGTGCTCCCTTGTATACAGATCGTTCGTACCTAATATTCTGCATATAGTATATAGCGAAGCAATGAATATTAATTCAGGCGCGCCGCACGATCCGGATATCACTTTCCCTATCAAAAATGCGATGGTTCGCCGGGAGTCTCGCGGCTTCATCGATAAAGTCATCCGAAGAACGGTACATACATACTCGACGTAAAAGTGCACGTGATACAACATATCGACGATTCGTCCGATGTATAGTATGAATATACTATATACGTGTACACGGCTTTGATCTTACAGACACGACTATATAGCTTTCGTGCGTATACTGTCTCTTCCTCTTTCGCGTCTCTACTTCCGAACATCGAGCAGGGGTCCGTCGTGCTGCGTGTTCCAGATCTCCGCATAATTAAGGTATATGCCGGTTGGCACAACCGCGCGGCCTTAATGTAATTTTAATAACTGGATAAATAAACATAAGAGGGCAAGCTCACGAAGTGTAATTTGAATCCGGATGCGCGCGATGAGCGGTTCCGATAAAGCAAACTGTAATAAGCCTTCTCATTCTGCACATAGCATATGAGCATAGGAATAATCGCACGGATATGGCATATAGACACTTATATACACGTATACACATATATATTTATGTACACCTAGCCGCCGTCACCGCCGTGATGCCGCTGCCGTGTAATACAAGAATTGAGGGTTCGTACAGGTTTAAGTTTGGGATTGTTTGGGGTAGGGTACAATAGCCTGCGGCACTTGAGCTGTACGAAATATTAGTGGGTGCCTGCTGGGTGTATGAGTGTGTGAGTGCGTGCGCGCGCGCGCGCGTGTTTTTATGTCGAATATATAATATATATTTATATATATCCTGGGTAAATTACCGTCTGTCGCCCGATTTCAATTCTTCGTGAATAATTCCGTGCGATGACGATGCGTTATAGAAATATACATAGATGTGTATTTTTTTTTAACATGTACAAACAGTACTTGCGAAATCGGTTTTCATTATCGTCGAGCTTAAATAACAAGCATACGATTGCCATGATTATCGCATACTTGGATACCATAATTGTCAATTGGATTCTGAAAACTTTCAATGCAAACTTTATTCCAGCAATGCAACGTCAAAACCACGTGTGTAAGGCCCGGTTCCACAATCGTGGTTTAACCCTGATTCAATTTTTTTAACCTAGTTTTAGCATAGGGGAACCAGAGTTTAAACTGTTGAACGACGATTATGGAATCGAGCCTAAGTGACGTTGGATATACCGCCGGGAGCTGCTCTGATCATAATAATGTCGCGTTTTCCCCGAGATAGTTGATTTCTGGTACAAATGAATAGACGCAGGAACATCTCATTCGCTTTTTTTCCAAAATGACAAAAAAATGTCACTTGAAAAGTATAGAGAAATACGGCTTTATTATCCCGATTTTTACTAATAAGTTCTGAGTCGTTCCTGCAAAAGTTTCGTTCCATAAAAGTCCCAAGTATAAGATCCGTCAGATTCGCAGAGACGGAGAAAAAAGGGCTGAAAATTTTGTTTCTGTAAGAAATCTCGATTTTGAATCCATTTTGGGTATCGAAATCGAGATGCGTAATACGGATGTGGAAACGATAGATAGAGACATAGCGGTCTTCGCTAGGTATATCTAAGAACTTATTTTTTTATAATACCGGTCTTGAATAATTTTCTTTCGCACGTAATGCAAGCTTCAATCGGTTTTTCGTTGTTCCCGATCGAATATTCATGACCAGTCGAATAAAAATTTACAAAGAATCAAAGCAATTGTTACGTAGTATAAAGTGTATTCACGAATTCGTCATTAATTCAGCTCTCATTTCGAGTATTTAACAAATAATATGTTGTAGAAAATATTTCTTTTTGAAGCATAATACGAGACAATTTTTTTCAGTAATTTTTTATAAATCTGATTTCTAAATCTGTCTTGGCGTTTTGAGATATTCTAAACACATATTGGCTTTGATCCGCGCGGAAAAAAATAGTATGGGGACAAGAATAGGAAAGAGTCTCGGATAGTGTCTCGGAAAGAGTCTTGGAAAGCTCGAAAAGATTCTTGAATACGATCCAAAGTTCTAACTCTTTTCACGAGCTCGAAGAAGTCTTTCCCAGTCGGTCTCTCGAAGTTTTGTTGTTTTTGTCAAAACGGCTTATCATTTTTTCAAGGAATCTTTCCGAGACTCTTTGATACTGGTGAAGGACCATCCGATGGTTGTCTCTCAGAGACCCTTATTAAGGCAGTTTTTATCACTTTATCCCCAATATTCAATACGAAACTCCTGTGAACGCCAGCTAAAAACATTTCCAAGACACTCATCGAAATGGTTTTCAATATTTTCAAGCAAACTCCCAGACTAATTACGAGACTTTCATTTTGAAATTTAAATAATACTGTATTGTGAGGTATAGAGAATGTATGTTGTGAAGTGTAAACAATATATATTTTTGCCGCAATAATTAATATATTTTTGCATTTTTATTTTTTCCGTGGGCTGAAAAAGAAAGGAATAGAGAGAGAGAGAGAGAGAGAGAGAGAGAGAGAGAGAGAGAGAGAGAGAGAGAGAGAGAGAGAGAGAGAGATTGGGAGAATCAGAGTAAACGAGGGTAAAGAACTTACGTTTTTTCCCTTTGAAGCTCGATATTTGTAAAATTTTTATTCCGTATCCGTATAAGTTTCTTTTTATTTGTTTTTATTCGAATTGGTCACATCCCACTTGGTCACGAAGACGTGCACTTTTATTTTCTCATGAGAAACGAAATGTTTCAATATAAAATCGAACCTGTCAGTTCGAAAATCACACGAAACTATCGACGCTATTATTTTGATAGTTTATCACATGATAACGTGTGAGCGATGTTCAAGCTGTATTGAAATTTATTGATTATCCCCGAAGTCAGACGGAATGTCAATGCCGCTTGAACGTCGCTCCCTCGTTTTCATACGGTGTGATAAACTGTCAGATAACACGGTTGTCAGTTTCGTGTGATTTTCGAACGGGCAAGTCCGATTTTATATTGAAATATCTTGTTTCTCATGGAAAAATAGAAGTGCACGTCTTTGCGACCGCGAGTGGGATGGGATGTTGCAACAAAATAAAAAATAATAATAAAAATTGTTACAGTTCAGCGTCATTATAATTATGACGTGCTGGTTCAATTTTCCATTCAATTAGGCAAAATTTACATGCCCGGATCATTGATTGGAGTAAATCAGATAAAAATTTGTTGACAGGACTGAAGAGCCCATCTTTTCTCAATAACTTGATCCTTTCTTCTTCCTTATACAAGGAGGGTATCGGAGTAGTCATGGTTCTTTGATGCATTACTTCAATAATATTTTTTCGCTGGCCTGCTGAAGTTGAATACCAGCGGAATATACCAATTGTGAATTTTACAACCTCGGAAAACCGTAATCACTCATTTTATCATTCTTACAAATTTTTATTCATTATTTGCATTTAGCATCTTCCGATGAATTATTCCTAACTTCTATCTGTTATCACGGCGTATTATATCTCTCACTATGCCACTTGTAGTAAAGAAATACATATTGTGAGATTAGACCCGAAGTATAATAAATCGATAGTGACACGCAGTACACCTTGTCACCGTCAGAGGGCATCAGTGATCCTTAAGGCGTCTCACGGATTTTTTTGTCTTTTTTTTTCACCAAGTTTCGAAATCGGAACTATTATTTATCGCAATATTAATTATTAAGTGTTCCGTAGTCCACTCGTAAATTTGTGCCGGTAACGGGCGTTATGAGAAAGTCATGAAGTATCAGCACGTTTTTGACACTTTTTTTTTTAAATCTGTGCTCTGAAAAAAGAGGATAAAAAGGATGCAAGTTGTTACGAGCACCTTACTTCGAAGCTCTGTCTCTATAAGGGCTTGGAAATCGAAAAAGAGGAGTTGACAATTTCGGGAACCTTCGGAAATTACGATGAAGTGAAAAGATTTTTTCTTTTACGCCAATTGCTATTTTGCTCCCATATAGAGGACGCTATGAGAAATAAATAAATTATTTCTGTATTTTATTTGACTCATTTACCCAGCATCTACGTATAGTCAAACGTTTTATGCATGCATACTACTTCAACGTGCAATTATTAGGTGGCCAAATAGTTGTCTAATAGTGATTCGTATTTGGAAAAGTTTTCGTAAAATTAGCTGTCAAAGCTTGTCACAAAAATGATCATTGCGTCATCAAAAATTGTATAACGAATGATTATTCTTTCTAGTTGATTAATCAAAAAATTCTCGCGTATATAAATGGTGCGGGGTGTTTGTAATTGAAAAGTACGCCGTATCGATCGAACATTCTTCACGTACACAAATAACGACGGCTAGATTAATTTTTCATCTGTACCTTACGTATCTGCGATACTATTTTCTACTATTTGCGTAGGAATATTGCCTTGAAAATCGCCGGTTAAAAATTGGAATGATGATCCAGGCAAACCTGATACACTCATGCACGAGTATATACAGGCGATCTGAAAGTGATGGAACGTCATAAAGACCGCTTGTATAACGTATTTCCGGCAAATCATGAGAACTTTATTTTTTACCCGCTGGCATGCAAATATGCGATGACACACGTCTGTATCGAGGTTTATATGCTTCCGCCCGAGATATGTCGAATGATAATACGTACAGGCAATCGCAGTGTGCTCACAACCAGTCACGAGTTTCGATCCTTTGTACTAAGAATACTGATTGTGAGCATACGAGCATCCTCATTATTGCACGCTAGGTCGAATTAAATCATCGTTTTGAATAAAATATAAGTAGCATAATACTGTCAATTCGCAAAATATCGTAATCATTATTGCTGCTCTATTACAGCGCAGATGCACAAAATTTTCTTCGTCGAATAACTTTTATACAAGTCGCTCTATCGAATTACCTGGGAACATCAGTTTCTCGATTGATATAGGAATGTTTACAATGACATTTTACATCACCAGTCCGTTCTATCTAATTCACCCCACTCGAGCGGACTCACTTAATTATTCCAACTGAGTGACAACTTGGCCAGACCAAATATACGAGTCGGCAATGATATCAGGGTTTATTTGTAATGGTTCACCCTCTTTTCCCTTACTCGAAAAACAACTCGATTGTATAACGGAGTGACGGACTGCATTTGGCCCTGGTGAACCCGAGGGATGAATGTTTTCGTGAAAAATCAGCAGCAGCAGCAGCAGCAGACCATAGAACGAAAGGGGTTCAACTCCCTGCTTGGGACGTTTGCGGTTATTCTTGTTGATTGCACATGTTATTCATATACTCTGCAGCATCGATCTCTCGAAGGGCTCTGCAGAACTGTCGTCAATAGTCCCAGCCATTGGTTCGTACTGAATCGAGACTATTCGTTACTATAGTGTGTTATGATATTGTGATTCAGGTAAATATGTTTTTAGATCACTTATTCGCCTACTTTTTGTCACTGAAATTTTTTTTTTAAATTTGGTCGGACACGCTGAAATTAAAAAAAAAATCTATTTCTACGATGTTATGAAAGATTTCTAATACATTGTTATTAGAAACTCAAACATTTTCGGATTGCGCCAGAATTTCCAAATCTTAGGAAATTTTCAGCGCGTGTTTGAACACGTGTTGAAAAATGTATGCCTTAAAAACTCTTTAATATAAAAATATTCAAAAATTCCTAAATACTGAATATTATATCCTGAGTAATCAAATTAAAAAAAAAAAACTTGTACACGAATCAAGAATTCGAAGCTCGTAGTTTGATAAGTTCAGTGTAGGATACGTCATAAGCAATCAAAAAAATTTTCAAACTGTTGAATTGAATTGATTCAGTAAAAAATAAATAAATAAATGCGCACAAGTCGATGAAAGAATATGCAAATATGAATTTTTCCGGTGATGGAGGAGGCTGATTGTGAGTTTTCACGCGAAGGTAAGACAGGAATGGAAAGAAAGTTTGACGATACTACCTGACAATCGTTGCATTCTCACGGAGCTATAATTTATTCCTCTCCGGCGAGTGTGCAAGAAATCGAATGTCGCAACTCTCTATGAAACTCTCGCTCGATGGCAGCAACGGTGGCACTGATGATGGTTACTCATACCGCGACTTTGCTACACACGCTCGAAGGTAATGGCACTGCATTTGTGCTTGATTTCTGCGTTCTCACATAATCTTGTCTGTTACTTGTTTTCCGTGACCGGGCGTAAATGCATAAGGCATTATACATATCTCGCCACCACCACCACCGCCGCTGACGTGGTTTACAAGAATTAGAGACCTGTATACCAGTCGTTCCATTTGAAGCAGATCGCGATGTGGGTGGCGGTGTCTCGATTCGTTTGCACATCCAATCCAACCAAACCCATTTAATCCTGCTCGACTCAAACGAACTCTCGCGAACCCCTGTATCGATATTTTCGTAAATATTATTAAAGTATTACACCAGCATCACTGCTGTATAACACTCTGTCCGCTGTCCGCAGATTATATGCCATGATCGCGATAAAAGCCCGAAAAGGATTCTATCTCGATTATAAAAATACATATTCCGTTGGCTCTAAGACCGGTAAGAGATGAATTTGGCTATGCGAGATGAGGAATGAATTCCTCCAAACGATGAAAAGGGTACGATGTACTCGGGAAGTGAGGAAGAGGGAGAAGAGAGTCTCTCACTCTCCCTCTACCCCCTTCGCTACCCCCAATGAATGTACATTTCCCAATCATCGATGATAAGACTCCTATAGAGCGTATGACTGATACAGTCGTTGCGGGATGTGTACGGTAATGACATTTTCTGGCACGAGACGGGTGATAGCCAACGGCTCAATCCCTCTCTCCCATCCACCCTGAAATTAGGGTTATGATGGTAGAGTTATTGGTAACCATGTCTTCGTAAGCGTGTGCTTCGCACATCGCGAGCTTGGGAATCAGGCAACGTTGTCGATCGTGTTGCCGCTATTCGATGAAATCCCTTACGATTGAGGGGGTTCAAATCCCTTATAGCCCTAAGCCCTGATAAGTTTGTCACGCGCGGTTTTGTCGGTTTTCGTTCGCGTTCAATTGCGTATTACCTCAGCCAACCTTGCCTGACCTATAACCTTACTCAGTTGAAATGTCGACCCTCTAAGCAACTTTTCACGAGTCTTCCTACACCACTGAATATCAGCCTTAATGAAGATTGTGCATATTTTCATGAACCTGATATCCCCTGAATGAAACTTTTGCCCTTGAAAGATCCTTGGCCAGATTATTTTATAGAAGAACGAGGCAAACCTTACGAAAAAAAAATATATGCGCTAATTTATACGAGTAACTTAGATCTAGTCAATTCGTTGGCACTGTCGGCAACAAAAACTGTCAGTAACGCTATATTTAAACTGCCGCTTGCATTGGTGCACTTTGCACTTTTTCGCTGCTTGATAGTACTTGACTATTAATCCTGTGTGCTATAGCATCTAAAAACGTCATTGGTAGTGTAAAAAAAATTCACAGATCGTTAAAGTAGCGTAAAAATACGGAGAGTGTTGTATCTTTCTTAAGGTATAGTTATACTTTTTTTTTTTTATCTTTGCACAAATGGGCGGAATAATAAAAGATTATAATTATACTGAGAAACATCTTCAGTGTAAAAACAGACAAATGTACCAAGTGCATTTGTACACTATTTGGTTGTCCTGAAGTGAAAACCAATTCTTTTTCGTGTCTGAAAACAAAAGTGTTCAACGCAGTGAGCAAAGTTTAACTGATCAAGCATATTTTTGCAATAATCTATGAGATCATGTCTAATTATAGATGTAAAAAGTCCGTACGACCGGCACCTCTGGCGCACGAAAATGCCACATTAATCTTCGTGTTCTCGGGAATGTAAATTTAATGAAGGGTCTGAAGGGCCCGTAAATAAGACCCGCAGCAGATTGCATGGTGATTGAACAGAGACCAAAAGGGCCATAATTCCTACTCTCCTCTGGGTCAAAATATTCATACTGTGCCCTTTGATATAGGCTGGGCGGAGGGTGAGCTCTAGTTTCTAGCTCATGATGACTCAGATTCCGGATCTCGTACGAGCAGGTTCCTGTAGTTGAGTTCATTGACTGATGCAGCACCGACGATTATAATCCGATATCAGGAGCAGAAGAACTGGGGATTGTCTCTCGTTATTTTTCGGTATTGACCTATCGTGAATGTCTGATACATTTATTTTTGTTGTATAATTCGGCGTCAAGACGCTGTAGCATCTCCCTGATATAAGGGCTGCTTCTTCATGTAAGCTTAGTTGACTTCGGCAACTTTTATTTTTGCAGGCACACATACTACGCGTTAGATAATTTTCATTCGGGATTGCTTTTCAAAAACTGTGCAGCTCGTATGAGTGTGTGAAAAAAAATGAATCTAGCGAAGTCGCCTAAACTCGTGTGAACGAGCCCAAGGTATCCGCCGATAACTCGTGGTAAAAATTAGAACTTGTAACGGACAGCGATTGATACGGGGTCGGCATGAGTCTCTGGCGATCTTTCAACTTGAGCAGCCGGTGCTATATATCCATTACTTGGATGGGTGGTCGCTCAGCCGTGCGCTTAGAGTGCGGATCGGTCGGTGAGCATCAGGAGGTTACTCTTCCGGAGACTTTAGTGCCCGTATTTGATATTTACTCTCGTATGAACACCGATGAATCAGGGAGAAATAAGACACCGTCTGTATCGGCACGGGTTTTTCAGAGTTTCCCCATGCCCTCGTGCGAATGTGACACCATAGGGGCAACCGGCTGCAGCCGGCGCAGCGTCAAAAAGTTTCAAGGTTAAATGAGGCACGACCACTGTATCCAAGTCAACCTGGGAATAGGTAAAACGCCCGAGGACCGGAGATCAGTAACGATTTTTAAAAAGTTTAAACTTTATACATTTTGAAAACCTGCACAACCGATGAGGAATATTCATGAAAATATAAACGCACCCCCTTACTCCAATTTTCTGTTTCATCTACCAGGCGCTGTTAATAAACGCAATTGATTTTTTATGTTACTTCAATATGATTCAGTTGAATCCGAAAAAGGGCAATATCATAGTTCTTTTTATCCCATTAGCATTGTCGAGCGGTAATCTCATAGTTTATTCATATTACGATACGAGAGACTTTATAGTTAGGATTCAAGTCAGCAGCACCGGTAACTAAACCGGCTTTCATGACAACCGATAAATCGATACAACGTGGCCTATCGACTGCACGATGTTTGTGCGTCACACACAATACCGCCGACTATACTCTCTCGCCTGGGAGGTAGTTAGCGCCTATTGCTCGAGGCACAGTACTCTGAATGTGTGCACGCTGCTTCTTCGTAGACGATAGTGAACAGAATCATGCCATACTATATACTTCACTGGATCCCCTTGTTTCTAGCTCAATCGTGAATGGATTATGTACGGAGCAGCAGAGAGCGATGTTTTTGAGAGTTCGGTCGAGCCTTTAATGATAATTAAGGACTTGCGCAACAGTCTATTAATTTGATATTTCTCTGATTGAAAGCCGCGTTACCGATTCATCCACGATATCACATGTGTGAAGCTAGAGCTAAAGTGAATTGATTGTTTCATGTTAATTGTAAGTATACTACTGCGACATGGTCTATATAACACGATTCTCTTTCATATATTCGTGTCTTCGATTCAGTTATAATCTCTGACGTCTGCCTATTTAAAACCGATAAGGTGAATTGCGATTGTGATAGGGACAGTTGTTACTAAGCTGTTCATGGAAAGAATTTTTTTATTAATTTTTACTGTGAAATCACGGTAAAAATTACATTTAAAATATTAACGTGGGGACAAGTGTACCAAAAAGTATAAAATGTTTATATTCAGGTAAAATTTACTGATTTTTTCAGGAAAAATTCTTGAAAACATTTCAAATTTACGTCACCCGACAGTAAATTCTGACTTATTTCCATGAAAATTTACCTTTTATTTCCTAAATTTTGGAAAATTATGGGTTTGTCCGCCCGTTACTGTGATTTCACAGTAAAAATTAATAAAAAATTCTTTCCGTGTTATAATACCAATATCCCGGTTATAGGTTCATGATTTCAATTGTATAAGTCTCATAATATGTGGACTTGACCATAGGAATATTATTTACGGGCCTTTTCGCATTACTCCAGGCATCCCAACTCTTTGCGAATTACTATAAAGAACGATAAGACGATAATACAACCTTTGTCGAAGCTGCAGTACAGTTATTCAAAGAGTCTAAATTTCGATTATACAGTTGTGTCGTACTTTAAATTTCTAATTCCATTTACCTAGATTTTTCGAACATTTTACCGGCTCTTTAGCTCAAACGTTCTGAATAAACAGTCCTCAATCCAGAGAATCGTTATTATAGCTTGACGATTTCAATGCCGCTGTTTCAGTCTCGATGAAAATAAAAATATCGAATGCAACATAACCCTATATATGTGGAAGATTCTGCATCGACCCAACCGCTTATTTTGTTATACTGACGCATTTTTTCCGAAACGAATGATTTCCGATTTCTTAATCAAACCATTTAGAGAATAGGTCTAAGATATGTTGAAAGTTATAGGTTGCAGAAAAAAATGTTTCGGATCGTAAAATTTATAGCTGTCCAACGGCTTTTTAATTAAAATTTTGTCGCAAGCGCAATTCATAGGAAAAATCCATTTGTTGAATACTGCAGGAAAAATAAATTCTAAAACGAAATCGATCACTCGTTCCATCGTTGGAAAAAGGATTGAAAGTCAGAAGCAAAATTGAAAAAACCTGAAGGTCAGGCACCTTTAATCTCCCGCATTCGTTTCATAATTTTGGATGTAACAAAAATTACATAAAACCGAAGTTTGCCGACATCTGAAAAATCTAAATAAAAACATTAAAACTCTGTGTCCGATTTCATATTTTTAAGCCATATTCACTAGAGTCGAATGATGAGTATGCAATTGAATAAAGACTTTTCAAATCGATTTTGAGTTTTTATTTTATATCAATTGCTCAATTTTTCATGCCTTTAATAAGATTACAGTAGAGCCCCTCACTAGTAATGAAGTTAAGACCGATGGTTCTCTACGAATTTGGCTTCCTATTCAACCCCTCGTTCACGATCAATCGATCCTACGGGACTATAGCCGAGAACAACTTATACCTATAGTCTGATCGTATACCCGCTACTACTCGACCGCAACAGTACTTTTCCATCTTTGTTCCCCTTCTTACATTCGTGGGAATAATATTGCGTATCGGAAGAGAGACAAATCCGGTCGAGTGTTCATTCGGGAGTTACCTCTACAATACGTATGGATCATGCAGCGATGGCAATCGAATTTCATGCGCATACTGAAGAACATTCCGCATGGTGATTGGAGTACCCACAAGGACCGCACTTTAACTTGCGAGGGTTCATGTTTATAAGCAATGAAGGATTCTCATACATATATGTCTTTACGATGGGCATAAACAAACATCGTAGGACAGTCAGCAAGATTAACAAGTTAAACTTGCAAAATAAAACTCGCTGTTGAGAGGAGATGTGCACTTTCTATTGGGATTTTTGAAATAGCATCAATTCAACCGAATGAAGTCAATTATAAAATCCCATGAAGTCCCGGGAAGAGTTTCGAAGTCCCATCAGATATATTCGGAAGTCTCGTGAAGTCTGTGAAATCCCATGAAGTCTTAAAGTCTGGTGTACGTCATTTTTTCGAGTGATTCATACCTCGGTAGGACTACTAAAGATTGCAGCAATGAAAATAAAGCACAAATAAACCTTGTTCCGTCTGAGGATAACATCTGAAATTCATGATACAACGAGAATAATTTGATCAAATTATGGATCGGTCAAATATAATATATTTTTATCTTTCTTTCTTCGTTTTCTTCAGTGTTAGTATTTTATTTCCCATGATTTTGTTGAAAATTTCGGAGTAAAACATAAGATGAAAATATTCGTTCGCCCAATTTGCATATTTTCTTAATGCATAATCACAATCGATGCAGTGTGAATAAGCATTCCTATAATTTCATTAGCTTTCCGTTTTTCCAGAACGAGCCCACCACGAGGCTGGACAAGTTGCCAAGTGGAGCAAAAAAATTGCTGAAAAGTTTTGTGGTTCTTGCTCCTCTCAGAGAAGAAATTGAACTATTAATGCTGTATGTTTCTGAATCTCGAAGCAAAATAAAAAACTAACTGAATCACAGAGACCTTACGCGACGTCAGTTAACCCGTAAACGCCACACTGGTGCAAATTTGCACCACCTAAAATTTCTTTTTTGTGAATTTTTGAACATTTTTGTTCCGATTTTGTCGTATTTTCACCGAATGAATAATATTTATCGCATTTGAAATTATGAACTTCGGATTTCTGAGAAACTATTACCCCAAAAAACACTGGTTATCGAATAGTTTTGGATTATTTATACGAGAGTTATCGTACATTGAAAATGCAAAATCCCAAATCGCACTAGTGTGGCATGTATGTATATGCTCAATAGAGGTGTGGTTTTTACGGGTTAAATCGTAAACCTGGTACGCCAAATTGCAAAGGAAAACAAAATTGCGATGTATGCAAAGAGGCGATGCGAGCTGGACAACAGCCGCGGTTGAAAGTCGTTTAATATTTATTATCGATCGTTGGCCTCTATATGTAAATATCTCCCATACTTCGTGGCATCAATTTCTATTAGGATTTGTAATAGTGACGACGAGCTAACTGGAAAAATATTTGAATGGAACAAGGAGGACTTGGATTTTCACTGTTATAACTGTGAGACCATCCGAGCATAAGCGGTGTCAGCCAGGAGATAATAATCATTGAACGACGCGTTAACACGTGGATGTCTTCATCGACGTTTGTCATTTATATCTTCAACATCGTGACACCTCGTACACCTTCTTATTTACCTTCATTCTTACAGAAAAGAATACCAGAAGCATGAAACAATTGAATAAATCACAGCTAGTTAGGAAATCGAAAGAAACAAAAACGATTAAAAATCGTTATCAATTAAGATTGCTGAATGAATTTGGCATTTAATTTCAATTCCTGGAGAATAATATTCCCGGAACAAGTAGCTAAGCCGTAAGATATATCTGAGTAAAAAATAGCTGCAGCGTGTATGTGTGCGTGTGTGTGTGTGTGTGTGTGTGTGTGTGTGTGTGAATGTGAAAGAATCGTACCGAATTGTTTTTTACCTACTGCCGAACGCTGCCGAAGTACTTCTCCAGGAACGAAATCAATATCGTGAATTTCTAATCGAGACATTAGCATGCAATGCGCCGATCGTTGACTTCCACGAACGTTTATGACACCCAACGACCCAATACCTTCGCGTGCTTGTATCGCTTCCTCGCTGCTTCTATTCGATAGCTTCCTGAGTGAGACATTACTAGGCACCGCTGGTCCGCCGATATTCCGATTGTCGAGTTAACGGACATGTGCATTTGTGCACTCGCGATACTTTTAAAATAGGCGTATATCCTCGATTTTAACTGCATCGAGAAAAGAATTTTCGTTTGATACAGAAAAAAAAAAAACTAAATACATCACGTACAAGTGTATACATTGGAAATCTTTTATGTTGCTACGAAATGGCTTTGCATTGATTGATATCGTGCTGTGGCACACGTTCCACACCGATAACCATAGAAAAAAAAAAAAAAAAAAACAGAAAAACTGCTCATTTCGTTTAATATATCTCGTTTATTCACGGTGATGCGAAAGTCAATCCGTTGGTTAGTGAAATTTCTCATTGAGCCTTATGCGAGTGTATTGTAGAAAGAAGTGAAAGTGTACGCTCGGTTGTATTTTGAAGGATGAATAAATACAGGCAACGTTCATAACTAATAATGAGGTTAGCCACGTTTTAAATGCGATATTTATTTTAGAATCTCTTGTGTTTCAGATTTGAGTGAGACCGTGGCAGATCGTACGTATGGTGAGTTATACATTATTTTTATTGGTATAAATATTTTAACATCAACGTACATAGATATCAAGAATTAAGGTATACACTCGATACACTGTAGACTTAATTGAATCCTATTAACTTCAAGTTGAAAAAATCATATCTTTCATCTGACCAGTGCTGTGATGGAAAGCTTGTGATTTATTGATCATAGCTTTGATTGACGAACTAATTGCTGCAACATTACACGCTGGATCCTTCAAAAATAGAAAATTAAATACCAGTGATGTGATGAAAAGATAAGACGAAAAGGACCGTTTTTCGTTGCATATCCATTTTTATGTTAAACTTTTTCTAGAAAAAATATTACATGGTACTAACAAAAAACGTTCCCGAACTCATTTATCTTGTGCAATAGTTTTCTTTGATTATGGAGATATAAAGATTAGTATATAGAAATTCCATTGTTTCACAAGGTAATAAATTGAATTCTTGGAAGATTGCGGATCCGAATCTGTTTTGCCAAAAAAAAACTTCTTTTAACAGCTTCGGTTAATTTATTCCTTACGTTCGTGCTTTTATCGTTGAATTACAAAAATCTGCGTGCATTTCCCGTTTGTCCGATCCGATAATTATAACCTCATACGGGCTCAAACACAACAATTTTATACACACAACAATTCATGATGGACCGCGGTCTTCTCTCCAATCACACCGGTCGATTTTACGAACGTTCTCTCTGTTATTTCGTTACGAAATACTCTCCCACATCCTTGAGCGCTATACTCACTGCTGCGCGCTGACCCGTCGAAATAATCGAGACAAAGACTATCTCAACGTTTCGAGGGCCGAACTACTAGCCCTCTCGGCCTGGAGCTGATGCTGATGGCAAAAAACGTCGGTGTGTCTTTTGTTTCCTCGTGCGCTGTCCTTCCTTATTTACGATCCTGCGCTCCTTCTATGAAGTTTCGTCTCGGTCAAGGGAATCATCGCGTCACCTTGAAATCGAGAACGGTCATTGATTCGTTTGGTCGGCTGCTTTTGCCAAATAACGCAAATTTATTTTACTTCTCATCTCGTTACGAATTTCCGTCGGATGTTTCAAAATGCCGGGGCTCAATATCATTGACCGTAAAACGAAGAATTATGGGAATTACTGAATGATATAGTACCTGTGAGTCTTGGAAAATGATTTGTCTCGAATCCAGCGTATACGATTTCCGGGAATTAAAGAACTGATAGTGGATAAAGTTTGCTCATCCTTTGCTTTGCTTGGTACATTTTATTCTTGAACATTCTCGACTCCTATACCTTACAAACAAACTCACTTTTGGCGTTACATTTCTCTCATTTAATTTCCTCTATTGCATGGTGTTATCCTGGCTTTCAGAGTTTCAATACGAAGAAAAAATTATTTATCTTCATTGAGGTATGCGCATATCGAATGCACTCATGTCCATAGGCACCTGCTGTGAAGAAAAAAATCCGTTGCATCCGGTCACCGTATTTTATTTTTATTTTTTATTTCCTTCGATCTGATCTTCGTCAGACTGCAACGCGCCTGATGAATGACAAAACCGTATAATCCAACGTTATGCAGTTTTGCACTGTATTCGGGCACTCGCGATTATGATTACCCGTAAGGGCGGCGAAATACAGAGAGACCAGAAGCCGTAGCTAATGTCACGTAATAAGCGTCCGCACGTGAGATGGCCCATGGGCTGCACCGGTCCGATGACGAAGTGAGAACAGTCGTACTGCAACGAACAATCACAAAGAAACCAGTACGCGACGAGTCTTTTATACGAATACAATCAAAAGAGCGACAAGTTTTATCACTAAGAGAAAGAGCCTGGAGGCAGTAGTGCAATAATCAACGAGCCCCTGAGTTATCGCAAGGCTAGAGCGCGGGTGGGACAGGGCACCACGTGTGAGGACAGGTTTAGTCATACCCGATCCAAGACTTTTGCAGTTTCAGAATCCGGAGTAAATTTATATTGAAAACTGGAAAAAAATAGAGCTGATTATGTCAAGGTCTCCCTATGAAGTAGAAAACTGATATGAGGGAATGATTTTGTAACGCTACGGGTAAAATTCGTTGCTTGGATGGATATATATTGTAAATAAGGGCAAATTTTTAGCACCGAAATAATGTGATCAGCAAACAAGAAGAAAAGGGTCACATATGGGGATCCATCGTACTAAACTGATATGATCAACAGCCAGAAGTTTATTGGTCCAATCAAATTATTTCGACTACATTTCGGGGTGAAAAATATTTTTCAGTCTGCACGTCAGTTAACTGCACGTATGTTAATTCTTGAACAAAAGTGGTAACGGTGTAGCTTCTGGACATAAGCAATATAAAACTTGACTGCTTTTTTTCTTTATTAATCAAACAAATAGTTTTTGAGAGTCATACCGATGAATCTAACATTCAACTGGAGGAAAGATATATTGCTGAAATTGGGAAATGTATGAAATATAAACTTGGCCATTATATACTCACTACATTTGATCACGCATCCGGGGAAAAAGCAACCATTCTGATTCGTATCATATGAATCGGCTGATCCATCTTTCATCCGAAATATGACCCCCGCTCTTAATTTCGTCGAGCATGACTGTCATATATATTATGGCTCCCAGTGTGGTCCATCCTTGCCGATGATGGACACCCTTCTACCAGTCTGTTAGACGGGTTATCCAAGATTTCGAAGGGTCACGGGATATACATAAAACGCCATGGTATTATATGCATGCTTGCCTGCTGCTTTGAAGTGTTGAGAATCAACAGGTCCCCACGCAGGTTATGAGTTTTAGAGTAAAACGTTTTGAATCCACCCTCACCCTCTCGAGGAGTGTATGAAATTCTATTGGGGTTGAGGCCGCGAATCATGTTGTAAAGGGGGAACTGGCTCACTCCTTATCTTTCTCATTCTTTCCCCTTTCTCATTCTTTCCTCGTCTTTAGATGCTTTCGCATCCGCAGGGGGTTGAATACGGGAGTCTGTTTTTGCTTTTGCGAGAAAGAGATAGTGAATACGAGATTGGTTGGTGCACACGGGTTGCTTTCATCCCTCTCCAGTCCTGTTTCATGTACAGGGGTATCAAGCGGCACAAGGGTGGCCGATCTCGGCAAAGTCCCTCTGACAGCCGATTAGGGGCAAGAAGCAGACATAACCCCCAGCGGAAAACTTAAAATAACATCGTTCCATCATCCGGTGTGTCTTCATGACGACATCCAACAACCTACTTTCGTATTCCCTGTGTTAGATTCCCGTTTTTTTTCCCCTTTTCCTTATGCCATAGGCTGTAAACCACCAGCTTGACGACTGTACGGGGTCCCCTTATCTGTCGCTCCCTCCCTATCCTGTCCGAACCCTTTCTACAATCGCAGCGGGACCTTGCTCTTCAACACCAATCCTTCACCACGCTATTATAAAATTCCTAAGAATCCATGACCTTGATCAAAGAATAGGATTATCGCGCTCAATGCTATAGAAACAATATTTGGCTTTTTAGAAAATTATAATTATAATATCTATAGCGTTATTGTGACAGTAATTTCAATTATAAAATCCGAAGAAAAAAATATTGTATTGGACGTTCTTTATTATCCAAAAGCCCGACAGTTTTTCGTAGCAATTATTTTCTTTAACTACATGGAATGATTACTTATTGGAGACCTCTTTATGGGAAAAAAACGTTTACATTCGGATTCGAGCTTAGTCGTAAAGCCCCTGCGAGTATTGTTATCCAATGGATGGCGTAATTATTACAGTTCAATCGGCAGTGATTATTAGAGGACACTTTTTTTTTTGGCGTACAATCACGGATACAAATAGTATTGGAAACCAGTTCCTGAATTAGTTGATGTTTACTCGATAACGCTGCAGTCCCCCGATAAACTCGCACAAAAACAAATCAGACTTATGCATGAATATTATTTGAAATTTCGAAATATTTTCAACGTTCGCAACACAGTCAGGATGTGCCCGTTTATTATAATTGGCAAAGAACAATCGGTCAGGCGTTATGAAAATATCGATTACGCGTGCGGCGATAAAGGTTCTCAGTTATTCCGGAATTTTCACATTCACTTTTTTTTCTGCAGCGTACATTTTTTTAGTTGATTTTTTTGATATTATGAATAATTATTTCAATTTATAGTTATTAATATATGTAGGACTGGACGATAAGAATAATTTAACGAGTATTTATATAGAGTGACACCATTGGCACAGTTCGCACGGCTTTCGAAGCAATCTCGCTTTCTCTTGCCCTCCGTTTTGTTTTTTTTTTGCTGGAACGAGGATTGAGGAAAATGTTCTTTTTTTTCTTGAACCACAGATTAAAAAGATCTCAGTGTTGAATTCAATCCATTTTAATGTTACGAAAAGTCGTAACATGTGACTTATAAAGAGATATACGATTTTCCATTAATTTTCTTATATTTTAAACGTGGTCAAACATATATTCAATACCGGTCTCTCGTCCGATGTACCCATTTGGTCAATGGCTGATAAATCACTCCTTATTCGGATACATTTGTTCTGTATGGCTGCTGGTACGAATCCAGTGCTATTCGCATATGTAGTACCGGTGCGGTATAAATACAATTAATTCATAATCCAAGCTAATCGACGAAAGCTAGCAAGATAATTCACCAAGAACGTTATATATTTCGTATTAATCTTAAAGCGTCATTACGTTAGTCGCATTCCTCTTCATATGCATGTTTTTACCGATGATAGGATAATAAAGTGCCTATCGTTAATCAGTACTTTGACAGACGATTGTCATCAAAGTTAGGTAATCACCGATCCAAGCACATGGTTATGACGTATACCAAAAGTTGCATAAGCCAATTCCTTGGTACTTATCGTTGTTCATTATCGTTAAGAAACGGAAATATTCACCAGAGCTTTCGTCAATCGGACACCTGTTTACTGAACATATATATGTGAAAAGCCATGCGGAGGTGAACTTGTTTGCGGGTGCCCTGCCGGATTCGAGTACCACGGTGGCTCGTCTTCAACGTTGAAACAAAAATAGCCACGTTAGTTTTGGTGTTTCGAGGTTGAGCACCTCTTCGATGCTCATTACACTGTGTCCCGCCCCCGGCGGCGGGTAATCAGGATGTGGGGCGCGGGGCCCAAGAGGGCGGGGGTGGTGGATGACCTCGCCCGGGGCCTTTACCATCCCCCTCGACCCTTTCCTCGTCCTCACCAACAATGTCTCACTCTTTTTCCCTATCTCTTTCACTCCGCTCCTCTCTGCCTTTCCGATCGTTCCCTCTGGTTCTTCTGGTCTTCTTTATTCTTCATTCTCCCTCTGCTTATTCTCGTCTGTTGAATGATGAGCCACTTACTCACTTCTTCGCTCAAACACACCAGTACGTCCTTCTCACTTATATGTGACTACCTGCCAAGTAGGTATGACCGGGTTCCTCGGCCGCGAAGGAAGAGAATGTGTTCTCTCTTTCGCTTCATCTCGCTCGCTCTGGAATCACGGCCTTGCCGGCCACTTTGCATTCACGGACGTATTCCTAACGAAATTAGAGGAAGTGGCGTCCGTTCACACCTGTACAACCCGATTCGATCGTCCTTCATTGGGCTCGCACTTTGTAAAATCAAATAGCTCACGCGAGATTGACAAATGTTTCTATATTACTTCCAATTTGGATGTTTTAATTATTGATCTTTGAGATAATATACGACAAATATGCTGTAGTCAGCTTTACAGAAGTGTTTCCCCGATGCCAGATTAAAAATTATTAACTCGAAATTTCTTACATCCAGTCACGTGAAATTCTCAATGATTCGCTGAGCTAAATTGAAAACAATAGTGTCAATTGCCGTGTGCATAATCGAATCGCATTATCATACTGCTATAATTTACTTCAATTTATTTTCCCAATACCTTGAACACGAAACTATGGTCACAGTTGGAACAACTGAATAACTGTAACAACATATATACCTGTTCCAGTCTATTCTACAGTGCTTCGGGATCTTCAACATTATATGATTTTATGAGATTGTAAAATAGGTCGCTGCCAGATCCTCTAAAGCGGGTCCACAGATTCGTTAGTCAACAGACTCAAACTATTACGAGAGACAGTTGCGACTTGTAATTTATTAGTTCAATCGAAACCGAGACAAAACAATGATAAGATTGGTACATATACTTTTATCACGTATTTTGGTTGGTATAGTGCACTGCAATATCGTGCAGTGGCAACTTCTCCAAACACAGCTAATGTAAATTTTTAGCACTTATCATAGCGTTGATCATTCGAATTTCAGAGCAGGATTAGGTTAATTAACGCATGATGCATCAAAGATGAATAGGCAGGAAAATGTGAAACACCTTCATATGTCCACATTAGCAAAAAGTGATTTTTTTTTTAACGGCATAGGTTACTTTTCGGAAATATAAAAGCACGGTCGACCCTTCACGAAAGGTGCGATTAGATCCTTGGTGAATACGAGTTCACAGTGGGGATACCGAGAGCGAATTAGAAGCCGTGCGAGCTGTTTGGCCTCAAGAGTAATAATGATCAGCATGAGGGAGAAGGATTTTTGTGAGTAGTAGGAAATTGTGCGGCGGCAGTTGGGATCTGGACGGGAAATATACCGGGGCACCGTAGGTAGAAACTCTCTATTTCTGCCGTTCTCGGTAGACCGTTAGCATCGGTATAGCTCAGAGCGCTGGCCGCTTTTTACTGCTGGGGATTCTGGATGCTGAGTCTTTGTATACAGACGCTTATGATGCCCTGACTCATTACGAGTCTAAGAATCAAAACGAAAAATTTGAAAGAACATCGCCTGATTGTAATAATAATGCCGTGCTCAACGTGCCAGGAACAAAAAGCCACGAGTCATTTAGTTTGAATTCTTTGGAATTATTCGCAACGTCTTCATCATTGCCGAGACAAACGTTGCGAATAATTGAAATACCCGGCAAACTATCTCAGGAAAAAGTAACACGAGTGAAGTTTCCATACTCCTGTATGACTTTAGTCATAAGACTTATCATACATGACTTGCATTTTATTGCATTTATACTTATACATCGAAGCATTGGTCTTATAATCGAAACTTTTTAAAATAACAGCTAATGAGGCGAGGTGGCTGATGATCCTATCTAATCTTAACGCAGATTCGAGGCGAGATATTCGCGTAAGTGTAGACTGTCAAAGGACGGGTAATGAAGTAAGTTTACGCGCATGCAAATTCGATGGTGCTGCCGGTTTCACATTACTATAATTTTCTGAAATCACGTGTTAATGTGAAATGATGCGTCCTCATGTAATTATAAATTGGTGTACTTGACAGTTTACGCCCACCTAAAGATATCACATCAGCGCGAGTAAAATTCGGCATTCATAAACCTCATATATTTAGATACATCGTTTATATTGCATTCGGATTTTCAAAAATTCAATGACAGGCTTGGTGATTTGTTACCCTTAAAAAAAAAAAGTTTATCATGGCAATTATCATCTGTTCCTATTTAGTACGCAGAAAAGCGCACCTAAGCTACATTGGCGTCCCTCAAGAGATTCCCGGAAGACGATAACGGGCTCCCAATGCTAAAGAAGTTTATCCTTCTGCCTTCGAGTATCGAGCATATAGCGATAACTTTGATGCCGTGCATTCATGCCTATCTCGTGTCTTTTTTTCGTATCATTCCTTCATTCCTCCGCTCGTCAACGATTCGATTAGATTACCGGATTTTACATGGAAGATCGATACGCATACGTCGTATAGAGTGCAACCGGGAAGGGGGGTGGGAGGGGGGACCGGGGGATGGTGTTGGTGTCTTTCACGAGCAGGAGGAAGCAACGAGAGTTGCTAAACGTTCAAGGTGCGCTCTCATGCATTTCTACTGCGGCGATACCTGTGCGAGACTTCTGCTGCACTTACATTTCGCTGCCTGCTGCGATTTCTTCTTGTTGTCATCGTCTTGCTCATTCTTTGGCTCGTCCTGAGGACGCTTCGGAGAACTCCGGCTGTCCGGCATCTGAAACACGTCTGATGGGACTCAACGCATCACGTCTTCGGCCAGAAAAAAAGTTAACGCCAGTGTCGTCCTAGCGACAAACAGGTACCCAAGACGAGGGGTTCTGCAGAAGTCCAATGCCCTTCAAGATGTCTTTCGAGATTCTTGCGAGCCTGCCATACTCGCAATACTAGTATCAATTTCAATACTGACATCGATAGGAAAAGACTATCGCAAAATACTGTGACAAAATATGGAGATATCCAGGTACGAAGGCCATTTAAACAATTTTTATACTGGTTGCTTATCAACTGAAAATTGGATGGACTGTGGACTGTTCATAAATACAATGTTGAACGAAAAAAAGTTCTATCAATCGCTTTAAGAAGTTGGAGAGAATGTTTATTATCTTTCTCTGTCACTTATTCATGACCACGTATTGGCGATTTTTCTTGCACTATCACACTAGAGCGTTTCCTACCATCTTAAGGTGACGTGAACAGACGTATGGGTGCGAATAGCGTTATTGGCACTTACGATTGATCCGGAGAGACACACCGAGAAGGTGCTTAACATTACGTGCCGTTGAGTCATAAACGATGAAGTTCCGATCATTATTCTTTTCTAGTTCTGCAAAGCGTCAGGGTCTTTTGGAACTTTTCAGTATTTTAACATATTGGTTTGCGGTATCCAATACGAAAATTTAAATCTGAAAGACTATATACAACTCCACCTGTCCATCGGCCGAGTGACTGAAGTCAGTTTAAGCAAAAGTGAAGTTGACTTGGTTGTTATCGACGACAATATGGAAAATTCTTCTTTGTCTGATGCTCCCCATTATTTATGTTGAAAATTTATAAAACGACGATCGGCACAATCTAAGTTCAAGCATATTTGCTGCCAAACGTAAGATTGTTGAAGCAAACCGATAACCCATTTATAATTTAAAAAATAATATGGATAATCATTCATACCAAAGAAGCTTTCCGTGAAAATGTAATTTCTTTCTGCCAAATATTACGCCTGACTTTTTAGTCATTGAATTAACACTGAAATGAGTTTTAAGAATGGCTGCTGCACGCCCTGATCTCGGGACTTGGCACAATAATCATTACAACTATCGATTGACCACAAGTGGAAACGATTTGACCAATCCAAAATTCGAAATCTTCAAAAATACCTGTCACAATCTCCTATATTGCAATTCATCATCACAACAATAATGATGTTAGGTGCAACAACACCGATAAAAAAAGTGTGATGCAAAAATGCTGTGAACAAATTAACGTATTATTTGATCACGACAATCACGCCAAGTATCATGACATGACGTTACGTAATTCCGTTTACGAGAAAATTCTAAATATTATATATATTTTGAACAATGTTTTTTTAACGACCGCAACCCAGATTTAAATTTTTTTAAATGGTCCATTACTTGTATGATTTTTTAAAGGATAAGCGTTATACATTTTTTTCGAGCTTGACTGGCGATTTTCGAATAACACTTTTGGAAAATGTGATTTTTGGAAAAGAGGGCTACTCGTTATTTGGGCTCACACATATTTTTCTCACGTTCATTGAATAAAAAAAAAAAATTGTAACCGAAGTAATTAGTTTTCAAGCTCGGAGATTTTTGACGTATAATTGTTTTTTTTTCTCAACGTCCAAATTTTCGCAACTAAAAAACGGATTAAATTTTTTTTTACAATGACAATTTATACAAAGCTCCCGTCAGACAAATATAACAAAAAATAAACGAACTGTGCGGTAAAAATGAATTTGAAAAACGACGTAATGAATCTCAATCCTTTATAAGAAACGAATTGCACATCAAATCTCGAAATAGTAAATCCTTCGAGCAATCGATTTTTGGATCATAAGCAATGGCTCCTATATATGCAACAAAAGTTCTCACAAAATTTGACAAGGAATATGAATGCAAGCTTCACTTGGCAATCTGTACGTTGCATGATTTGAATTTATCAGACAACTTTTTGTAAGGATGGACGAACAAAACCCAGGTAAATTTACTTGTCTCAAGTTTTTGTACACCATTTATGGTGTTGGGATAAGTGGGGTGTTAGAGAAGTGCAGTAGATTTTCGGGTCCTCTGTTTACACTTTAGAATATTAAACAGCTTCGCCCGTCTTATCCGGATGATCGAGGCCCGTAAGTGCAACACTGGACTTACGGATCTTCCGTTAAAGTTGTAAATGCGCTGCTAGCACCATTTAGAGAAGTGAGAACGGCTCTTTTCCCTGGCTACCTGGTGTGAAGCTATGAGACGGACGAGGCCATGGAGGATGGATACGGGTGTTTTGTATAGCTCTTCCGCCCCCGACGACGAGGATGAGGACCGCGGTGGAGGGTAGCCGAGGTAATGGCGATCTTCAAGTAAAGCCTCGCCCATTAAGAAGATATAAAAAAAAAAAAAATGTATCCGTCGTATACCCTCTCACTCCGGTGTGATTGCTATCGTTTCTATCTCTCTCTCTCACACTCGGTATGGACAACAACGTGTTTCATATGCTCGCGTAGGAGCCATGCCCGTTCCTATATATACGCGCGTTCACCGACAGAAAGACAAGGTTCTACCAAAAAAGGGAAAGAAAGGTTGGATTGGGTCTCCGCAAAAAAATTCTACGTTCCCTTGTCGCTTCTCTCTTCATTTCTCGTTTCTTGTTTCTCTCTTTTTATTTTTATTTTTTTCTCGAACCCCGTCTCTTTCCCTTGACTCCGGCCTACTGCGCATAATCCATGCTTCTGGACACAGCTCACGACGTTTTCCGTTTCCCTAGAACTGCCGTATGTCTTATTTTTTTCACATGACAGTCGTAGGTATCCGCACGCATGTTTGCAGGAATCGAGTTTTTTCAGTTACATTCGATCTGTATGTATATATACATATATACATAGGTGTGTATGTATTTTCATGACTCGTACGTATAATGGCCTCTCACGCATCAAAGTTTGTGTATGTCTTTTATAATCAGTGACCGTGGGATATTTGTACTGATTCAAGGTCTGGATAGCAAGCTTCTCTTTGACCTACCTATAGAACATCATATATATATATTTCTTTTCTATTTTACAATTGATCTCTACTGTATCAAAAAAATAGGGAAAGTTTTTAAGTTTAACAATACGAAATATTTTTGCGATGAAGCCAGTAATCGGATATTCAAGGTGTTGGATCGGGTGTATACGGGCATAGACGATAAACTGATAAATTTAAGAACGGTTTATAGTGCACGCATCGCGCACATGAGAGAATCGCGTCTCAAGATCCTCAGTCGCGCTAAACATATATATGTATATATATATATTGATAACTGATGGCTCGTCTCGTGTAGCGAGCAAGAGCCGCGGGTATCAAACTCACGCTGCTGTTGCTCATCCGTTAAGGGAATACTGAATCCGGAATCATGAATGAACTATGCGGGAAGACGAAAGCAGCGGAGAAGCGACAGAGGAGTCTCCGAACGGCCGCCACAGCGCAGCGACACAGCCCTATTATTTAGCATAGCCACTTTTTCAGTTCGCCACCCTGTTCCTCCCCTCCGTCCGAGCCGTTCCTCTCTCGTCCTCATCGGATGTCGGCGTTTGTCTTTGTAGCCGCGAGTCTCGATGGATGATGACGATGCAGAGAGGTGGACAGTGGCGTCGGCGACGACCAAGTCTCCCATTGCCGCTGCGGGGCCCATCCGCGATACTTTTGAAACTCTTCGGCCCGCCGCTCCAGATACCGAGGACCTCCGAATTAACTCTGCTGCCTCAAAAACTCACGATAAACATATATATATATATGCGCGCGTATCGTAAAGTGCTTTGTGAGGATCGTTTCCCTATGTGACATTTCTTTTGTGGCATGAAAATTTTTGAGGATAAAAATAATGCCGATTTATACCGTTCGATCGTTATAGAGCGAAAAGGAACATTGATTGCATTTGTAAAGAACATCGTTACGATGAAATAAACTATGTATCTGCATGATTACGAGCAACGAGTATATCGATTATTATGCGGTCAATAAATATTTCATGCACGCAGAAAGTAGGAAATTCAACGAGAAAAGAAGCGAATGTATTTACAATTCTTGCTACATTTAGGTCTTCTGGCTATGGTTGTTAAAGATCTTTCTTTCTTATATTCGGTTGCTTTTCTGTACTTCTGTCTTTCTGTTGCTTTCAACATGAGGGCAGCTACCACGCTACTCAACGCTCGTCAAATTCCTTTCCTCACAACGCATAATCATTATAATTTCATATCAATGAACTCTGCCAGACCCAGACGTTTTTCTTCTTCATTTCCACTTTCATATCCGGCGTCTATCGTTGGATTTTTCAAGCGGTAAGTTGGTATCTCCCGTCCTTATTAATAAAAGAAGCTAAACATACACAGCTATCGTTTGCGTGATGCATGTTAGTTAACAAAAAGATTGGGTCCACCAGGCCCCGAGACAAGGAACGATGTCTTGCTTAAGTTCTGAACTCAATCGAACCTGTCTTCCAAGCTTGGCTGCTTGAATCTTTCGGGTTGAAAGTGCTATTAACGGTTGCCACACATTACTTCCCATTCTCATCTGCGATCCCGAAATAAGAAGTCGATTACTTTTGCCATTAGGTGTATACCAGTTCGTAGCGATTTATTTCGGTGTTTCAAAAAACGTATTCTCACTTCTGTTTTCTCCAGCTGAAACGTTTAAGTCTTCGCGATGTATATATGTATTAATCGATTTTGTTACTACAGCTTGTATTTTATTACTATATAGACTTTTTATTTTGCGAAATCGGTTTGAAATTTTTATCGCATATAAATGCTTTGGTCCTGACGACCAAAGTGGCCGATTCATCGAGGCTGTCTCGTTGCCCCTCAGAGAGGGTATGTATAGGGTTATGCATTCTGCAAATGGTTAGTGATGACAGTTTTCCTGTCATTCTAAAAAGTGGGAAAAATCCAGAAGGATTTTTTTTTTTTTGTTTTCGAAGAAACGGTACTGTATAATGAACAAATGCATTTTTTCGAATCGCCTTGATCCAATTGTTGCATTGATACATTCACGATTCGATGATATGGCGATGTAGCGTCCTTATATGATCGATTCTCCTTAAAAGAATTCATGAGGAATTCAAGCTTATGAATAACGCATTTATATGGGATAATTCTAGCCGTATTGTCTGGTATACACTGTACTCTATATAAATTATAGAATATTGTCTTACTAATAATTATTCATACTTATCAAAGACCTGTGATCCATGGATAAATGCATTTTCAAAGCCTTGTCCTGATCACTCTTATAGAATTATGAATTCCATGAAACAAAAAAGACGGTTTGTCGCACTGAGAAAAATGGATGGTTAATGCATGGTAATATATTTATAACTTTTGCACACAATTATTTTAGTTGCACGAACAATAATTTATCGATTGGAACGATACAAAAAGTCAATGGAAAATTACAAATAATTTCAAAAATCAAATTATTATTCTCCTCTCAGTTAATTATATACACATTGTAGATATTTTTGTAGCGTGCCCGTACGAATTCAATATTTCTAAATTTTTTCCAAAATATATTTCTTTCAGAGCAATATATATTTATATATTTCTTGCAGAGCAAATAAAAAGGACAATTTGCTTACTAATTAGTACTTGATGTTATGTAAAGACGTAAAAAAAAAGTACTGGTAAAGGACTTGAACTGTTCATAATAAGTGCTGCATACTTTACACATTATGCCGAGACATTTCAGACTGCTCAGTTCGTAATTTGGTGAACTACCAACGTACCGATTCCTCAGCCTATTTAATATACATTTAAATAACTATAATTACGCATTACTAATGAAATCAGTGTCAAACTAAAAAAACAAAACAAATGGTGCTTAGACGTTTTAAAAATTCGGCCAAGTTGAGTAATACTCCATTTGAGTAGCATATCAAAATTAAGAATAACAATTGAGGATTTTGAAAAAGTGTTGAAATAGGTTAATAAGTACGATTCACATTTTTCCCGAGCTCAAGACGTTTGTCGGATCTCAATATGTACTGTGACGTAAGAAAAAGACGCGCTCTCGTCCCCGCTCTGTGTTGGGTGGTCATTCTTCGAGCGAAGCTAATCGCCTACGAAATACTCGGCAGCACAGGTTCCCGTATGTTGGTGCCTGCTTTGACAGCCAGAAGCAATCAAGCGAACAATGACACTGTGATTCAAGCATGCCGGTGTTGGGATGTTGGTGCGCAAGACGGATTGGTCATCTCCATACCATTTACCTTTTTCCTTTTTCATTTAACTTTTTACGTCATTCTTTCTTTCAACCCTGTATCCTCCGTGCATTTGCAGCGATGATTGCCGTTACCGGTGTTGCTGCACCCATTGCGCCAAGGTCCATCAAAAGTGCCCAATATTTCGTTGAACGAAGAGTTCTCGCGTCAGGCGATCGTGCGAGCAATCCAAATGCATTCAAAAAATCAGAATGCAAATAAAAAAAAAGCGGCTCCACGGACGTATAGTCCAGACTTTCGACATTATTGTCTTTACGGTTGACGCTATGCGTTGGAACGTTGTTTTTTTTTTTAATTTAATTTTATTTTTAATTACTCGGCGTTGCGAGAGCTGCCGTGTGCGTCTCTTGATACGCATATACATGAGTTACGTTAGATCTGTAAAATCGGTTATTCCCATGAACATTGCAATTTACACAAAACCAGTCCCTCGGACTTACAAATCGTCAATGTTAATTGGAGTTCTTTATACCTGATCTATTAGTAGTAGATCCCACGCTAACTATACTCGAGAGTAGTCTTAGGACCTCTCCCGGCATGAACAATTATGGCGTATCGCTGCCGCCGTTTATTATAGCACTTACCATACCCGTCCGGTTTGTTCATTGGCAAAACTACTGCATTGGTACTGCAGTTAGCTTTTGTCCAAAGCGTGTTCGGCTCAAGAGCGCATTTCGTACCATTATGGGCTTCTTAATGTTGCTATTTATGACTCGCTGCAAGCGCTCTTATCCACATAGTCCCGGCAAAAAGTCAGGACACCAAGAGGCCTGCGACAGCACGTGAGAATTCTCTGATGAACGGAATTCTGCGATATTTCAACTCTTGATCACTGTCATAGGGCATTATTGATTTCGTTTCGGAGAGGAACAGAACAGTTGACATAAAAGTAAAACTGTGAGACGAGTTCGGACTTTCCAACAAAGACTTCTTATTTGCCAACCGTCCGTAGTCAAAAGATGACTAGAACAATGAAGGTTTTCGGCAGAATTCCGAAGGCTTAAATTTGAACTGTCTTCGAGTATAATTAGCGAGGAAAATTTTCAAAAAGCTTATAATTGTTTAACGAAATAATTAATATAATATAAAAGCAATCGATTTTGATAAACCGTTCTTTACATTGATTCTTCTATATTGCATTTACCCTGGTGAATTTCGGATTGATTGAAAATTCATATTGCTAATTTGTTTAATCCACCTCACAGTGATTTACTGTAATTGTTGCAACTTCGCACGACTCGTGAAGTTTGTCTGCAGTCTCTGGGGCACATATGTAATTTTCAGAAATGGATATATCGCATAATTTTTCGGAAATTAAAGCGACATTTCATTTTTGTCAAGTTAATCTCCAGATACAGATACGGTACATTTGTGTCGACATTTTTTTTCTGAAATTCATTTTTTTATGAAATACTAATTACAAGCAAGCAAATTAATTTTGTATTCTCAGAAATTTGGCGGACCGTCAAAGCTCTTTCTCCTCTCTCTCTCTCTCTCTCTCTCTCTCTCTCTCTCTCTCTCTCTCTCTCTCTCTCTCTCTCTCTCTCTCTCTCTCTCTCTCTCTCTCTCTCTCTCTATGAGAAAACCAAAATCAGAAAAATCTTTAAGGAAGCAATACGCAAATTTAATTTCCATGTTTTTTTTTTAAATTTATAATTGATAGAAAGAACTGGAAACTATAACCCCTGTTCGAGGCTGCATAAAAAGCTTTGAAAAAAAAATAAAAGTTATGAGCAAACGTAAAACATATTCGAGTGTCATAAACAAAATTTAAAATAATATTCTTCGATTACCATACCATATTCTATATCCGGCTTAACCCAATTTATTAGGTTTTCGTTTTATTATCATTTAACTTCGAACAAGCTGCACAACATTACTTGTTGCCAAAGCTCACGAAACTCCTTGACGCATATGAACGTTGACCTTTGATGATCTTATGATTTTCTGCCATGTTTATTGAGCCACAATTGAAAAAAGAAAAAAAAAAACAAAAAATTCAGAATATACGGTCGAACGAAAATGAGGCATAAACGTGAAACGTGCGGAGGCGAAAAGAGCGGATAATTCCAACGACATTTCTCAATTATTCTTGGAAGCGTGCTGCGGTTTTCGAAGTCAGCCGGCCAGTGTCTGCCAGGGAGATTGAAGGCGCAACTCGAAACTCGATTACCCGAACCACTGATCCGGCAAACGACTATTAATAGTATTTCGTGTCGGTGATCTGCATCTCGCGTTCGACGCGGCGATTCTGGCGGGAACGAAAGCCGATGCACCGAAGAAGAGAGCGCAGAGCGCGGTGAGCGACTCCCGGCGAGGAGTTCGAAGTAGCCCGGGGAATTCATATTGCAACTATAACTCTTACACCAGAAGAAATGACGAGAACGAGTTGCTTCATTGGACTTGTGTGCAGGACATGAAAGTATAAAAGAGGAGAATAGAAAAAAGAAACGAAACATTGAAAAAGCCGTTGGGCAAAGATTGAAGCCAACTATATACAATAGAGAGATCCGGACGTGTCGAGCAGCCACAGCGAACGAATTAATAAACCGTAGTGTACTAACGAAAAGAGACGATCAGGCGTGATCCCTCAATTTCGATTGTATTTCCAATATTCATTCCCCGGAAAATTGTATGAACTGAAAAAAAATTTTTTTTTTTTCTTATATATTATAAATATACGTGAAAGTATTTCACAAAGATTGATTCAACTTTTATATATTTACTCCAAATACGAAGAAAAAGATTTACTGTACATTTTTGCGACAAAATTTTTTACCAATTAGCATATAGTTTTTGTTTTTATTTCATGGAGATGGTTTTATCAAAGAATAAAACAAAATTATACAAACAGCCCTAATTTCTGTTGCACATATTAATGAATGGCGATGGATTGTTAAGCAAGTTATGACTTTTTTTTGTGTTTTGTGAAAAAAAAAAATTCGAGTTTTCGATGCCAAAGCGTTCAGAATGTGGCCGTAAAAAAATTTAAATTGCAATATTTCTTGAACTGCTTGAGCAACCGCGCTGAAACTTTGCACGTTACTAAAACATAGAACCCCTCTTGTTAGCTGAAATTTTCAATAAAATTTATAAAGGGTGTCCAATTCTAGATGATCCTGAATGTGCGATCACTCTAACTTTGGTAAATTGAAGGATATTTGCCTGAAACTTTTTATACAGAAAGGCTAAGGGACGAGGATGTTTGTTATTGAATTTGGCAATAATCGCTTGAGAGGTTCTCAACTCTTGTATTACGATAGGAGATGGCTACAAAATATTTCTATTGCCTAGAGAGAGATATCGAATAAAGAGGGTAGGGTTAAATACGGCTCAGGTGTAAGTTCCGTTGCTTCCCAACTCAAGCCCATTCCAAACGGAATCATCTTTTTAAGATTGGACCCTCCATATGTCAAAAAACACAGCCCGAATCTACATAGAGACATCCTTTTGGGGTTGGATTGATTTTTTGCTTTTAAAATTTTTGTACGCGGCTTTTTGTCGAGCTTTTTCTTATTAAAAAAATATTTAAAAGCTACAAAAACCTCTTCCTCCATAATTCTGGGCGATAAAAAAACCCGGCCGGATCGTCTCGCGAAAAAAAAAAATATCATCTTCGTCTGAAGAATTTGCATCGCATTGTTATTATAAAACACGCAGATTTCTATTGGAACGTATCACGTGGAAAACCGAATATAGCTGAACGAAATGAAGAGGAAGTAAAAATGGAATTTGGTATATACGAGAGTCAAGGTTTCGAGAACGTATAATCGTTGAGGAGAGTCACCGGTTTAACAATATGAAATGCCCGAGAGCCTCTGATCGTGCGCCAATGCCGGAAAGCCCCCGCAGTCTGACCAATATTTAATTACAGATAATTACCGGTTATAATGCACGCAGGCGAGCGGCCATCGGCGGCCTGCCGTTTAATTGATCGGCTTTGCGACTGATTTGTGTATCTTTGGTTCGCGCGGGCAACTTTGAGAGCTCAGAATGCCCGCAAGGACTCATTCTTATTTTTTCACTACTGCAGTCACCGTAATTATAATCCCCCCCCCCCCCCTCCTTCTAGACAATAAATGATCGTTGTTTTTTTGTCAAGCACCAAACCTCGCGTGGAACGTACGATCAACCGCACATTTTCTAGGTAAAAAAAAAACACGTATACACAAAAACTATGGGTGACCGATTGCGATATATACATTATCTGCATTTAATGTATTTTGTGTGCATGCAAGATACGTTCTAAGCGGCCTTACATGATTTATCGATGTGCGTATTACCTTTGAATTTTAGTCCCGTTTATGTTCATTTTTTTCAATTTAACTTATGGCGAACTGGTTTTTTCATATTCTATGCTAAAACGACGATTTTAAAATCGAAAATTTCTTGCTGGAAAAATTCGGTATTGTGATCTGTAACTTCGCAATCTTAAAAAAAAAAAGTTTCTGAATTAGAATATTTCGAACTCACCAAATTCTCCAGTAGGTCCCAAAGTGCAAAGATTATAAAACTTAATTACATTATATACATGAGTAAATGAGTAACTTGCATGAATTTTGCAAAAAAGCTATCACAGGTTAAAATAAATGGAGAACCTAAGCTACGTTAAAGAATCTTTTTTGCTCGTTAACGCTCACTGCAAATACAAAAGTTCATCCGATCATTATTTTGATCATTTCATAATATCTGAGCTCTTTGTTTAACGTAATAAATTATTATCTCGAGCTTCACTATTTAATAATTAATGTTCCAGGCTATTGATAAGAAGAGGGAAGATTTTAATTTTGGCATATACATTTCGCTACGAGAACCTCTTCTTCGGTTTAATATTTTTAAATGCTATATTTTGGAGGAAAGTATGAGAACGAAATACTACTCGAATTCAGGGTTGGCGCAACCAACCGGTCTCATCTGAATGAATCCCAGGAAAACGATGAACATTAAATACTTTAATATGCGGAATTAAATTTAAAAAAAAGCGTGCAAATTGAAAACTTGCACATTGCTTCCCCATTACAAAGTTACCTCTATGAGGAGATGGTTTTGTTGGCTTTCGTAATTTTGGCTTCTTCATAGCGAAAGCTTTGTAATGAGGTAGCAAGGTGCAAGTTTCCAATATGCACGATTGTTTCCTAAATTCGATTTGTTCTTGCAAAATTCAATATCCTGTCTCCTAGCGTGCTTGTGTAATTTTTTTTTTTTTTTTCACGAAAATTTAGAAGTTTTATGAATTCTGAACCCCTCAAGCGATTCTGACCAAATTCAAAATCAAACATTCGTGTCCTATAGCGTATTTATATAAAATATTTTGGCTAAATAACCTCAAACTTACGAACGTTAGAGCGATTAGAGACATTTTTCGAAAATTTCTAAATTATTATTCATACCCCTTATTTATATTATCAAGAAGCACAGCTGATCCAAAATCTTCATACATGTTTGCATTATCGATTTTTGTACACGATAGCTGCAGCAAGATATTTATATAACATAGATACATATATAGCCGCACGTGGTTTTTACGGGTAATAAAGAGAACGACGAAAGGAAAGAGAAAGAGATATACAGAGTGAGCCTTGTCGTTCGTATAACATGCTGACGCGTATAATATATAACGTATAACAGGAATGAAACTATAGATGATTAAGGTCCAGGAGTCGCGGCTACTACTACCAGGAATTTATTAAATTTTCGGCATCGGTTCTCTAGTCAGAGCGAGGCACGTAATGATAGCGTTGAATGGCGTGGGTCAAGATTTATGTCCGCCACTTGAAAAAGGGCAGGAGGTAGACTACTGCCGCACTGGGTTTTCACTAACGTGGGTGGCAGCTACATCAACCCCTGTGCTTCTTGGGTTATTGCTCTTCATACGTGTCATTGCTCGAGAGAGGGAGAGAGAGAGAGAGAGAGAGAGAGAGTTGCCACGATTGTTACAAAAGTTGTGCTAATATTCACCCGATAGATATTTTACGGTCGGAAATTCATTCTCACGTGTAGAAGAAAATCACATTGGTCTAGCCATATGAAACCAGGTTACATTTAATAAGCCCGTAAAATAGCTAATGCAGATAAAATATCTAATACAGATACGTTTATTAGATAACGAAGATACACCCGAACTATGCGTCTCAATTGCTGTCTGGTAGGTTTAAAAAAAAAAAACTGTTCGATATTTAAAATTAAATATTTTAAAAGTGGATCGTGTCAGAAAAAATGTTTTGCCTGTTTATCCGAAGTTCGGAAAAAAAAGTAGCGCACATCATTTATTATAAATGAAAAAAATGTTACTGTTGGAATTCATTACGAGAATCGTCGATCGGAGTGTTCAGTTTCATGAGCTTGAGTCTAATAATCGATTCTACATATTGTTTAGCATGTGAATTCGATTATCAAATATAGTTCATGTCATTAAGTAATGCATATTGAAAACGTATCTTCAAGGGGTTGATAAATACTACAGTGTACTCTCAAATCGGTTTACACTGCTGCCTGAAATTGCTGAATTTTTTCCAGGCCCAATTGATTTGCGAAAAAATAGTTTGATGGCCGGAAAACCAAATACAAGAAGTCCCCGAATATATCATAGATCGTACAGAATGAAGGAACGAATCGAGTAATTTTGTAGATATTTCAAATACACTGATTTCCGGAATTATTCGAAAAATTTAATGCCACAGGCTAGTGATTTGATTGCCCTGACGATTTTTTCGTTTCACTCTCTCTCTCTCTCTCTCTCTCTCTCTCTCTCTCTCTCTCTCTCTCTCTCTCTGTTATCTCGTCTGTATATAACAGGTGGCTTATATTTACAAAACTCGCTTCATTCGATGTATTAAGCTGTTAATAATGCTATGAAGCGCTGTTACATGTGAGAATCTCGCGAGGCCCTTGGTAACGAGCAAATTGGTTGTACTTAGTACGTTTCAGTACGGAACGTGCATTCAACATCAGCTGCTCCGCCTGAGTGATCGGCTAAAGGCCAGCCATGTCTCATTTGCTAGACGAACGCGCCGTTTAAGCGTTGCATGACGTTCGTCAATTAATCAAGTTGTATCATCATTCGCCTGCTTTATACGAGACCCGATGCCGACCCCTCGGGCGATTTAATCTAATTTGTATCGTCCTTTGTTAATAGAGCGGCATGGACTCATGTTAATTTGTCCGGGCGCTCGGAATACTTTAAGGCTCTGAACACGTATTTTTATAGATTTACTATATACACCGCATTTCACCAGCCGAAATAAACTACCGTTCGCGTTTTCGTAGATGCTTTTGTCTCTCGAAATATCTTTCGATGCATTAAATAAATTGATACGGCATTATCACCAACAATAATGAACGTTCATTCACCAGTATTTTTATTTCCAAAATTATCAACACATGAGAATTAGTATTCGGAATTTATTTACAAAATTGATGGATTCTCTGGGTGGGATGACAACTTTTATGACACGTATTTCAAACGGAAAGTACGATGCATGAATGCACCGAATGGTTCCGAATTTTCCATTGGCACTTGACTTTTAATCTCACGACGAAGAAGTCATTTGCTCTATAGAGGCTGAAAATTTACCCACTTTTAAGATTTTTTTTTTTACCACTATAATAATTTCCTTCTTCCTTTTGGCTACTTAAACATTTTTCCGCAATTTTTTTTTTTCAAAAAGATATCCCGAAGTAAAGTGAGCACCTCTGGAAAGTTATACTGCGGTTGTTGCAGGTGATTCCAACTCGAAGACTATTCTGAGTAAAATAAAAAAAAAAAAAAAATAAAAGATCTTTAATCGGTACAAGTATAATACCGCTAACGCAAAAATAATACCGCATTATTTGAACATTAATTAATTTGAATATCCATTAATTTCGTTTTGTTTCATTCCATGCACGAGTTTCGCGTTGAAGGTGTGACTTATTAAGAATTTCTAAGCAACTATGGGCACAACTCCATTTGAAGCGTGGTTGGAATATTCGATTACATGCAGTTTTATATAAGTCAAGCTTTCCTTCATTTATCCCCATTGTGCCTCGAAATCTCAGTATTGATTCTGGTCTGCTGGCCAGATGAGGGTGCAAACGCACGAGTCATATCGCTACGCAGATTGCCTATATGCGAGGCTACGACAGCTGTAATTCTTCATATCATTTAACACTGCCACAAGTACGCGCGACACTCTGTGTATTACGGAATTAGACCTAAAATGAAGAAAGGAACGGGAGAAGAGACCCAGCAACATATCGTATGTCCACGCACAGCGGCATATATGTATATACATATATACACACACGTGGAGCTCGTTAGGTCTTCTAGCTCGGGATCTTGGATCGATATTAAATATTGCAACGTATGATCAATAGATCAGCGGGGATCGGATGGAAACGCGTGTACTCTCGCGGGCACGCTTCACCGTGGGGAGGTGTAGCCAGCAATGATGCTGGGCGGAAAAGAATACGCACTTGAGCCGTATGGCAACTCGTGAGATACGAGATGCAGCTCATCTCACTGAAGGATATAAGACGAAAGAGAGAAGAGAGCCCAGCTGAATCGCGGACCGCTCTCGCGAGCGCAGATGCACATATTAAACAGCATTATTTATAGCCCCCCGCGCAGCCTTTTGATTTGATTTAACAAACAGTATCCGTAACAAATTGATAAGCGTCCCGCGGTCGGCAAGATCAGAGGGAAGAGTGCGCGAGTGAACGAATGAATGAGGAAAGGTTCGAATATGAGGCGAATGAACGAGCGAAACGACGACGAGAGACGTATCTCGGGGGCCAGAAAACTCCCCCGGGTCCAGTGGATATGGAGGTCAGGGCCGGGCAAACATTTGCAATGTCCGTTTTTCTTTATACATATTGTTATGATTATTAATGCGAGACGAGACGATATGACATTCGACAGTTACCGGACTGAACATAGATACCTAAAACATACAAATACCTACGATGACTGACGCTTGACGACGGTTACTATGACTCGGGATAAGGTAGCAACTAGGATAACAACAGATAAACAGTCTTGTTCAAGACCTTAGAGAGATCAGACGCGCATCACCACATTTTAATAAATCAATCGTAATACAAACCCTAATATTTGTTTAATCATTCATTCGTCGGATTTAACATTGGTGTCAGAAGTGGGATTTCACAAAACGAATAAAGTAACAATAAAATAAAATAAAAATTCGACGAAAAATAATAAATTTTCAAATTTTAAACCCAATCCAAACTCACATCTAAATTTATCTCGCGATGATAATTTGCCGGTCCAAATTAAATAAATAAATAATTAAATTAAAAAAAAAAAAAAAATAATAAAATAAAAGTGTCGCGAGTGCTAAAAAAAAAAAAAAAAAAAAAAAAAAAAAAAAAAAAATTGTGGTGATCGCGATGAATACGCGAAGGAACACACGCGCGACTACCTCCACGGAGCAAAATAGTGGAGAACCAGATATAATCAACGCATTTCGTGAGGAACTTTACAAAGCCCTCGAATCAAATCATCACCGGATAGATGAAGCGATAGAAGAAATTCGATTGACAAATGTCGAATCTGCCCGTGAAACCGCTACCATCGTTGCCAAGGAAGTCGCCTCGCAAGTTGCAACCGAAGCAGCGAACATCGCCGCCAAGGAAGCAGCCCGAGAAACAGCGAGACTGATCGTGGCAGGGATGAGTACAACAAGAAATCCGGCAGATAAAGATAATGTCAATTCCAATTTTACTATGCTTCCTTCTCTTAATCCTAACCAATCTGATTCAACTAATCCAACCAATCGTGACCACGAAATTCAATCTATACAAAATACAAACGAACCCCTGGCCAATTTTTCAAAAAATAAACAACAACTTAAAATCGATACATATGACGGAAATAGTTCATGGGAACAATTTTTCAAACAATTTGAAATGATCACGATTTTTAATCAATATTCAAATAATGAAAAAGCAATCGTTCTAGCCTCGTCCCTTCGAGGACCCGCAAAAATAATTCTCGATAGTCTCAGCCTCGAAGAAGCTCAAAATTACGATAAAATCAAAGAAGCATTAGAATTCACATACGGAACTAAAGATCCAATGCAAATGTCTCGAAAAGAATTTAATGCCCGTAAACAAATAATAAATGAAGATCTTGCAATATTCGCAACCGACCTGAAAAGACTCGTTCGAGCAGCTTATCCAAATACAAACGAAGAATTAAAAGACGAACTAGCTTGCACACAATTTATAGCAGGAATCAATTCATATAGCATCCGCAGAGTACTAAATTTAGAAAAAATTACATCACTTCGCACAGCACTCATTAGAGCAAAAGAAGTCCACACGATGGACCTTCTCGATAAAATTCCGAACACTAATGAACCAAACAAACCCAATCAAAATAATCAATATAACAGAAAATTTATTCACACCAATAATACAAATTCACAAAATAATAATTACCAAAATTCATATAATCGCGAACAACCAAAATGTTGGAATTGTGGTCAAAATGGACACGTCCAAAAAGATTGCAGACAATCACAAAAACCATATTTCTCAAACCAAAACCGACAAAATTACCGAAATTTAAACTAAAATCAGTCGATTCGTTGGGGGACGAGTCGACTGACCCCATACAAATTTTCGAAGTTAGAACTTTCGATAAGAACAAACCAAATATAAAATTAAATCTAAATATTAATGGTACAATTGGAGAAGTACCGGTTACTATGATAGTAGACACAGGTTCAGAAATTACAATAGCAAATATTAGCGTATTAAATAGATCAATTAAAAAATTTAAAAAATCTTCAATTCAACTAAGAATCATAACAGCGTCACAAGAAAATTTCCCTTTCAAAGATATTCGAAAGGCAATGGTTAGAATAGGAAATTTCTCCGTCGAATTGGATATCGTTTTCGCAGAAATTGCTCATGATTGCTTACTTGGTCTGGATTTCATAGCAAAATCCGGTTTGCTTACAGATTTCGAATCTTTAATGAACACAAAATTTAATTTAAAAAATAAAATTAAAACTATCTCAATACAATGTTTAAAATCTATACAAAATTCAAATAACACACCTATTCCTGACTACTTATCAAATCTTATTGAAAATTCTAACAAATTATTATCAGATGAACAAAATACACAATTTAAAGATATGATATTAAATTTTCAAGACGTCTTTGCAAAAAATAACAATGATCTTGGTCATTGCGATTACATTAAACATAAAATAAATACAGGAGATACAGAACCATTTAAAATGGCAATGAGACGAATTCCAATTCATTATCGAGAGACGGCCTTCGAACTTTTAGAAGAAATGAAAAAACAAAGAGTCGTAGAACCAAGTTCGAGCCCATATGCTTCACCCCCAGTATTTATTCGTAAGAAAGATGGGTCAACCCGATTTTGTATAGATTATCGTCAATTAAATAATAGAACAAAAAAAGATTCATACCCAGTCCCTCGTATATACGAAATCCTTGAAACTGTAGTAGGAGCACAATGGTTTTCAGTAATCGACTTAAAGAGTGGTTATTGGCAAGTAGAACTCGACCCAGCTGATAAAGAAAAAACCGCATTTATGTTAGGAAACGAACTATGGCAGTTTCGAGTTCTCCCGTTCGGATTATGTAACGCCCCACCTACATTTATTCGATTAATGAATATAGTCCTCAAAGGATTGACAGGAAAAATTTGTCTAGTATATTTAGATGATATCATTGTCTTCAGCAAAACTTTCGATCAACATCTTAAGAACTCAGCGATAGTATTGAACAGACTCCGAGAAGCAAATCTCAAAGCAAACCCAAAAAAATGTTCCATGAATCAAAAAGAAGTCATCTATTTAGGCCATATTGTATCGGGCTCTGGAATTCGGACTTGCCCAGAAAAAATCTCTTCTATCAAAGATTGGCCAATTCCGAAAAATAAAAAAGACCTAAGAAGTTTTCTTGGATTCTGTTCATATTACCGAAAATTCGTTCAAAATTTCGCAACAATTGCAAAACCTCTCCATTCTCTCACCGAAGATAAAATAACATTTAAATGGAACCTTGATGCATCCAACGCTTTCGAAAAATTAAAAAAAGCATTGACTTCTCCTCCAATTTTATCTCACCCATCAATAAACGATTCATTCATTCTCGACACTGACGCATCAAATTTTGGACTCGGAGCAGTTTTATCACAAATTCAATCTGGAAAAGAAAAAGTCATCGCCTATTTCAGCAAAGTCTTCAACCGAGCTGAAAGAAATTATTGTGTCACACGAAGGGAATTACTTGCAGTAGTACGAGCAGTCGAACATTTTCGCCATTTCCTACTTGGTCGAAAATTCATCATTAGATCAGACCATGCGTCCCTTCAATGGTTATTATCTTTTAAAAATCCAGAAGGTCAAATTGCTAGATGGTTAGAAACTTTATTCCAATACGATTTCGAGATTAAACATAGAGCAGGCCGTAGTCACGGAAATGCAGATGGGTTATCAAGAAGACCTTGTGCAAAAGATAGTTGCAAATCCTGTAAGAAAATAGATAACCAAAATATTGAGATAGAAAAATCAGTCTATCAAACCATTTGTTCAATTGATAATAATACCGATTGGGTATCCCTACAAAATAACGACATAGCAATCAAGACTCTAATCGAATGTAAAAAAAATAATCTTCGTCCTGATTGGTCAATTATTTCGAATTTCGATCCTTCAATCAAAACATACCTTCTTTATTGGGATTCACTGATATTAAAAAACAATATTCTTTTCAGACGATGGGAATCCCCTAATTCAAAATTAATAATTTGGCAAACCATAGTACCCAAAAAAATAATCGAAAAAATTCTTTCGGAAGCTCATAGCTCCCCATCCGGAGGCCATTTTGGTATTAACAGAACATTGGCTAAAATCCGCCAACGATTCTTCTGGTCATCCTGTAAACAGGACGTAGAGGAATGGTGCAAAAAATGTACCATTTGTTTTGCCAAAAGAGGTCCAAAGATAAAAACAAAAGGAGAACTTCAAATTTATAACGTTGGCTCCCCTTTCGAGAGAATTGCAGTCGATATATTAGGACCATTCCCCAAATCATCATCAGGAAATAAATACGTACTTGTAGTCACAGATTATTTCACACGTTGGCCAGAAGCCTTCCCACTACCAGATTTTCAATCAAAAACAATAGCAGAAATACTAATTACAAACGTAATATCTCGTTTTGGCATCCCTCTCGAAATTCATTCAGACCAAGGTCGAAATTTTGAATCAAAATTATTCAAAGAAACAATGACACTTTTAGGCATCAAAAAGACTCGAACAACTCCGTTACATCCTCAATCCAACGGATTAGTTGAACGATTAAATCGAACTATTCTACAATATATTTCAAAATTTGTCGCAGACAACCAGAAAGATTGGGATAAATGGATTCCCCTTTTCCTATTAGCATATCGATCTTCAAAACATACAACTACAGAATATTCCCCTGCGATGATACTAATGGGTCGAGAACTCAAACTCCCTCTTGACTTACTTCGAGGAAATCCCCCACATATTGAAATATCTAAAAACTCTCAATCCATCCCTGAATTTGTTAGCCAACTGAGAAAAGATCTGAATTATATCCACGAAAAAGTTAGAGATCGTCAAGAGATCAAAAGTGATAAAATGAAATCGAATTTCGATTTAAAATCACATATGCTTTCCTTTAAAAACGGACAAAAAGTCTGGCTCTATCTCCCCCGTAGAGCTAAAGGAAGGTGCCCAAAAATACAGAATAATTGGATAGGCCCCTATATAATAAAAACTAAAATCAATGACGTCGTATATAGAGTTCAAAAATCACCTCGAAATAAATACAAAATAGTACACATAAACCGTTTGGCTCCATATGACGAATAAAATTTAAAAAAAAAAAAATTAATAGCAACTCTCCACAATTATTCTAAATTTATTTAGAGGTGCCAGATTAGTGAGTATCAAGTCGGAAAGTGTAGATTGCTTGACTGGAACCTTGGACGCTTGTTTCTTAAGCGCCCGGTAAGGTGTGAAACGGCGTCCTGGAGGGTTTCCGGAGAATCTGAAGTGTCCCTTAGGCTTCGCTGGGCTTGGTAGAAGTCTAACATGTTCACTTGCTCAAAATTCTATCCTGGCTGTGGACTAGGACGTTGGCTATGTAAACATAGTCTTCAATTGACATTGCCGATCACAATGTTCGTTGTAAAAGCGTGCTTAGAATCCCGAGGACGAGTTGCGATATTTTATCGGATGGTACCACTCCCCTGGGTGAAATGCGGTCGACACCATTTCATTCGCGAAGGGCCGGAGCCGATGTATTTTTGAAATTCTTTCCTAACAAAAGGCTTGATACGAATATTCCGGGTTGTTAATTCCTAATAGGCATTAGGAAAGGTCATAAGCGACTAGTTGAGATTGCTCGAGTAGAATATCAAGTGGAATTCCCGAGAATCAGTCAACTTAATATTTTCCTGGCAGTGGACCCGAGATATGATGGTGTCGGTCAGTGGCCATGATCGAACTAAGCATATGCTGCGGATTCCCGAGGAATAACTGAGAATGATTATAATTAGAAATGGATAGATCAAATTATTACATTAGGGGTTGACCTCTAGGGAATAATCAGATTTTTTTTTTTTACAGAAAATGATGATGTTGTTTCGGAAATCTACGCTGTTGCCTTTTTTTTTTTTATGCCACAGATTTCCTTGGGTTTCCTATCATCCTTTCCCTAACCGGAAATTCACCATCTGATGAAGAAAAATCAAAATGAGAAACATCCATCTACAGGAACCCCATCATCAAAGAACCAAACAACATACATCAGAAGAAAGAAGATCATCATGAAGAAAAATAGAATCAATTAAATAATTTAGACTAGGGCAAAGACTAGGGCAAAGACTAGAGCAAAAACTAGGGCAAAGACTGACAAATAAGACGGACAAAATAGAATTACTTAAAAAAAAAAAAAAAAAAAAAAAAACATTGTAAACCGTAGTTAGATGTCCTTCCCAGGTTTTTTTGAATTTTGGTTTTCCCTGGGGCATTGGGCAAATGCCAGGACATACTGAGAGAAGTCCAAAATAAAAAATAAATCCTTCCTCAGCAGATAGGATGAGAGTTGCCGGGACGGCAACTAGAGGAGGAGGGGGGTTGTGTTATGATTATTAATGCGAGACGAGACGATATGACATTCGACAGTTACCGGACTGAACATAGATACCTAAAACATACAAATACCTACGATGACTGACGCTTGACGACGGTTACTATGACTCGGGATAAGGTAGCAACTAGGATAACAACAGATAAACAGTCTTGTTCAAGACCTTAGAGAGATCAGACGCGCATCACCACATTTTAATAAATCAATCGTAATACAAACCCTAATATTTGTTTAATCATTCATTCGTCGGATTTAACAATATATATACGCCCTATATAATGCTGCTATAATAATGCTTCTCTATGGATGATCTCGATGATACTTTTGCTCCTCATCGAGTCCTGCTGGGGGATGCCGTCCTCGTAAGAGAGAAATACACTTCGTGCGAGGGCACCATTAGCATAGTAAGACCCCCCACGGGCGATCGCGAAACTCTCCCGGTCTTTCCTCGAGAGGAAAGGAGATGAATAGTCGGCAGAGTTGGGCTGCCCGCAACGTGCATATATAGAGCCTCGTGGTACACATTGTAGAATATGAGAAGCTCTGATATAGAAACTGAGCGTCATTGATTTATGGATCGAACGATTCCTTTAATTACAATACGATATTTATTCAGATGAGAGGCGTGCGCAGTACTAAGTCACGCTCGGCTATACTATGGTAATTCATATACATATGGTGCGTCCCTCCGGACTCCACTCCCGCAAACTTCCGGTTTTCTTAATTTTTTTTCTCTCTTTTCGATTATTATTCTTATTTTTTTTTTCTTTTTTTTCATTGTTCTTCTTCTTTATCTCTCAGTCTCTCAAAGATACTGCCTATGCTAGGGCATGATGATGTTTACTCAATTAGATATTCTTTGAAATTATCATTGATTGCGGAAAGTATGGGTGGAACATTTTTTTTCTGGATTTTCGACCTTACGTTAAGCAAAAAGAAGGTAAGCATGGGTTTCCCTTGCATCATATGTGACGCGGACGATTTTTGGACGAAAATTACGTAACAAAATTTGATGCCTCATTTATGCGTGTGATATGGAGGTTCAGCGAGGAATAACAATTATTTTACGAGTATAATAATAAATTCTTAGACTACAGTGTTATAATAATTTCAAGTGTCGAATCTCAAATTCGGAGATTCGACAAAAGGTAACTTGAAGTCATATTATGTGTAGTCAGCGCAGTAATGCTGTAAAGCACGTTATTGAATATCGAATCAGGACAGTTGATCGATAATCTACTATTTCACGCTATATGGTTTGCTTCTCGATTCACCGATTACCTTCTTTCACTATCGTGTTCACATTCATTGCCAAATGTTAAGTTATCATTTCCACCATTTTGAATTTCAACGTGTCATTTTTCGTGTTATGGTGTTATGCAAATGAGCACAGATTTACTATGGTTAAAAAAAAAGGTTTTATTGAAAATATCAGATTGCAATAATATGTTATTTCAATCGAAGATTACTTCAACTCTTATCTCTCATTTGTTGCAGGTTTGTAATAAGTTTAGCTACATAAATATAATTAAGATATTAGAATCGAAGTTTGAAATTTTTGGAGTAAATTCTGTCAGGTACGTCAGATTGGCTAAAGAAGTGATCCGAGTACATAATGGATCAGTAAAACATGTGAAGGATAAGGTAAACGTCCCAATAGCCGGACGTGTACCGGTAGCCGTACACCTCGTGTTAAACTATATCTATACAGTAGTATAGTTTAACATGGGGTGTCCGGCTACCGGTACACGTCCGGCTATTGGGACGTTTACTTTAAATTGAATACAAATTATAATTCTGTTGACGTATATAGGCGGTTTGCTGGCTCTCTGAATTAACTTTGCTTTCCTCAGTGCCAAGTTTTTGCATCATCAAAGATTCCTTGGGCAACAAGTTGTAAACGAATGCAGACTATAATTTTTGTTTGTCATGTTTTCTCTAATTCCGGTGAGCTTTGTATACTTGGTGAATAAGGCCTTTCTGAAATTCGCGTTTTCTGAAGCATGAGATGACAAGTCTCTCACACTGATGAGATAAAATCACTGGATGTAGATAATAGCGATTGTAATTTCAAGCGCTATTTTATTTACTTTTTCCGCTCATTTATACTCATGATGACTTTTTTTCATGCTTCTTTAAATGTCATTAACTCGAGCTAATGCAGAGACGTCAGGATTCTTCGTAAAAGCTTAATTTTTCTTATAACGATTGTCTGTTAATATCGTAATGCATCGCTTTTCACTCTAATTAGCACGTGGCGCATGTGGAAAAAACTTCAAAAGTATGAAATAAAAAAAATTGCCGAAAAATATCATATCTGCGGATGACAAGTTCATTCAAAGAATATATCAACTCAAGCCCTGAAAGAATCGAATATTTGACTTAGAATACAGTACAGTCAAAGTCCCTAAAACTTGACTTCCCGCTCCCTAAACGTTCTCATAAACGATATTATTACCATATAACGTGTTCCCATATCTAAACTCCCCCTGCAGGCTCCCCCCCCCACATCGGATGCCTGATCGAAAGGCAAAAGGCACCACAGTGAACACCACGGTCTTGTGAGGCATTGAACGACGATTTAGAGCTCCGACTGAAGGAGAAGTTCAGTTTCGGAAACGGGTTCGATCCTGACTGTAGTTTGATCGAGGAGACTTGGATTCGCAATGCTTATCATTGATTCATAATAATAAGAATTCGTAATTTTTTCTTCCCTCCAAAGTCGGAAAGATTCTCCTTGGTACGGAGAATTTTATAATTTGTCAGCTTTCCCATTACTATATATGATATATTCAGTGATTTCATGAAAGTCCCAAGATGCATCCCGACTGCAGTGTAAGTATATAGCGAACGGCGCGTAATAATTGAGTAATTAAAAATAATTATATTATTGCATCGTAAATACTGCAAATTGTTGCACCTATTTCGAGGACTTAAATTTTTGTTAATGTATCTTCTGTGAAGAATTTGAATGTCGCGGGAGGCTTTAAATTACTCCACATTTTAAAAAACAAAATATCCGCACGTATGGTACAATGACGACAGTTATGAGCTTCGCGCATAGTATAAGGATCTACATAGTTTAGTAAAAAATAGTTTTTTTTTTTTTAACTGGAGCATCGCGAAGGTCCGCAGATAAAGAGATCTGAAAGAAAGGAAGAAAAGGAACTATAAAAACAGAGCAAAAGGTAGAGGAATAAAAAGACGGATAAGAAGCACCGTGGTAAAAAAAAAGCCACACGCAGCCAGTCCCGGCCGTGAACCCACACGCGTACGGACCCAAAGAATGAGAGGCCATGCATACTCTACTATAGCTCTATCTAGAAGATATAGCATATAAAATCTTGAAGTAACAGGGTACCTCCACCGATTGTACAATGGGATTTCGGCTTAGCAGAGATTACGCGTAGATAATTACCGGCAAGCGAGATAAATTTGTGATATTAATCATTATCAAGTCAATTCCAATCCCCCTCCATCCCCGTCGGCATTTGTATATATTAACTCCTCACGTACACGGGGTCCATATACGCATATGGACTCGTAAGCCGCCACGTCCATATCTTCTCGGTCGCTATATAGGACAGTTCACTGAGCGGGGTCTCCTGTATCTGTATATACGTGAAGGGTTAAGTAGATGGACATGTCGGATTCGGGCTATATCAGAATCTTTATTCAAAGAAAATACTGCAAATTTTCCACGCACAAAAATCATCAAAAAAATGTTGACACATCTCATGATGCTATAGATTCGTTTCCGTTTACACACGATCTGTCAAACGTATATTTTCGCATACGAGAGGTCATATTTTTCATTCGATTTTTTATATTATTCAATGACCGCGCGCATGACGGTAATTTTCAGCTGCGTTCGAAATATTGGTTACACAGCTGATTATAGTTGAACAAAGACGGTTTGTCATTTTGATTTGCAATGGGTCGGGTTGAAATAATTCAGATTCGTAGTACAAATAATCAACTTGTACACATATTAATCGCAGCAATAGTGATAATGATGATTTTAACGTGTTTTGTAGTAATTATACTTTGTATCAACTATACGGATCACCGTAGATCCTATGTGCATTATATTAACAGTAATTTGTATACATAAGATACATATTTTGTATTCATGGCACTTCGTCCATATTTTGTAGCTGTATTTTCTAATCGATACCCTGACCCTACCAAATCTTTCACAAATGGGACACCCAGTTCAGATGCTTTCAATTTTTGCTCACGGTGACGGTTCCAGCAAGATTCATATGAATACTAGGATTTCGTACGACTTGGATGATACGCGTCCTCGAGCAACCTTATCCAAACCAACTCGAACGGATCCTCAGTACTTGTACATGGCCCCAGCAAGAATGATTACATAATATAAAAACATTTACTGGACACCATTAATTTCGTTCGAAACTGTACTTAAAATATAGCATATGAGGCTACTTGCCGTTCGAAAAAATGAAATTTCTTTGGTTGTTGTTTATCTATAGAATAATTGGATGTGAATAAAATTGAAATTAAAAAAACGAATCCCCTGGTTAATTCTCATCGTGGTCCGTAATTCCTGATGCATTTATTTCTCGTTTATTTCTTATCCTTCGTCGTCCCTATTAATACTCAAGTTATTCTTTCTTTTCATTTCTCTTGTTCTCCGAAGTCCTAGCTGTCCGTTTCGTTTTTATACGACGGACCAAGAAAGCGGTATATAAATCAAACGCGAGCTCCTGGCATTCTCTCGGAGATCCGGATCGATCGGTATTCGTATCTCGATACGTTTTCGGTACGGTAAACGTTTTAATCATGCTGCTAAACATTCGTGGTCAGTCACGTTCTTACGCTCAATATGTAATACAGTACACGCTGGAACTTTGTCATTCAGCAAGGACGTCATTGACGGTGGTCTGTTGTAAACGTCATATAGCAGATTCTTGTTGGGCATATGCATTTCGATTAATCGATTTAGGCTTATATTTATTTTACACGGTGGGTTTAATAGTTCTCTCTCTCTCTCTCTCTCTCTCTCTCTCTGGGTGTGCGTGTGTGTGTGTGTGTGTATGTGGGTGTGTGTCACAAATATCGGGGAGATCGGACTCTGTTGATTAGAGATGGACCAACATCGACCGACACCTAGAAGAAGAGTGAAGGAAGTAATAGGAAAAATACGAGGCAGAAGCCGTTAAGATCTCAGAGATCGCGTGACCTAATGATTTTCTCCGAAGCGTGGAATTCATTATTTATCTCCTTCTCTCCCATCTATGATTCTTCCTTGTTCTTCCTATTCTCGTTCTCATATAGTAAATCGAGTTATATTTTTTTTTCAATTTTTTAAAATACCCACGTTAAAAATGATCCTCGCAATTTTTACGCTTACCCAGTTGATAAAAACGACTGATTGTACCGTTATATAATTTGTCAGATTAACATCTACACGGTTAATCTATCTTAAGCATCTAAAATCAATGTTGATAATAATAATCTCGGGAGTACTGCTGCCACCACTTTACTGCCACTACTGGTTACATGGGCATGGCAAGAAGTTTGTCAATTTGTTGCAATTCTTCATTGTTCATCCAAACGAGGATTATATGGAAATTATGAATTAACGATCGTTCCATGTAGTGATGGATGCCTTCGTGAGTGTGCGTACAGGTTAAGGAATCATAAATTCGAAAAACTCACATCTGCCTTGCCATTTATTTGATGAGCTATATGCATTTGTTTTTGCCTAGAAAGCGTTAAAACTTCCAAATTAACCGGTGCGTTTGATGTCCACAGATCCCTATCTCAATTTGGCTGAGAATTTTTCAATATCATAATTTTTTTCTCTTGATGGACACTGTCACTTCATGTTATGACTTCGTATGTAGGTACATTGCAATTTAGGTCCACATATCTTTGGTAATACAAGAATTGATATGCATACAGCATCGAGACGAGAATGGCAATGAATCAGCGGGGTTGATTGACGGATTAGCAATATCCATAATATCTCAATCGAAACCAAAAGGCCCATCACTTTTATCCTTTTCACTCTTTCGAAGAGAATTTTGTGGGTCTGTTTGCTATTGAAAAATATAAGACCCCTGAAGTAATCTATCGATGTTCGATATCAGCATACGCAGATATGGGAAACTTTTCTCGTCTCACGCCGCAGCTCTCGGGATGCTTGATTAACGAGTGTTCGAATAGGTGGATATTTAAGAGCGCATAAGGCCCACTGATTGATATGTTTGCAGGGCGTATACCGGCATGCCACGGCATCGCCTCGCCGCCGCTTTTCACGTGAGGCCCTACAATCCACTTCTCCTCGATGATTTAAGGGCCATATATCATGAGGGCTCTCAGCACCATCGGGTCTTCTTCCCAATGTACGTACATACATATGGCAAAGCGACGTACCACGGTAGGATAGGTATTCTCACTACACTCGCGCGTGCTTCTTTACCAGATATTATATACACATGCTCACATTGTTGAGACGTCCGGGTGCGAGGAAAGAGGCACTCACACGAGAATACACGCGCGGAGTGGCGGAGCTGGTGGCGAAGTTGAAGACGGAGAAGGAGAAATAAAGTGCAAGCCATATAAACATCTCTCCGTTGGCAAACTATCTCATGATATATTATTCTCGTGACCACGGCGTGACTAACAATGAGCCTCACAACCTTTTTGAGCTCGTTTTTCTTTCGTTTTCGCTCTGGATCTCTCTGCTATACGTTCCTGAAGGAACAATTTCGCTTCGCGAATAGCATTGTATGTTATATCGGACGAAAAAAGAGGTTTTTGAGTGATCCGTAATGCTTGATAAAATTCGTGATGCCATGACGCGTGCAAAACAACATGAGTTTCCGAGTGGAAATTTTGACCCTATAGTAAGGTCGCATTAGGCGTTCGCATACGTTCAGTAGAACGTGATAGGACTTATAGAGGATTATTTTGTCTTGAATGGAGATACTTTTTTAGCCTTGGACTTGGCAGATATTTCCATATCTTCATCCTCAATATTTTCATATCTTCGTTCTCAATATTCTCAAGACCTCTACCGTATAATGTGAGGTATACACATTGTAAAATAGGAGAGGAGAGATAGAAATGCGACATCCACGGTTGTAATGGCTGCCGTAATTTCAATCATACACATACTATATGCCGTCGTACTTTTTGAGGACCTCGGGACCTTAAAAAGGCTCTTAGAGGAGTAGCACATAGAGTATTAGAATAGATTATACATAATAGGACGTCAAGGATCCCAAGAGCTGTAAATATGAAAACGATAGCTCTGTCAAAGTTCTCAATAGAGAACGTGAGAATCGAAAAGCGCTAAATGAGGTTCCGTTTAGTATACGTGCACGGGTTTAAGGTAGAGTGAAATTTTCAACTCAGGTACTGCCTTTAGAAGCAACCATTATTACCAGATTCAAATATACTTACACGCCATAAGATGCCAAAATAAGTTTATTATCTCGTAAAATATGGTTTACAGTCACTCTGCCAAAAATTCGTATTGTCAATCGGCCTTTTGTTACTATACGAATCCATGATTTATGCGTTAACAAGATAAACGCTACTGGCGATAATAGTAACAAAGATCTAACCGCGACATCAGTGGATGCATGGTCGGTGTCCGGTTTCGTCGATTTCACGTGTTAATGAGTATTGGCTACAGTCAATATACTAGGATGGGTATCGCTTAGCCATGCACTACGGCTCGTCCACCGACCGCTGAGCGGGAGGCAAGTTTCTAGTGGTAACACGCGACTGAAACGCAGTAAAATCTAGCCGATTTTATTGGACAGGTGGAGGAGTCTCAAGGCATGCAAACGAAAGGAGTAAAGGGATAAGGTACGTGAAAAGTCGAAGGATATGCCATACGATTGGAAAAAAATATTTTAAAAATCAGTACCAACAATCTTACGCTAACTCAACTGTACGAGGTCTCATTAGACATAAAAATGTCATGTTATTGATTGAATTTGATCGTGCGCGTCAATATTGAAAATCTTTAAAATTTCTAACACTTACAGTGTGATGGAGATCAATGTCAGTTCCAAGACGTGTCAATTTTAATAAACGGCATCCCTTGAACCCTTAAACCCAAAACTTTTTTCGGTACTCTCATACACAAAAGGTAGGTCATTTTTGTCCAACTCGTTTTCCATCAACTTAACGTATTATAAAAAATCTATAAAAATTCATATACTATCTTTGAACCTCCCACTACAACGCTATAAAAAAGAAAATCTGAAATAATTATTTACATCTTTTTTATGGATATATATATATATATATATATGTTGTACCGGATTTTTGACCTATTCGAACAATTAAAATCGGCTCGAACATAAATGGCTCACCTTTTGGCTTTAGGGGTTGATCTACGTTTTATCGAAGACTCGAATTTTAGATTCTCGGATAAACATGCACACAATCATCTAATAGTCTTCTCGTAATGTTATTGATTATTTAATATTTACTTGCATCATCATTATTTGTTAATAATAAATACTAATTATTAGTATTTATTATATAATGTTTACTCCCTCAGTATTTATTATCTAATATTTACTTGATTATAATTATTAGCAATAATTATGATTACTAATTATTAGTATGCTTATTGGTAATAGTAATTACGAGTGTCACCCTTAAAGAGCAATAATGTAACATGATAATTTATCACGTTATATCGTTGCTCTACAACGGCGACACTCGTAATAAAATATATGATTGGGGATTAAACTCCAAGTACAAGTAGTAAATAGACGCTTCTATATAATAACAAGCGTATCATCAGAAGGCAGGACTTCAGAGGATTATATACCGCTAAAGGAGTATATGCACTGCAGAGTTAAAAAATAATATATTGATAACTGTGCTCAACGCATATACTCAATTCAATTCCCAGTATATCAGTCATATCTCTATGTTAGTAGCATGCGTGATGAGAAAGTTGCGAGGTACCAGCACGCCATTAGCAGAATTTTTTTTTTTTTACTTTCTCATCACAAACGAAGTATGTAAAAGAGAAAATATTGTAATCTGAAAGAAAAAAAAAAAAAAACGATTGTTAGATTTCCGTATTAATGCGCGTTGTAAAAATATCAAGCTATCGATAACAACTTTGTCAGACTTTGAAATAATTTTTTTCTTTTTAATTCTACCGGAAAACAAGCTGACCGGATACGAGCAGTGCCTCACATGTCTCTATCCAAAAATATTTCCACCCTATTACAAGTCTACGGGATAAAAACTCTCTGGCGTGGCTGATGGTAAAGTTACCAGATAAGTACCCCCCACCCCGTGTGTTATTCAGGTAATTTGCCGGCGATTTACCATAGCCATGGCTGAGAACTTTTATCTATTAAGAATTTCAATAAGTTATAAAGGATGCAACCGAAAGTCTCATTCTAGTAGAGATGCTGGGTGCTCTTCGTATCTGGTATAGACTAGCTTTGCATTAGACTTATGGTCAAGTAGCCTTGTTCGGAATGCTTAAATTATGATAAAGATGCGGTAGCGTACTTTCGGCTAGAGTTGTAAATGTGCCCGATCGGATTCACCGAGGCTGGGAAATTTGGTCATGTTTGCATATTAGCTAAATATATATATACTAGGGTGATTCAAATAAAATCGATGTTTTTTTTTTTTCGTATAAATTTGATAGCTGTTAGTACTTGTCAAAAAAGTAACTCTCTCCAAATTTGAGCTCTTAAAAAAATTTTTTAGAGGTCGCGCAAGTGACTTTTTTATTTTTTTTTCGATCGGGGCTAACAATCACGATTTAAAAATTTCTATTTTTCCGTTCTGCATAAAAAAATATCAGTACCTGATGAAGCAGTGGTTGTCCCAAAATTTGGGCTCATAAAAAAAAAAATTTAATGGCCGTGCATGTCACTTAAATTTATTTTTTTCATTTTTCGCTGAAATTTGTAGCATAGATATTTCGATTTTTCATTGCTGCAGCAAAGGATGTTGGCACTTAAAATTTTTTTTTTTATGAGCCCAAATTTTGGGACAATCACTGCTTCATCAGGTACTGATATTTTTCTATGCAGAACGGAAAAATAGAAATTTTTAAATCGTGATTGTTAGCCCCGATCGAAAAAAAAAAATAAAAAAGTCACTTGCGCGACCTCTAAAAATTTTTTTTAAGAGCTCAAAATTTGGGCTCATAAAATTTTTTTTAAGAGCTCAAAATTTGGGCTCATAAAAAAAAAAATTTTAAGTGCCAACATCCTTTGCTGCAGCAATGAAAAATCGAAATATCTATGCTACAAATTTCAGCGAAAAATGAAAAAAATAAATTTAAGTGACATGCACGGCCATTAAATTTTTTTTTTATGAGCCCAAATTTTGGGACAACCACTGCTTCATCAGGTACTGATATTTTTTTATGCAGAACGGAAAAATAGAAATTTTTAAATCGTGATTGTTAGCCCCGATCGAAAAAAAAATAAAAAAGTCACTTGCGCGACCTCTAAAAAATTTTTTTAAGAGCTCAAATTTGGAGAGAGTTACTTTTTTGACAAGTACTAACAGCTATCAAATTTATACGAAAAAAAAAAACATCGATTTTATTTGAATCACCCTAATATATACTAAATAATGCAATCAGTATAACGTTATTCCGGGCTTATCCGAGAAAGCGCGAGACGAAAGAAAAAGACATCGGAAAGCGATATCCTGTTGGCATCGCCCTTTCGCGCAGAGAGTTACGAGCGGGAAAACTTTTTGCCGTCTCCATTACGGGACGGAAGGCAACACCGTAAGGCCCCGTACACCCGTACGTCCGCGACTACCGCGTTCCCATCATACACTCGGGCCCATCATGCGGTACTAGAAGGAGCGGCAAAAGCTCTCGGGTCCCCCGCGCGTCAGAAGAAGAGTTCGCCGGGCATAGTATGATCCAATGGACGGAGTAACAGCCGCGTGTACACTTCTCCACGATTGATTATGGGTACATCGAGTATTCCCAGTCGTCTCACTCGACGCTCCGAAGGAAAAACTCTCGTGTATCTTATCGCAATCTAACGTACATCGGAAAGATTCGCCATACACGGGTGGTCAATGCTGCTCACTCGGTGCGTATATTTTTAAGGTCTGTACTTGAGTGTGTGTGTGTGTGTGAGTGTGCGTCTGAGAAATAATGAATCGTTGCAATTCTTCGTCTCTTAATGTTTTCTCATATCGCTTCCACCTTAATAAAATAATCCTTCTTTCGCGTACCCAAATAAATTTACGGCATCGCGTCCATATTCGACCTTATCGTGGCAATTGACGCGATGACATCCGACTGCCATGTATACTTATTTATGTTTCATGGATGCTTCATTGAGGCATATTTATCGGTGTGATGTATCTTATCGAAGAATCAAAATGACGGTATCAAACTTAACGGGATGAACTTTCATGTATATAGCTACACCTATTTTGATTCAATTGACTGGAGTATCATTTTGGTAAATGAGTCCTCTCGATGATGATGGATATATTCGCTAAATGGTGAAAATTTCTCTCTTTTTTTTTCGCATATTAGCGTGACCATAGGCTAATGAGACTGTCGTAAATCTAGATCTCGACTGTAAAATGCTATGGATGGGTGAGCTGTGGGGCATGCCACCAGCGCGGTGAGAACACAGAATGATTCCGCAGGAAGAGTATTATGGACGGACTGTGTATAGTGTATAGTGTGAAAGAAGTGTATATAACGCGCGAGAAACTCGTAATTTTCTTCTCGGACGAAAAACACGAGAGGCCGAAGCAAGACAATTACTCGGCCACGCAATAATTAACACCTCGTCGCGCACGCCGCGCTATAGCCACGCAGCGGCCTTTGGCAGGTGAATCACAATGCACGTTAAAGCGAGAATGGTCGCGCGGGCGTATACATGTAAATGAATATATACGTAATAAAATGAGAAATTAAATTGTTCGCCAATGAGAATTGTGACGGTTCATTTTCTGCGAATTGTTTCTCGTTAATGCACGCAGGGAGAAGGGGTTGTGTTACTATTTAACCTCCGACGGAAAGAGGGGTGTTGCGCAATTTGAGGTGAAATTATCGTTCGGCTGTTTGTCGCGCCTCATAACTTGTGAATTCGTTATTCGAATCATAATTTAATCCATATCAAAATTGTGCAGAGTTTCATACTGACGCATACTGGAACGGTTTCAATCTTGCTAATTGAAATTCCTACTCACATTTTCCATGATTTTTCATTCATTATTTACGCAAGTTAATTTTAATTCAGCAAACCGGAAGATGGATTAATAAGAACGAACGAGATTAAGGACGTTCACCGGATATAAAGCGCATAAACGTACAGAAATCTTTGAACTTTTTATGCCATATTTCGTAGCTATCTATGCACGGAATGCCCTGAATTATTTCAGAATTTTCATCTATACCGTTCTTGAAGAATAAATATTCAAAACTTTTTATTTTAACATGAGTCCTTGCGGCACTTCGTGTTCCCATCGTAATAGATGAAGGAAAAATGCTGAGAAAAACAATGAAATTATAATGTAATGATATAGAGTTAAAGAAATCCCCATGACGATAATCAGAACATTTGTGCATCTCGTTTTATGTTATTGATCTTTTTACGGTTCAAACAAATGTTAAAGCGCAACCTGTCCCCACGGTCTTTTCATATTTTATTAAAGAATGAAAGCTAACGATCTAATTTTCTTAAAAAACGGAGCTCCTCCACTATAACTCGTACAACTTATTAAAAATACTTGCAGAGGACTACTTCATTATTGTAAATTTAAATTATGGGAAACTCCAGGCTAGCACGATGTTATATCACAATTTTCGTAGTCACTCACGACGCTAAACAATCGTTAAACTTATACAACACAATGTCCGATGTTGAAATATGTATTTTTTTTCTACTCTCATTCTGTATATAAGTAAAGATTGGGACCTTCAGAGAAGAAACACCAAAGGGTATCTTAAATAAGGGTATCTGGGGGCTGTAAAAAAAAAAAAAATATGAGGTGCCTTACTCGACATGTATAATAAGTCGTAAGGTATACTGCTTCTCGTAATTAATTGCCAGAGATTCCTTTTTGCGAAGGGTTTTTCGGAGTTGATAAAAAAAATTCAGATTAGCGATACGGGGTATTTGTTTTAGCTGCAACAGTTGAACATCTTACAAAGATTGATCCGATGGAAAAATTCAAAAGTGGTCGGTTTAAATTTTTTGCAGGCGAAATCTCGATTTTGTTTGAAAAAATTGTGAGCCGAGTTCAATTCAATGAATAATTTTCAAGGCAAAAATCGAATCCTCCGCTCGGCATTGCCAAATAAATTTTCTTATTTCCCGTAATCCTCGCGCGGGAACGGAAGTTTGTACTGTCTCGTTCCCGTTTTACGAAGCGTGTGATAAAATGAGTAGAATAAACAAAGAGGGCGAGGTAAGGACCTGAGGAGACCGTGAACTGAACGAGTCAGAGTCCGGGGAGTACGTGATAAACGTCACTACATACATGCTAACCCTTGGACACTGAGTGTCCTCTTTTCCCTTTTCTACCAAAGATTTTTTTCCCCCTTTACCATCTCGCATACCCTCGGACAGCCGGTTTTGTAAAGAGAAAACAAATACAGAGTGTAACGTCCGATGGGCCAGGTCTAGTTTGTAGAGCCTTCACATCCGATGTAAAAAAAAAAAAAAAAAGTAAAGACACCTTGTCTTCATTTCGCGTATCTAGCAAATTAGTATTTCAAATTGTTGATTCAGCGAGGTTTGTTGCATATATAGAACAGTAAGATGGTGATGAGAGCGTCTATTCTTTTGAGGACAATATATATAATATATATATATATATTGTTTTCGAAGGAATCCGTATAAATGGACGACATTGCACAAACAAGCGATCCAAGCTAACGAAGAAAAGTTATGCGAACCTTCGTACTATCTCATTTCGAATTCCTGCGAGAAGATTCCTACTGGATTCTTTCTTGATTCGGAAAGGGCGGTAGCGGCGGCGTCGTCGTACTTGCTGGCAATTGGCGAGCAAAAGGAATTTTTGCCGTGAGCGCATTCGTGTGTTCTGATAGAAGGGACCTGCCATGAGCAAAGCGTTTGGGTTATTTTCCGTTCGAGCGGGTGGACGCGGTGAGACGTAGAATAATCCAAAGAAATCGGAACGCGGAGGCGGGCAAGTATAGGCAAGCAAAAGAGCGGGCCGTCGGTCGAGGCCACGCGAACAAACGGAAATTTTCCCTTCAAAATACGGAATGGTCCAGCGATGCTGTGGCGGTCAATATAAGCGAGGCCCGGATGAAAGCGAAGAGGAGAGAGAGAGAGAGAGAGAGAGAGGAGGATAGAGCAGTGCAGGATAAAGAAAATGAAAATAGGAGGTCGAGACAAGGAGGAAATATTACATACGAGGGTGGGAAGTTGGAACCGAAGAAGACTATCTTCTTGAGGGCTGAAGACCCCGTCTCCATTGAGCTCGCAAATAGCCCATCCTCTCTGCACTTCTCTTCTTTATTCGCATATCTGCCTCTTACGGAATATCCTACAATGGAAAATCTGCAATCCCATTCCTTATCAACACTCGATAATTTGTAAAACATGACTATTGGGGGTCTCTCCTTCGAATTTAAGAGAAGCCATGCACTGTGTACAATTGAAATAATATTCAATTCGTAGGATTAAATCAAAGAGGCAAGCTGTAAAAATTATAAACTTGCATCCGGCGTCCTCATTATTTTATCTCTCTCACAAAGCTTCCTCTATGAGCAAGTGGGTTTATCAATTTTGACTTCATCGTGGAGTACAAGCTTTTCGAAGGCGATAAAACAATGAAGAAGCAATGCACAAGTTTCTAATGTGCATGGCGTTAAAAAATTTTATAAAATTTAACCCGGTACCTTCGGACTCGATGCCAAATGTGGTTGTGTCCTTGACCATTTTTGCATGAAACTGTGGCGAAATATTTGGAGAATTAAAATAATTTTGCATCGATGAAATTGTTAATTAATCGAAAATTCTGCAAAACCTCAACTGCGCGATCGAGTCTGTGGACGAATTCAATGGCAAACATGATTGTCCACTTCACCATTTGTGCATCGAATTTCGACTTTACGTAGGAAAATTAAAAACAATTGGCTGTTTTTCGAAAAATTTGAAGATTGGAAAATTCAGTTCGATTCTTCGTCACAAAATTCAGTATGAAACATTTTTGCTCTCCAACCCATTTGTGTACCAAATATTTTAGCCAAATATTTTAAAAGTGCGCGGGCACTACGTCAACCATACCATTTATTTGCAAAATTGAAAGTTCCATAAAATCCGAATACCTTAAGCTTTTGTCACAAAATTTGCAGTAAGCAAAGTCAAGTAAGTGATAATTTTTTTTTTGTAAAATTGTACATCGTATGTAGAATACGAATAGAAATTTTACATTTTACAGAAATATTAATTTTTTGACAAAAAAAAAAAAAATTTGTGTTTATTCTGATTGTCAAAACATTTTCAGCTGCGAAGCTAAAAATTCTAACTATGCTAATCAGCATTGAATTGGGCGTGAATCGAGGGGTTTGGAGTTTTTTAAATTTGGAATTTTTGAAAAATGAAAAAGAATAACAAACCGTGGAAATTAAAGACTTGCCATCTCGCTTCTTTATGATCGGCAATGCCTTGACCAAGTTTTTCCTATACATGAGTAAGCCAAAGTATAAAAATGCACCTGATCATTTGGATGAGCCTCATGAGCGGGATAAAATTGCGAGGAATCAATATTGAAGCTTATAATCTTGATTTTGTTACAGCCATTAAAAGGAACTTAAAAAAATCAGTCATTTGATAACTGCCAATTATATTTTGCTTCCCAAAAATTCCAGAGTATGATCAGACGTATAGGGTCAAAGGTCAATAACTTTCACTTTTAGCATATTGCTCCTATTATTTAGTTACGTTGCGGTTAAAAATCCATCCATATACGGTGACGGCGACGATAGTATCTTCGAGATATGCTGAAGTCATAGACCGTATCGTTTGGGACGTAACATCAGTGCAATATGAAAATGACTTCAATCTTGTATTCGAATAAAGTGAGCGTTTAATATTTGAAATTTCGTTCAAACCATTAATGTTTGAAAATATAAAGAAAAAAAGTATCCATACGATTTTATGCGTTCCGCTTGTAGATTTTTCCGAGTTTTTCTATCGCTGTTTTCCGCAAGAGAGTGCGCTCGTGTTGCGTACATGTAAATACGTTAGTGCAGGGAAATTTGAAAGGGGTGAAGTAGAGCATGATGTAAAATAAATGGCATACGAAAAACGAATACAGCGTCCTTGCTTTCTTGGCCGATGGGAAACGACGGTGCCAGAACGGGCAGGGGCGGAGGGGTGGGGGGGTGGAGCAATTCAATTACACCTCATGGACGGGCAATGCGAGGGCGGCTCCACCAGGGTTGTTGAGGAAATTGACAGTGTTCGGCCGTTTGCCACTGCTGCTGCTTTTTCTACTGGTACATGTTACTGGTAATTCACGGACTTGCCCACGCCAATCTCGCACTTGCTCAGATTGTAACATCGCGATGTCAACCACAATGGCGAGTATGCGTCTTGAAAAAAAAGAGACATTAACCTTTCGCCGTGTGTCTCAATGGTCCACACGTGTCGTGCAGGACACGAATGTCCTTTTCCGCACTACGAAAAATCTTTCTTGTAAACAAATGAAAAATGAGAATTCGCATCTGGTGCATTACTTCCTCATTTTTTTTTCTCTACACTCACAAAGCCCCTTACATGAGAAAGTGTCTTGGTCAATTTTGGCTCTCGAATGATGGTGTCTTTGTGAACGCGGAGAATTAAAATTTTCCGAGAAATTATACTGCAGAGGTTTTTTGTGCGGAGGTCTATGCGTAAAATTTCAAACAGTACGTGTATTCAAATTATTGTATTTTTTGTATTATTAGTTTGGCCAATCGTACGGCGTTCTTCGCCTTTTACATATATCTATACATATAACTCAGAAAAATTGCCTTCCGCTCGGTGATAGGCGCGCAAGGTAAAATGCTCGGCTAAGCGTTCACCGATCCTAGTATTGGCCACGACCAGTACTGATTAACTTGGGAGACCGCCCGAGCCGTGCTTCGACCACGCGTCCGCACTGCTGTCGGTTTGAATGAAAATTAATACACAGTTATATCGGGTCCCCTTGCCAATACAGGGGAAATTTTTACGTGCGCGTCATACAAATATCATATCCATGGTGTACATCGAAGTTCCTATATAACATATTTTTTTTTTCAATGCATTCATCATGAATATTTATACCGTGAATCTCAAATTTACTTACAATAAATTTGAAATGTCTTGTTACTAATTGCAAGTTATCCAGTGATATTAAAGTTGCTACTTTTATCACTATTATTTTTAATCCACTGATCATTAAAATTTACAGAATATGTTCATATGGATTTTTAATGAGCAAGTACATAATATGAAAGAGAGGTTCATACTCGTTTATATAAATTTAAGGAAAGAAATGTTCACATTGATATCATACGTCTCTTCAGTATACTATAAGTCCTAATTATAGTTGATAAATTTCCTAAAATATTTCTCTATCTCTGCTCGTACGCAGCGTCGAACGCTGATAGTCTCATCGGCTTAGCTTTTTGTACTTATATGTCGTGGCATGGCTGGCATCGGGAGATAGCCCCATTCCACTGATAGACCTCTCGCTCTCCCGCGACACCCTCTCGTGAAAATCTTTTGGGGTAATATTTGCCGTAGAATCATTCAAAAGAGACTTGAATGTAGAGACGGAGAACGACGAGAACGATGATAGAGGCGAAGATGCAAGTAGTCACGGAGCAGCGTCCGTCGTTGGAGCCAGCGCGGCTTAAGGGGGCGTCACACGAGCCCCTTTATTAGATTACCCAAGAAGCGTTGCAGTGGCGATTGTCTCTTGCCACTTTACCGGTGAATTCACCCTGCTTTTACTCCATGCTTATATTTCACCACTAAAGCTGCATTTCGACCCTCTCCTATACCGGGGATTATCGTCTCGTTTTCCAGTGGAAAATGTTCGAACGGTATTGCCGCGTCTTGCTGTTGACCGGTTTGGAACTTTCGGGCTACGCCCATAATCTCTTTTTTCTCACTCGAATAACAAAAAATTTATCCATTTGCTTGTCTTACCCGCAGTCACTCAAATGTGCTTCGAAACGATAATGAAATATTTCAATGTCAAAAGGGTCTTTTCGTATATTCATTTAAAAAAATAATGCAAAAAAACTAACGAGAAAAATATTTGTCTCAAGCTGCTTTTCAATTTTTTTTTTTAACTGAAAAAAATGTATGCATGGTCAAATGTATAACTGTCATGTCAAAAGCTGTTATGTTCAGGTGTTGCTACCGTTCGTTCCTTTCATAATATCGAACAATTTAACAAAAATTGGAAACACCGAGGAACGAAAAACTTTGTCATGCATATCAGCAGAATTACTCAGGCTTCTCGTGAAACGTAGTTCAATTATACATAAATTATGTACATCGTTTGGTAATCGAGAATATGCTGGTCAATCCCATTATTTGATGCAACAACATAGTTGCTTATCATCGAAGCCACGTAGTTATGCTATATCGTTTTAACGTATTAATTTCCAGAGAGTAGAATTAAACGTGCTTATTGACAATAGACATAACACAGTATGGACAGAATTCATTGCATTTATTATATTATCTTAATGGTGTAAAAAAAATTTCAGATAAATACATTTACTTGCGATTTATTTGTCCATTCTTACTGAAAGCCTTCAAATAAATATGAATCCTTGCAAAATATTGTCAAATAAATCGAAATCATCGAAAGCACAGGTTGTAAAATATATCTAGCATTACTATTTGTTTATTAAACTTTGTGAGAATTTATGTTATACACACACACACACAGGTATGTTATATCTATAGGAGTCATTGCTCATAATCTAAAAATTGATTGCTTAAAGAATTTGCATTGGAGAAAAAACCATATACTGCTGTGTACAAGTGAGTTCGGAGGCGTACAGAGTCTTGGGAGCTCGTCTCGACGTGTTGGTATAGAAGGAAATGTACTTGTCTCGAGTTGCTACCGCGACTCTTGATGGATCATAAGCTATTGCCAAAGAGCCATCGACCGAGATCCTTCAGCTCGTGATTTACTGTTTTAATTTTTATCAATTTTTCATTTAGTATGTTATCTCAATTAAAATTTTTTTTCACAATAATAATAATAATTATTATTAGTATTATTTACTTTGTTTCGATTGGTTTGTTATTTGGAATTAGCATACAGGTGAAGTGCAATATTTATCGTTTGTTATAAATCCTTTGTACTATTTTGTCAGTGGGCGGTAGACGGAAATTTGTGTTTGCGTGTGATAATTATTGTAAATTGAATACATAACGGCTGAATATTTTGTATTTGATTGTTGCAAACTTTTTTTTTCGGGATTATTATTCTTTCTACTATCGTTGTGATACTTGTGATAGTGGAAAGGCTGCTTAACGAATTTTCGTCGATTCATTGTTAAACAAAGAAGTATGATTAGAATTTAAATGCGAAATATTATCATGTATCATTGAACTCCGGAGAGCGAGAATATCGTATACATATAGCTGTATAGGTAAATATTGACGAGGGGATATAAAAATTGGAATATCTCGTTGCGTGTCTGAAGGTACTCACGTGACGATGAGCTATTCGTTAGCAGTGGTTCGGTCGCAGGGAATATCAGCCAGCTTCGTAATTATGTACTTGAAGATCGAATGTTCGTATTGATCCTTACCCGTGCACGCGCGAACAGTATATCGAGCTTCGAGCTGCACGCATATATCCATCCCATTCACGCAGCCGTTACCAATATGTGTCCTACGGGTTGCACAAGTTTTCCTTTCGTTTTGGTACGAGGATCAACTCTCGAATATATAGCAAGAGTTAACGCGCCCGGTAATGATCAAGCAGCTGCGCACTCAGTTTCTCACTTGCCCGTTCGCCGACTCTCCCTTTTCTTCTCTTCTTTTCGCTCGTGAATCATTCTCCCAGTCATTGTAAATTCACCCCACGCGGATTTTTAAAAGTCACTAACTCGGGACGCGAAAAAAAAAAAATGACAAACGCTCAATGTGAAAAAAAAGAGGAAAAATCGAAGTTAATGTGGCAAGTAGGAATTATTAATCCTCACTTCATGAGCATATAAAACAATGTATAGAAATAATATTACTGAAGTATATCAACAGCGGGAGTATATTTGAAGTCTGTCGTATTGGGTCGGCACATTAAAAATTTGGCGATTCAAAAATTTACTGCAGATTTACTGGGATAGCTTGGGAGGATGCAATTTGCGAGTTGTAACCAACATTATAATAGTAGTGGCAGGTTGATATTTTTAAAACTTAACAATGAATTTCACTTCGTAAGTTTTGGAAATTAGTAAACTCTTTACATCATAATTGCGCTATGATTTTTAAATTGTAAGTAATTTTTCATTCATTTCATGTTGGTCCAATATGACAGACTTGAAATACTACAATTATAAAGTGCAGGATTTTAAAACTTCGAGTTTCGGCTCAGCGAGTGGACGGGTCAATTCACAGGAAACTCGCCTTTGAGCCTATACTAAATGGCAGAGAGTGAATGTTTAATACTCAGTTTTATTATCTAAACATACATAATACATATCTCTGCTGTAGAATCCGTATCAACTAGACCGACCATTGGAACTGGCTGAGGAAAATGCAGGTGGAAGTGGCAAATGCAGGTGGCATTGATAGTTCCGATTATTTAACGAGTCAGCAGGCTAAATAAAAACCAATTTCTGAGATTTATTTATTTTTTGTCACAAGAATATAATTTTGCGAAAGTTTTGTATTTGAAAAAGTAATATTTGAAGAACGTTTAGAAATTTTTTCGTCTTAAAAGATTCATCTATAAAAAAGTTACACAGCCGATGTCCAAAGTAGCACTTTTGGGAAAGAATAGTTCTGTGGTGAGCACTGTCATTCGGTATTACACATGGTTGGTTGACGTATTCGATGTACCATGAGAGCATGCACTTTTGGTTCTTTGCCACTTGTCTGATCACTTTCCACTTTGGAGCTGCTGCGGGGCGGAAGGGCGTAATTAGTTTATCAATTTTGAGATTTTATAGTTATAATTTATGATTTCGTACCTCTTTTATTCGCGTGGATCTAATTATTCGTGAATAATTCAAATTCCGGGTCAAAAAGATTTACAATTTATTCGTATTATGTGTTTGATGATGCGTGTCAACTTTTAGTCTGATTCGTCAGGTGGCAGCACATCCCAGATTTTTTTGAACATACATATCTCAGCCAAAGTGTAGGAACATTTAAAAATATTTCCATCGCGTAAGTATTAGGCAATTTATGTCAAGTTGGAGTAATATGTTTGGAAAAGATCATCAACGATTTCGTATATAGAATCGTCATTTATAGCAAGAAAATGTATGCGTATATAATGGACGTTTACAGTAATTCATTTTTATAAAAACAGCTCCAGAAAATATTCAAAATGCTCGCCTAAATGCGCCCGATCAAACGAAACTGAACGGTGCATCGTACATGCACAAAATAATTATATTTAAAAATAATAAAGTCATTGAAAACTTACATTATCAAAGCAATATTCACTGATATCTTAACTCAATGATCAGAGAGACATGCGTATTAGTTAGTATTCTTTTTTTAACTTACGGCTTTGAGACTACTCAAGTTATTTTTATGATGCAAGCTGATCTTTGCCGGTGATTTTGCAGTAAAAATGAGTGAGAATGCTGTCACAAAAATTATGAGGAAAGCCACAGCATAATTTAGTATAATTCTTGCGAAATCGTGCGTATCGTAACATATCCAAGCCGATGGCGAGCGAGTTTTCATTTTATTTTTGTAGTACTAACGATACTCTGCTCCTTCAGTTATCTTTTTCGTTATAAAAAAATCTTATAATACCCCCTTACCTTCAACCATTCGCGGTCATGATTTCCCTTTTCCTACCTTTTTTCTTGTATATTTTTCCCGATTCTCTTCGCTCTAGTTGTACCCGGAGTACTATCATTCTTCTTCTTCTTCTTCTTTTTTTTTTCATACAAAGAAATTCGAGCCAAGAAATCGGTCGCATTCAGATCAGTGCAACTGAGAACAGTTCACTAATGCCGGTCACCGCCGCTGACATATTGAATCGTCATAAAGCATTCGCGTGCATCAACCTGGGCTCATTGTCCTGTCATTCACTCATCATCCCCCGCCGCCCTTTTTTCAAGATTCGTTCATCTTTCCCTCTTTTTCTTTTGCATTGCGCTACAGCGAGCAGAGTCGTGGCCTCACCTCACAAAAAAATAAACCACCCCTAATTCTCCTCGCTCCCTCGCGTCATCGCAACCTTTACACGCTATCCTCTCGATCTCTCTCTCTCTTTCTCTCTCTCTCTCTCTCTCTCTCCCTCTCGGAGCTTTGGTCTCTCATTCGTGGACCGAGCATCATGGCAGACGCGGATTTAAGATTCCAAATATTTTTATATAAGAACTGTTGCGTTCCGAACGCCGGGGGGATTGCGCTCAGTCCTTTCTTCATCGCGGTGCAGTCCGCGCGATCCCATGCTCACCGGTTACTATTATAGTACATCGAAATTCAGGTGGATAGGACCAAGACGCATCTTCCTTACGAACAGATGTATTTTCAACCGAATCTCTCTACGTTATAATATTACCGACGAAATGGACTTTAAATCATAAGAACATTCGATGAAAATTTGCTTTGTCGTTCGTCTCGATTTTTTTAAATGAAAAATTGAATCCAATTGAAAATACGCGACTAGGCTGAAATTTATCAGAAGCTCGCGGAATTAGAAGAAAGCGACCGTGTACCGTTTGAATTTTAAATTTTCATAATTAAATGAAAATCAATTAAAAAATCAATAGGCAGATTATTTACACTATAACGAGTGAAAGAAGGTTCTATATTTCTCTCTTCCAAGTCAGATCATCACATCAGAAATTTCCAGTGATGTTACAACATTTCAAAAACTTTCACTCAACGAATACAAAAAAATGTAGATAGAAAATGATTGCTGTATCGATGATTTGAATACACAGACAATGTTGAACATAATTTAGGTTTTAAAAGGTGACAGGTGAGGCGTGTGTGGTTTTGAATTACGATAAATTTTTTATACTAACAAGACTCACACACTTTTATACAAAGAGCCGCACACGTTGTAAAATTAACAAGTACATATCTCGCATGTTAGTACATTTATTTTAGGTGTTACGTAGACCTTTAATTTCATGATGATACGGTATAATATGATGAATACTCGACAGAATCGTAGAAATCGTTACATTACGACTTGCCTTAAACGAAAACTTTACGTCTAGTATGGACTTTTGTTAACAATCTAAAAATTAACAATTACATTCTTAATAGTGTGTTACCGTTTACATTTGTTAAAGCTAATTTATATATAAGTGCGCCAATGACGCGCTAGCACCCCATGACTTTCTTATCACGCAATTTACAACTTCAGGAATTCGGGATAAAAATCATTACCTGTACGATCATTCGGTGCCAGGTGCGTAAAGACAAATTAGAGAAAGCAGATTTAGGAATATGCATTCATACTGACGTGTTTGTGAATTAAATATATATATATATATATTGTTCACAATCATTTCAGGCGAGGTGCTAGAAGGGATTATAATCTATGTTGGAATTCAATATAAATTTCGTTAGTACAGTTTGACTGCCTAATTTTTTTTTTTTTTCATTCGATAAGAATCCTCGAACGTTATTTGGCTTGCATTCCGGAAATCCCGATAGGTGGTCGAATTTGAGTTGTGAAAATCTTTTCTTTTTTTTCGTATTCTGACAATCAATGTTTTTTTTTCCGATATTCGTGCTCCTCTACATACGCCGTGAAGGATACGAGAGTTACAAATGAGGAGTGTTTTATTAAAGAGAAAATGCAACTATTAGAATATACAGAAAAAAAAATAAATAAATAGGGTCATAAAATTTTATCGTAAGGACAAAAGCTGACAACAATAAAATTCGTTTCTCAGATTCTCCGGTACACATCTCATTCGTTTATCCCCATATGCTTTGTGCTCGAATATATTTCACCTTTTTTTCTCTCGAATATAAATTCTCATGACCCAGAAATCCACGTAATGTGAAGAAGCATCGAGGATTTGCGTTGAAAAACAGACGATTCAAGGGGAGCCTTCTCCGTCTCGCTCCTGGATTGAATAGAGCGCTTTTTTTTTCTTTTCATTTTTTTGTTTAATTCTGGCGGAGACCTCTCTCGAACCCTCGGATTTGAAGAATCCAGTGAATATGCAGGATATGCACTTCCCCCTTTTATTATTATTCGCTTCACGATTTGTACAGTATCCGCGCACGATAATCTTCCAGAATCACGAAATTTCCCTGTCTAGCATCCCAGCAAGCGTCGATTCGACGTTTCTTTCTGACACCCAACCCCTGAGCCCCGTTCTCTCGCCCCTCTTCGCACCGATCAACCCGCGTTTGCCTTGCGCGCATCTATCGGTGGGGTCGGAACTCGTTAAAAAAAAAAAAAACTCTCGCGGCATCTGATTTCACCCCGAAATAATGCTTTTTTTTCACACAGTTTTTACGAATTTTCGTTGAAAAAAGGGGGACCCCGCGGTACTTCGACTTCGTACCCCCGAATCACACGCAGAGATCCGGGACACGACGCGCTTCAACGAAAATTCTCATGACTGGGGAATTTCTAGGATTCTCAATTTCGCGTTTTGCGCTTACCTATATTTGCCGCAGTATGATATATAATTTCTATTCAACCTGAAATATTGATGACATACATTCGACTTGAAATATTACACTTGGGAAACACGAGAGAAATCTTATTTCATTTTTGCTAGACTGTTGCGTATATATGTTGGATATTGCGAGAGTGGGGGTAAAAACCAACCAACGTACAATGACGATAAGTTTTATTGAGGATAATTAGATAATAAAATGATAGTGAGAGTTTTACTCTAGTTTGTAACCAAAATAAATTCATAGTGAACCTTATTTCTCTATCTCCTTTGTTGAAAAAACATTTCACCGCTACCAACGCTCTTGTTTTCAAGGATTCCCGGCTAGACCGGGTTAAAATGGTACATCTGAAATTTGGGTACATGTGTCATACAATATTTATTATATAAATATACTATATGGGCTGTAATTCTATACGATTATCTTGAAGAATATTGAGGAACAAATTCGAACAAAGTATTCAACCCAAGGAAAAATATTTTTGATCTACACATAATTCTGATTTAGATCTGCTCAAATGAATTTACTGAGATTGAAGTAGATAAAGGGAGATCTGACGAGCAAAAGCGTTTGTTTATAATATCTTGTCAAATTATACGTATGAAAATCTGGCTCTATAAATGGAGATCTACGATTTTTCAAAATGTAGGAAAAACAATTACGCAGATCTGAGCAATTTTTTTTTCCCGGAAGTTTCCTGAAAGTTTTACGTGCCAATTTGGGGTGTAGGACCAGCGAGGTGGTGTCTTAAAAATGCTTCTTCAAATTACATGGCCTCAGTACGCTGCAGCGTCTATTCGTAATGTATAGTACACTGCGATATAGTGTGTATAACGCAATCTACCCTAGTTCGTCCAGTTCTTTGATCTCAACTTTCCACCTGATTTAATGAAATTTTTTGGACGACTCCGTTTCCAATAATTGAATTGCTGAAATTCATCAAAACCAACAAAACTAGCTAATGATAATAACAGTAATGAGGGTTGTCATATTTTATTCAAACACCAAAATGGGATGCCATGTAGCCCCAGACCGATGCAAACTCTATGACGATATCCAGTTCTCATTATTTTCAAAAAAAAAAAAAAATGGCAGTATCAAAAATCTTTACTGCCAGTGAAAAAAATTAATTCAACGAAAAAAAAGTTGAATGAAAAAAATCATAAATTCAACTTTCGATTAATCGATACATGCGAGAGCGAAAAAAAGATCCCCCAAGAGAGAAGAATGAAGTGTGTCGTGAAAAAAAAAAATCTGGCCTAGTGGCCGGATATCAATCGGGAATACGACCGAATGGAATAGTCCGCGCAACAAAAGGAAAAGTTTTCCGTTTATGGGCGGTCGGGTAACCACTTTTCAGGATTGATTGATATCGTGAATCGGAGCGCGTGGTCACGAGCTCCCACATACGCACTTTTCGATCTATACTCTGCCGAAATTAGCAATTCGATTGAAACTTTAGCCCTCTGTACCGATCATCCCGCTTTTGTTCAAAAAAACCTATCACTCTCTCTCTCTCACTTTCTCTTTCTCTCGCTTGTTCGCGCTTTGTCGTGATCGTTTATGGCTGATATTGATTCTTCTCTCCACTCTACATGGTCGAAGATCAGCCATTGTCAGTTACGATAGAGTCGTTTTAAAATCCGACGGGTTTTTAACTAAGGCATTTGAAATCGTACTTCAAGAGTAACCCTGGTATTATTTACAAAATACCAACGTACAAAAACTTTTTTGCATTATGTCGAATTTTATCGAAACTTTCAGGCATGGGGTGTATATGCGGGACTATGTTTTAGCACATTTACATCTCTACCAGTTACGATCCTACCAACGAACAGCTTTACCAAAAACAGACCTACCAGAACAACTCTATATCAGATCATAAACACTACCAAATTACAACTCTACCAGAGTATGACAGTACCAAATAACAACTCTGCTAGATTATAACACTACCAAATAACGGCTCTAGCAGATTATATTACTATCAAATGACAACTCTACCAGAAAAACGAAAGCGCGAACATCTTTACCAAATAATAACTCTCCGCAAAAACGAATCTCCGGAAAAAAAAGTTGGCCAAATAAAACTACAAGTCTACTACATACCACGGAAAATCTCTCCGGCTAATCACTCTTGTGGTAGTAATTAGCCGGAAAAACGTTAATGTTGTTGACCAAAATATAAAAGAATAAATTCAGACAATGAGCATTAACTTTATACAACACAAGATCGAGGAATAATTTTTTTCCCCTACCGGTCAAGAAATTGAACCTCTTAACTAATGAGAGCTCAATATTCAACGGGGGGGGGGGGGGGGGGGGGGGGGGGTTTGTAAATAAGCGGTATTCAAAGAATTTAGAACCAGTGATGAAACGCTATTTTCTTTTATTATTATTTTTTTTACAAAAAACAGGATATTTTTTAAAAATCTTGACTACACCTTTATCGAAGCATTTCGAAGAATTTTTTTCTTTCTTGATATTGTTCTAATATTCCTTTCGTGAGCCTAGCGGGCTGTGTAATCTGATAGTTGGTTAATGGTCATTTAGGACGCATTACCAACTATTTTTCGTTAGGTTTGTGATAATTTTCGTGCACCCGCTAAAAAAAAAAAATATTAACTATACTCTAATTTATAAAAATGCTATGGTAATTTCCAACCCAAAAGAACTGTCTCATGGTATTGTCTTTAAAATTGAAATGACATTGAATTTTTCAGTTTTGAGCAATTTTCGTGAGTCTTATTGTTATTAACGTCACATCTATACCGTGGGCACTTTTCGCCGTGACCGCGATACGCCGATGGCCAATTTTGTTGATGACAAAAATAATTGCGTGTGTGTTACAAATTTCCTTTGCCGCTTTCGAAGATCCGACCGCTTGAGGTCTTTACTTTTTTTTTTCTCCGATTGGCAGGTTGAAAATCACTAATGTCATTGCAATGTATGTTTACTGGACCGATATAGTTGAGATTAAACGTCACAGTCTCGTATAAATTGTCAGAAATCGGAGTATTCAATGTCGCGTCTCTCGATTGCTCTGCCATGAGTGCAATTCAATGTCCCGTATGTTTAACGTAATTTTGAAATGAAATAATTGGAGATCAATTTGGTCGTAAGCCGTACAAACTTTCCATTTAAATTATGTATTTCTTTCTTAACGAATTTTCGATGCACGACGACAGAGTGATAATCTTACAGAAATATGAGTCTTCGCACAAGCGAGGTTATACAGATAATATAAACTCGACGGGGTTTACCGACTCTCGCATACGCTCCGGATTGTTTGATTTATTCGACGTTCAACGGGACGATAATCTTATTGACTCTTAAACATGTAAAATCGAGACGCACCCATCGCGGTTATCGTGATTGTACATAGTACACGTGGTTATGACAGTATATCTATGTATGTCGGTACCTGCGCTCTCCGATATGGCTCCAATAAGTCTCTGTTTGTCCTTATAGATTATATTATATTTTCCATTTCGAAACACACCGCTATAAATGAGAATATAAGTGTATTATTCAGAGTAACGATAACTTCGCTTCTTTTTTTTTTTTAACTTCCGCCGATGATTGTATAGTGCTAAGAAGTGGAACTCGTACGTGTAAATTAATAACAGAAATAAAGTTTCATTTATTTTAAATGTGAACTGACGTGCGGTTAGGATACTTGACGTTAATTTTCATCATGACAATATAAATATCTCCGAGAAGACAATGGTCATTTATGAAGACGTTTTGGCTTATCACAATTCTCAATGTATGTGCATTATCGAATGTAGAAACAAATGTTCCATTGAAAATCTCGTTATATGTATGATATTTTCTCGACTAATATGATATAATTACAGTCCACATTCTGGCACTGGGTTCATTCGGAAGTTGAGAGATTGCGCTCTATTCGTTATTGAATACATCGGAATTCGAGTATACATATAATTTATTGAATAATTTTGTTGCTGATGTACATATTTACCGTAGAATCGTGACGAGTGTTTGCGGGGAGAGTTCCATTTTTTTCGGGGATTCTCAGGTGCACTTTTCGGTTTTTTTTTTTCTTTTTTTCAAAAAAGTGTCCGATCTATTTCCAGGAAACTGAGTGAATATCTTTATCAATGTTTTAACGTGATGAAGGAATTTTTTTTATCGCAAAATATTGATGCCTTGAGGTTGGACATACAATTTTACAAAATGGCGGAAAACTTTTGAATAATATTAAAATTTTCCTTTCTCAAAACTTATCAATGCTTTAGAAATTGTAATTTTCAGATAAGAAAGTTGTCTTTGGTAGGGATGATAGCGAGATGTATTCTTAATAAATTCTCCAGATTTAAAGTCATTCGATCCATTGCTTGCTCAGATAGCAGGCGCTGTTCCAACTTGAAAAAAGGTAGTTTAGAGAAAAACACGTTTAAAGTTTTTCGTGCATTCTCGCTAGGGACGATAATCGATTTCTGCACATTCTTGATGGAAATCGAATGCTGAAATTACGTCAATAATAATTCCGACGATTTGATGAATTTTTAAACAAATATTTTCAGGTAATATTTTCATGACTACAGACATCACGAAATGGAAAAAAAGAAAAATCAACTAAAAAAAGTGGAATGATTTGACTTTTACTAATTCGTTAATAAAATATTATAATAAACTTTGTGTACGAGCAGCCGATTGATAATTTTGCCCCCCCCCCCCCCCCCCCCAACCGTCACGACACTGAACATACAAATGTTCCCTCTCGTGTTTACCAGTTCCTGTTACGATTGAGCATAACGCAGAATTACGTTTGGTCTGCGGCTATTCGTGACTCTCGCAACTGCGATACGGATAACAACTCTTGAGTTCCCGCATCGCGTCTAGCAACATTATAGGGTATAAGATAGCCAAAGAATCGTGAGGCGAATACTTAATTAACAACAAACCGAGACACAAAGAGTTGTCTTTTTTCCTCTCGTTCAACGTTCCAGAGTGAAAGAGGAACGCTAATTACGAATATATGCAGAGGAAGGTTGCTGGGTTGCGTGTGCAACCTAGGGAAATCCGTGCGAGCGCCTAAGGCATCGCTGGTTTGTCAGCAGCGGGTAAGGTTCGCAAACGCTAACCAGTGGATTATGCTACTTTTCTTCATTTTTTTTTTTTTTTTTTCGTTCTTCCTTTCATACGTATTCTCCCTTTTCCACCTCGTGCGCTCTTGACGTAATAAGACGTCACGCCAATTACCTTCCACCGCGGCAGCAAAGACTCGACTTCAAGGCGACAACGAGTTTCCGTTTTTCGGAAAGTTTTCGGAAATAGATTACACATGGATCTTATTGCTAATCATATTCCTTGATGACAAAACGATAGACCATCAGCCGTATGATTAGTATATTCACGTGATAGAGTGTCTCGACAAGGTGTGCACTGGTCAATAATTATTCTCAACTTGGGTGCTGTATTTTATTGTGAAAGAAATTACTGAGAAATCATTGAGTACTTTCGTAAATTATTTTTACCCAATCTATATGACACTAACTTTTTCATGAATCAAGTCGTTCGTTTGAATTACGATTTTTTCAATGATTTCGTTGGTCAAAGTCTTCTGCTAATAAACATTTGCATACGTCAAATACCGCTGGCACATATACGTAAACTATTGATTATATTTAAGCCATATAATACGTAATTGATTACGATATAATTTATAAAAGAATGCGGTGCAAATTTTTTTTTTTACATTTTTTTGGTAAATATTGTTATTGTACGGTGGGGCATATATAGTGATCAAGAACGTATGTTTCAATTTAATTTTTGCAAATTCCACGTGGATATTATTAAGGAGGCTCCTGACAAAGCGTGCTTGTCAGTTTTATTTTCATAAAATAACAACTTAGCGACACTCGCAGGTTAGTTTTCAATCCCCCCAGTGAAGACGACTTTTGTAATCTTATTTACGGAATGATATGTGCACCTAATAATTTAAAAAATATCCACAAATCTCAATGAAATTGATTTATACGATAGAATTTGCAATTATTTCAAAGCAGCTGTATTTACCGGTGATAAAAAAAATTGATTCGATTCTTTTTGTTCGATTTTACCTCAGTACTGTCCAAACTGTATTTTTTTTTTTCATCTTTAAAATTCGTAGATTGCAGCGATGTTTCAAATTTTGCTCTTAAGTGAGATGACGAACAGCTTTAAAAAAAATTGTCCCACAGTGTGCGCCACTCTCCTCTAATACATTGTTTTGCGGTGAATCTTCTCGAGTGTATTATTGATTCGGAGAAATATAAGGAGAGATAAATATGAATATTGCATTGAGAAGGTAAAGAAAATGCATCTTCTTGACATAAAAGAACGCCGGGGGCAGCATGAAACGATATATTGACAGATAATTCACTGATAACACATGATGAAGAATAAAATCTTACATAATTACACAGGTAAGACCCTGGAATCTTCAAACGGTAATTGAGATCGTCGCATCTGACGGCGGTTGCTCAGATCTCTCGATTCAAACGACCGAGTTGTCGGGAGGAAGATTATAAAAATAGGGTTGCCAGCTCGACGTGATGTCTTCGTGAAAATTCTCATTAAATTTATTATCTCAATCACGATAGTTCTTACGCCACTGTCTCATTGATAATTCGTGCATCTTGCTATTAAATTTTCAAATGACAAAAACGTTTCGAGTATGTATCCATTGTTCGCTCACAAAATGAACGTTGATCGTTTTGGAGCAACGCAGTGAAATAAAAATCTGAAGAAAATTAACTGTACTCCAGACACTCGAGACATTGAGCTTGAGTGACTAAAATATCACAAAATTGTTACCGAAGTAAAACAAAATAAATATTGGCTGTGCAAATTTACCGAGAACATATTTTTTATTCATTTTTTTTTATTTTGTAAATTAAATCGGTAGACCTCGTTTGCTTGAATTATTTTCGCTCTGAGTGTAGTCTGATCTTGAGGTAATTTTTCGCAATTTCTATAAATTCGGTCGAACAAGTAGCGTGCAAAATTGATAATTAAGAAGGTCTCGATATTCATCAGGAGAATATAAAACTGGTGAGTGGACGATCTTATGACTTTTCAAGAGTAATTCGAGCAGAAATCGAAAATTGCAAGATTCATAATTTTACGAGAAGGTTTTTTGGTTTTGTTTTGCGTTGCTACCAGTACATCCTTAACGCTGGTTTTATAGGACTTGTTCCAATATTTTCAGTTCCTACTGTTCACCGTCTCGTTAAGCTAAAATTGAGTAATGTAGGTTGAATAGCCTGGTCAAGGGACAAGCAAATGTAATATAAAAATCTGATTTTTTTTTTGTATACCAAGAGCATTGTTATCCGAGGTTCGAGTTTACCATACATTGAAGCATCGATCAACCGCGACCTGGGTAATCGAGGTCTCAATGTCTACAGTAAATGGAGGTATGACCCGTGATTAGACCGGTGTACGTTATACATTCGACGGTCGATACTGAAATCTTCCTCGTAATTTTCGTAAAGACGTTTGAAGTTGAATAATCACGAGACTCGTTTGCAATCGGAAAATTGTACATTACTGCTCAGTACAGACCTAAATATGAATCGGTATAAACATGAAATGTGCGATTAAAATTCCGAGTGTCCAGAATGACTCGTGGCTTGATCATTTTTGTCCCTAAACGACGACTTGGCAAATAGTAAAGAATCTTCCCTTAATAATGTCAAAAAAATAACGTAATTCAATAAATCACCAACGAATTCTCGACTGCCCACTCATCCGCTAAAACTCCTATACACTGGTAACGGCTGTTACTGCAGCCCGAATCCCATAGCAACCCCGAAAAAAATACATTCTTCTTCACCTGTTTATGCCTTTGACGTATTCTCTTTCGATCAATGGTTTCGAATGGTTCGAATGGGTCGAATGGTTTTAGCGTAAAGCTTCGAATTATCACTATGCATAAATACGATAGAGTACTATATGTCAGCCCAAAAAATATTCTTAAATTTATCAGCCTCTTGAAGTTAATGCTGCTTCGCAAATTTCCTAAGTGAAGTTTTTTCAACTATAATTATAAAAAACTCTAAATTCTCAAAGTTGAAACTTTGTTCTACCGGCAATGAAATACGCATGGTCGGAAATTGTCGTTTGTCGATAAGTATTATCTCTTTGTTAATCCAAAAATATCGTAAACAATGGAATGAATAGAAAATGTGTGCGGGCTGCAATCATCCATATGTCCCAATGATTCGAGTAGAAATTTTTTTAACGCGCCATTTATCGTCTCAAAGGTTTTTCTCCCACCATATACGACGGGAACCGGCTCTTTTCGTTTATTCATTCGTTTCTTATGTCGTGAAGAAGAAATATATAAATGGCACATGACGGGGCTACTCCATATGCTTGTTAAATTGTGACAACTTCAACTGCATTTGTAATAGCCTTCGAAGAATTATAATTCTTTGTTTCGCAGAAAACACCGGCTTACCAGACTTGGTCAGTCACATATATACACCTATTATACATACATAAACACACACACACACACACACACATATATATATATATATATATATGTATATATAATATCCATTATATATACATACGTATATATGAATGCAACTTCTCTATATATAACTGCAGTGTATATGCTCCTAGAGACTTTCCTAAACTCTGGGCTGTCTGTATACCATAGAATCGCAGACTCAACGATAAAGTGTGTCTGTATATTTGTCTGCAAGTGCAACAGAAGAATCGAGAGTCCGATCCCGCAATGGAAATGCCGGTTAGATGAGACGAGAAGAGTAGCAACAGCTTCAGCATCACGACCAGCAACAACAACCGGAGTGTCTTCCACCAAGACTATCTCACCGCAAAACGAAGACGCGCGCTCATATACGCGACCATCTTCGTCCGTTCCCTTCACGACTGCTCTCCGTCTCCTCAGGTCTACCAGTTTTTCTCGCGTTTCGTTCGCCGACGTCCGTCTGCGCGATCATCGAGTCCCAGACGCCGATTTAATGCATTACGCATGCACAAATACTGGATGTGATCCAACGAACAAGCGCTCAGAGCCTCCTGCCTGCCATCGGCTATATTCTCTTGCATTGAATGAATCGAGCGAACACTCGCTGCTTCGGCATAGCAGGGCTCGTTCACCGTGAGACGCGAAAGAAGACGACCATCAGGACGATGAATTTCGTGTCGGCGTATATTCCAGTACTCGCAGCCATCGTATGTGCATACCGATGAACGGAGAACCCCGCGCAAACGAATGAATTCTCTCTCTCTATATATATATATATATATATATATATATATATATATATATGCACGAGAACGCGTTTGAAGCTCGAGACGAAATGGATCGATGGAGATCGTTGATTCTCGCGCATATAAGCATCAAGCACATATGCATTTCATTGCGCGAAGCCCAACAACGCATTGGTCCTGGTGATCGACCAATCAGGCATCACTTTGATATCCCTTGACGAATTCAGCCCCTCCGCATACACACATGCATGCACTCATCATATACACGCACAATGTTCAACATGTCGAACGTATATACGCTCCTGTTTGTCCCTACCGGAGTTTGCTTTAAAGATTTTTACGTGTTTTTTCGTCCCTTCTTTCGTTTCGTTTCGTTTTTTTTTTTTCCTCATTGAATTTTCTTTCTGTCATACCTTTCATTCAACCAGCTGCGCATCCGAACCCAAGTATAGCGAACATTTGACCGAGAACCGCCGAGTGGAAGAATCGAAGGGTGCCAGAGGGACTCGCGTGTTGCTTTCCGTTGTGTATATTCTCTCGCCCCTTTTCGTCGCGTCGAAATTTTTGAATGCCAAAGTCGCTAGCTTTATCATCATCTTCTTTGTATGCTACTCATCAACGCTGCATAAGTGACTAGAATATTTTCTTCACTCTTTTTTTTTTTAAATGAATGTCGAGGAGAGATATTGATTTGAATCAGTCATATTGTTCCGAGAAAATGACGCTCAAAAGTTGTCTACTTTGATCGATAAATGAATGATTCGTTTAGCTCAGGGGGGGAAAAAAAAATTATGTTGTACTGAAACGGGAACAGCGTCGTTCGTTATTATTGAGTTGTCCACGGGTAATCGACCTGGCCCGAAGCCCGACACTCTCAAATCGGATTAAACTGGCGTGGAATATTTTTGTCAAAATTTTTTGATGAATTTTTTTCAAGTTTTTCCTCCCAAGACTTTTAGACACAAGCAGCTGATACGATGTAAGCATCATATCTCGAGAAGGTTTGAGCTTCTATTAAAGACGTACAAAAACTAGCCATTACCCGTGTAGAAAATTGTTTGGGCGTCCCAATTTAAAAAGAGGCCCCTTATGGGCATCAACAGGGCATCCCCTATAGAGGCTTCCTCACTGTTGCCTAACTGGGGCCAAGTCAGGGTTTATTTAGGCATCCAAGTTAATTTTGTTCAGGCTTGCCTAATCTGTGCCAAAGTTGGGCCAAGTCGGGGTTGATTTAGGCATCCAAGTTAACTTTGTTCAGGCGTGCCCAATCTGTGCCAATGTTGGGCCAAGTCGGGGTTTATTTAGGCGTCCAAGTTAATTTTGTTAAGGCTTGCCCAATCTGTGCCAATGTTGGGCCAAGTCGGGGTTTATTTAGGCATCCAAGTAAAACTCATATGTTAATTAACAATTAAATATATTTTTTCACTATATATCACCTTTTTACCGAATATCATGCTGGTTCATCCAGCCCGGCGAGACAGCGCTTTTAATTAGAACTCGTAGATTAATGTCATTTTAATACATTAGAATCATAAGATATCAATGGCGTAGTGGTAGAGTGTCGGTCGTCAGGTAGGTCGTTAGGTAGTTCTCAGTTAAAATCTCAGGTAGGATAGAAATTAATTTCGACGAAATAACGTCCGGACTACGAAGCCGCAAACATTCGTAAAAAAAAAAATCTCCAGCGCGTTAATTTTTTTTTTTAAATGATTATTTAAGGATAGAAAGTGCTGAACTCGCCGATTCGAGGATAGCGGGTTCGAATCCCACTCAGTGACTTTTTTTTTTCTTTGCAAAATTTACAGGATTTTTAAAAATAATGAAATAACAATACTGAATTCATTCATCGATCATTCTTAATTGCTAATTTATCGATAATAAACTAATAATGGGCCAATTTCGGCTTGTCTCACGTATTTGATTTGGCCCCATATGCGCGGTAAAACTTGGGCCAATTCGGGCGACCAAAATAGGCCCAAGTTTGAAAGCCTGTATGGGGCCAAAATACTTAAGCGGGACAAGCCACTGTTGGCCCAATACAGGTGACCAAACTTGGGCCAATTGTTGGGTCCAACAATGGCCCAATACTGAAGACCAAACTTGGGCCAATTCGGGCGACCAAAATAGGCCCAAGTTTGAAAGCCTGTAAGGGGCCAAAATACTTAAGCGGGACAGGCCACCGTTGGCCCAATACAGGTGACCAAACTTGGGCCTAGATAATATCGAGGAAAATTAACTTGGCCCCAGTTAGCGCCCGGAAAAAATTTCTACACGGGTATGTTAGACCGAAGCTGTAACATTTTTTATTTTATAATTAGCTATCATAACTTTGTAGTTGTCGAATTTCAAGGTACATTAATTAGGATTTGTAATGATTACACATTTAAAAATTTCGGACTTGTTATCATTGGTTCCCGAAACTTCAACTTCACGATTCAGATCGCCCAGAGAGATCAGAAAAAGCGATTTCAAAGATTACTAATAATGAATAAATTTATTACGTAAAAAAAAAAAAAAAAACGTAGATCAACTACTAACTTTTTGCGAAGAACTTTAAGCGAATCACAACTATCCGGAAAGTTAGGATGCTTCTCCCATGGTCGTTTCATATACAGTATAGTAGCGCTCACAAACCCTTAAGCTAAACTGGAAAAATTTTATATATGCAAACTGAAATGTGACAACATGAAATGTAGGAAAGTAAAAACTTTTTGAAAAACAAAAAAATCTTTCGCTTATTCTTTTCACCTAGGTATAATTTCTGAGAATATTCCTCCTTGGCATAAAAAAAATTTTGGAATCATCATGATTGGAGATCAGATTTAGATTAGAAGCTACGAATTTTTCCATCCCAGATTTCATTAAAAGTCTCACGTCGTATATTAGCCATGGATGGAGGAGCTACCAAATGTATATTATGCGGCTTTAAAATCATCGATGCAAAAGTCTTCTAGCGTGACGTGATATATATCTGAAGTCTATCGCCATCAACGGAGAGCTCTCACCACATCGGGTAGCGATCGGGTGCGGTGTCTCTAATAGCGAGAGAAATCGGATCTCTGGATCCTCATTCTCAGATGTCAACGAGCCTCTGATTCGACCGCTTAACGAAAGTGCGAATTGAAAAAAAAAAAAAAAAAAAAAAAAAACGCGAAAGAAGATGCTCTCTAAAAGCTCGTATTTTATTACTATTCTACCCTCTTTTCAATCTATATGGTATAGTAAATTCAGCTTGACAAACGTATTTTCGCAATAGCTCAATTAAAAAGGGAAATGGAGCTTAAAAATTATTTTTTATCTGCATAATGATACAGCGCATATGACACTTTTGTGCCCCATAGAGTTTTTTTTTTTCACGGGCCTTCACGGACGCTGACCGCATGTTCCTTGGACAATTATACATCGATTGCACGTATATATATAGTCGACTTCTCGGCATTTTCCATGGAATTCCGGATGATCAGCCCGATAATTGCCAGACACAAGAAAAAAAAAAAAAAAAAAAAAAGATAAAGGCGCGATTTTTTTTCTTCTTTTTGCCGCACGTGATACACTCGGTTACTTTCCAGACGTGCGAGAAAACGTTAGCCGCGTTGGGAAAGCGCGAGTCTCGCACGCGGGAAGCCCGCAAAGATTAATTAGGCTGTGTTTCAGCGAGAGGGTGCGATAGAAGGAGAAACATGATTACGAATGAATAGATAGAAAAGTAGTGGAATTTAATGTAACGCGTTGCATGCCGCTTATTCCCACACTCGTATATATGCATCAATGTGTATGCCCCCCCCCTCCCCACCCTTCGCCCCCCGGGTGCATGCTGTATGCATATACTCGCGTATGCTCAGCAATAATATACATGGATGATGTCGGGACGTCTATATATCTGCATGCGTCTATCCACCTGCCTCATGCATATCCATAAATGTATGTATGTATGACGAAGACCGGCGTGCACTTTAATCCCGACAGCAGATCTTACGCTTCGTGCGTGATATACACGCCTCAAGCACGAACTCACCGCAGTCCCGTATATTAACGCTATGCGCCATAATAAGTCCGTGTATATCCAGTATTCCTTGGGTATGCATATAGTGAGCTTAGCAAATAAATAAAGAAGTAAATTAATATCATCGTAAAATAATCACCATGACTGATTGCTCGTTAATTGGGGCTATGGAAAAAAAAGAGAAAAAAAAAAATCGTAGCACATCGAGTATTGTGCCAACTTTTAATTTTAATTAGAGTTGCATGCGATTTGAAAGCACTCGCGGGAATCACTCACGAATGTAAATATCATTATACCGTATTTTACTGTTTAAAATATGGTGTGAATTGCAACGATTTTCTGAATACGTATGTGCGAATCGTGCGCGCTCGCTCTCCTGTAGATATGTGCTTATCACGTGTATATATATATATAGAGCGGGTAACCATCGTCCAATAACGTATTTACGATACCGTACGTGTACTCGATTTTTTTTTTTTTTAATGATCATCATCAAATTCATTCAGCAAATAAATTATTTTGAAATCGAGAAAAAAAAAGAAATGGTTGACGTACCAGTTGTGGCCACTCTGTACCGTTTGTGGCCTCTCCGCATACCCCTCGAATTGGCTGTGTTCACTTCATCGAGCATGATATTTCAATATTCGAGAGGGATCACGAGCTAAGAAGACTACGGTTTCTCATATCTAAAGTCATTCCGTCCCATCAAAAACTTATATTTCAGCAGTTAAAGCTCATTTTTTCGGATTTTAATTACAAAAAACTGACATACCAGCAAAAATACCCGGCCAAAAGTGGTACATTCAAAATGCAATTGTTCTATTTGTGGCCAGCTTATGGCCACAAATAGAGCACAATTATACCACTTCAGTAACATGTGTATGACACAAATAAATAACTATTTTCAACTCGAAGCTGCTGTCACTGATTGTCTGATACTCCACCTTTCGTTTGTAGCGCATCCGTTATCCCAATTCAAAGCTTGGTAGCCACAATTGGTACTTCGGATGACCAAAAGTAGTACAATTGTGGCCACGAACGGTGAAAATGACAGATACAAAATAATTTCCTATTTTCTTATCTATCATGATCAGAAAAAATTTAAATGATAATTCGATTTCGTGTACGTTTCAGGTTATATCGATCACTTTTTCAGTTTTGAATTTGCGATAATGTATGAGCACTGTTCGTAAACGAATATTCGGGTACGTCTACGCTATTCGAACGTTGTGTTTGCTTCCTCATGGAGGATACTTTGGGATGATGAATAAAAAATTTCGAGTTTTCCATATGCTAATGCGATAAAAACGTGACAGATCTTCGGGATTTTCGGACACTTGAAAAAAATCATCCGACGTGTATGAGAGCGCATGTGTCTGTGCGTGCGTGTGTGTGTATTAGTTCTACAAAATAAAAACCTCTAAAACGGTGAAATTTCTTGAGTTATAACACTTCAATTTCGCAAAGCAGTACTTAATTAACTGCAGTTTTTTTTCCTCAATAACGAAAAAATAAAAAATTTATTGGCGTTTTTTTTAAATTGTTTTAGTCGTTCTCCTGCCTCAGAAAATTTCAGAAATATCGACAGCTTTGTACATCAATAATAGACGCATCACTCAAGGCGATGGTTAGTAATGAATTTGGCAAGAATCAGCGAAATGACTCAGATAGCATTAAAAATTGGAATTTTCCGCACTTTTTTTTTCATACACATATTCGTAAAAAAGTACATATAGTTCATAATCTATTGACTAGAAGAGTCGAGATTGCCCGTATATAGAACTTGGCTCAAGCGTCTACAAATCAAAATAACATACGCGATACGCGAATCGACAAATCGAGAGATGACATTTATTATGAAATTAAAGTGTAATTGAGGCAAAAATTTTATGAAAACCTCGCGACTAAAATTATTCCTATATTATCAGTGGACGTAAATGTCTACAATGAAAAAAGTTAATTGATTCATAATAGTGTGCCATTTATGATCGGTAATCGGAACTGACGTTACTGACATGAAAGCTGCTAATTACGTACAGTTATCATTGAGTTAGTTATGGTGGTGGTGGCACGCTATGCCATATATCTGAATATATAGTTGGATTCTTGGATCACGGCTCTACTCGATCTGTTGATCCAGGAGTACTTTTTGGCTCTTTTCGTCAAATTACTTCGACAAATTTATCACCAGGTGCTCCACTCGTGAGAGCAAAAACAACCAGTGTTAGTAAAACTAACCTCCATTAATAAACGCAATGCAGAGTTGCATGTAGTCACATAAGCAGGCAATAATAAATATAGTTTGCTTTCTCCGTCAAAG